>JAKIRU010000100.1:0-20195 GCA_022577715.1 Wickerhamiella alocasiicola
GACTCTTCTAATCGTGACTCTTCTAATCCCAAGAAGAAGGGTCGGTTCGATAAGAACAAAACCTGTAATCATTGTCACCGCATTGGCCATGAAGAGTCTGAGTGTCGGACCACGGCTCGCGAGCCTTGAACTTAAAATAAGGTGTACCATCAACTTCCACGAGATATTGCACTGTCTGCCCTCTATGCGGGCCACGAGACTTAACACCGTAAAATTGTATTTTTTAGGTCCTCTTGGCGTTCATGGACACCCATTGACCCCTCGAGCCTCCACTTTCAGCTCAGACAATTCCGCTGAATCATCATCCGCTGAATGCTGACGCATTGGCCCAATGTCAAGTGGCTATGTGTATGGCTAGCATTGTTGAATTTGTAGACCGAAAGTAAACGCGCAATCGATCCATTTAAATTTTACTTTTCTTTTAGCAGCTCGGCAGTTAAAATTGTTTGGTTCACGATGCTCCCAAGCTCCGCATGCATTACCCACTTATATAACCTTTAATGATGTCTCACTTTCTTCATCCTTTAATGACTTCAGAGGCGTGTCCACCGCAACCAGCGGCGGCGCGTAAACACATAATTTTTGAAACAGCTCTGTGTTTATGCCTGCGGTTCATATTTTGCATTTTCTTCCTTTATTCATGCGCGCGGCGTTGGCTAAATTTCTTGTCGTACCGATGCGCCGCATGGACAGGCCACCATCACTTGTCTCCACAGCTTATTCGGGGTGATGTAGCAAAGCTGGCGAAAGTTCCTGCTCACATTGCTGTAATCCTCAATTTGCGCCCTGTTTCTAGCCCCTCTGGAGGCGTGGAGGGCCTTTTGCATGATGCGGGTGAGGTCGCGGGTTGGTGTATTGGCGCGGGCGCAAATGAGCTCACCATATACGAGCGTAGCGGTGCTCTCACCAAGTTGCCTCCGGGCGACATTTTACGCGAAGTACGGTCCCGTCTCGTCACCTATTATGGGGTTGATGGCCACCCCAACTTGGAGGTTCGTCGCGCTAATGGGGAGCCAGCAACCAGTGATGACACTGGAGTTCGCGCTGATCGCAAAGTATTCCGTATTAACCTTCTGAGCGAGGTCCACGGACGTCCCGTCATCGTGCAATTGTCACGCACCTTTGCTGAGTTCACTCGCAAAAATGAGCTCAAAGCTCAGGATATCACTGTCGACTTTGTGGACCGCGAACTTCAAGCTATTGTGGGTCACGAACCCGACCTTCTTATCATGTTTACGCCTCGTGTCGACCTGCAAGGGTTCCCACCTTGGCATATCCGCGTTACAGAAATGTTTTATCTTAAAGATAATGAGAGTGTACAATACCTCGTATTCAAGCGGGCACTGGACAAGTTTGGTAAGGCTAAAATTAATCTGGGGAGGTAATTTACGGTGTTCCAAGCGCTAAATTGGCCGCATCTCAACCCCCTCCCTTAGGCTCACATCTCGGGCCTCCTTCATCTTCCAAGTTCCCTGCTCTTGTATTTATTGCTATAATGCACTATGTAAATAGTTCGGCTTTTATCTTTCAGCTTTCCAATTTTCCTCCTCAATCATTGAAACTGCAAAAAATTGAGGCAACTCTGATGGCATAGATATATACGCACCGATTTGTACTTGTCCCCATTAATACAGTCTCATGTTTTAATAAAAGCCTTCATTTGTTTCCCGTCTCAGCTGAAGCTATCATCCACACTTCGGCTGCACGTTCAGTGCCTCGCGGCATTGGTCGTTCCAACTAGACCATGACACGGTAAGTAAACGATACACCTATCTAATATATGTCGCTATGATGCATCACTACCCATCGCAGGTCTTCGCTAGCGCTCATATTCTCGGGCCATCATGTCCCGCTCACTACAGCTAGCACCTTTTCGGTTATTTCGATGGATCGCCAAACTGCTTTTATCTTCGAGCTGTTATTGTTCAAACTACCACCCGTACCCGTACGCCTCATACCTTTCTCGAGCCTGCCCTTTTAAAAGCTGATTATCACCATAAATTATCTGTAATCGAGAGAGATGCAAAGTATGATACCCCTAATGACATGAATCTAATTTCGAATACTAGAAAGGAATGTCTGGAGTGGTCAAACTGCGTGTATAAGCTGGCAAGGTGGTCTCAAAGTCTCCTTACTGCGGACCGTTTCAGCTTGGAATTATTTATTTGTAGATCCCTTCATCCAACCCTTCGCTGTACAGCATTGTCTGACCCGCCAAGGCTCTTTGCGGCAATCAAGATTTCTAAATGTTCAGAGAGAAGCTCTCTGCTTGCCAGTAAGAGCATCAAAGGGGTTGTCATAGGAATTCGCCCAAATACACCACTTATGCCACAAAGCCACAAGAGTGTCAACACTCGGTAGAGGTGGTAAGCCCGTACCTTCGTGTCAGGTTTTCATTACGCTCGCTTAGCATTTTCCACAAATTTTATCACCTTCGCTTGATCCTTCCAGCCGTCTTCTCCCTCGACACCGCTGCTAACATCCACTGCGAAAACACCGTCCTGTTTGACCGCACTGGCCACGTTTTCTGGCGTTAAGCCTCCACCGAGAATAAACGGTGCACCATGTTCAGGAATTGCCTTAAGTAGTGACCAATCAACCAATTTTCCATTCCCTCCTGTCTCTCCGTCAATTAGAATGGCAGAGTGATGCTCCTCAGTACCCCACTGATCAAACAGCTCAGATCCTGGCGTGAATCGTTTAATAACCGGAACAGGGATCGTCTTTGCAAATCCTAGCGGTTCTTTACCATGCAGCTGTACGTAGTCAAGGCCTATTTCCTTCTGTAGTCTCAAAATATCCTGCAGGTCCTGATTCATGAAGACACCAACGAGCTTAGGAGTCGTTGCATTGGCGTGGAAATCTTGGCTTTTTCTGGCAAAATAGCCTGAATTGTCCTGATAAGAGTTCTTTTTGAGGGCTATCTTCTCGTCTCTAGGGGTCCACTCGTGTACTATTTTGGATATGGCCCTAGCGGTGTCAATATCCACTGTCCGTGATCTTTTGGGGACCAGAATTATCCCTATAAGATCTGCACCCGCATCCAGAGCAATTTGAGCGTCTTCGGGGCGCCTTATTCCACAAATTTTCACTAGCATCCCCAGTTGAGTGAACTACGAAACTGCTACGGAAGTAATAGCTTATTCTAGGCAAATGACTAGGCTGACACTATACTGGCTTACTAGAGGCTAACAAGGTAATGCCTTGTTGTGGGGTAAAACTGACACTAATTGTGCTGAAAGAGGGATTCTGATTCCCCTCAATAAACAATTTGACGAGTTGAGCTTTATTGTGCGTCAATGACCGCCGTGTTCATGTAGTTGTGGCAAATAGTACTTACAAATGTGGCTAACAGGCACCCACCTTCCCACGAATAGTAAAAGTAAACATCATCAGTCTTCACACAAACGCTTACACATGCAAGCAGCTCTGGCGACTTTTGGGCAAAAGGAACTGCCCGTGCGGAACGCTAGTGAGTTAGATTTGTTCCTCGAAGAGAACCTAGCGGCCCTGGAGTCCTTTGAAGATGGGGATCGCCACAAGATCGCGCTGGTCACAGAGTTGTTCAGCGTTTACGATTCATCCCGTGTGACAGCACGAAAAGCAGAAATCAGCAACACGTTTGTCCCAAAAATCGTTTCCAGCCCCGAGTTCTTTACGAAAATATTTGCAGCAATCTTCGCTCCTGACTCAAAGCTCGTGGGGCCGCTGCTTAAATTGGTTTATGAGGGTCTTTTCAGCGTCCTCCCCAGCAGCTCCACGCTTGTCGCTAATTACGTGCGGGAGCTGAGCAAAAATTACACATCTATGTCCGCTTCTGATCAAGCTCTTGCAGTTATTGTGGCAATTCAGTTTGTAACAACAAACCCTGATCCTGATTCTTATTTATTTGACGCACCTTGCGTCCGCGAAGTCGATGCCGCCGTGCCCCAATGTCCCGCACCAGTTGGTTTATGTTGGGGTCTCGTATTGTGGAAGCTTGCAAATTCGGGCAACGAGAACGTTCCTCTCACTGCACTTAGTGTTCGTTCACTCGAGGAGCTGAGTCTAAAGTCGCGCGACATTCTGGCGACAGCCTTAGACCACCATGCCATCTCTCATATCATTGATATCATGGCGCAGCTTCCTCAGGACATTCAGTACGCACATACCATGTCCAACTTGCTTCAACCCTTGAGCTGTGTGGCGCAAATGTCACAAGCCCTTGCTAGCGCTATAACAATTGTACTCGAGCCATATCCACTCGTTGCTCGGGCTTTCTGGAATGACCAAACCATGCAAGTATTGGAACTCACAAAGGCTAAACTTCCTGCATCTCTCCCAACATTTATTAGCCTGGCCAGAGCTTATCCAGAACCCTTAACTCTTCTCGAGTCATTGAGTACATACATGGACTTTGTGGACCCTGTTAATTTGAAAGAGCAAGATGAATCCGTCATTCTCGCAGACGATACACAATTCTTCCCCCCGCGCCCCACAGATAATCAAGGTGCTGTGGTCTTATCCAAGGGGACTGCTGGAACTGTCATTAATCAAAGCACCATGGGCTCACTTGTTATGTGGAATATTGAGTATAATGGGTGGTCATTAATTGGACGTATTGTCGAAAATGCCGTCTGTAACAAATGTTGGGATGAGACTGCCATTGCCGCTCTGTACTTGATCAATAGAACTCTCGCATCGTTGGACGAGCGCGAACAAGTGACGAGGCTCAACAGTATGCTAAGTGCCTCGCTTGCTCAAGGTGACTTTATCGATCTGCTTAACCGTCAGTTTGAAGTATTATTGAGCTATGATTACGAACAACTAAATATTGTCATGCTCATTCTCCATTTCTATTTACAGCTTGCTAAACTGAGCCCTGAGCGTGTTTGGATGCTGTTCAGATACTCCAGCTTGCTGGAACACAATGGTGAGGGTGGCTACATGACCAGTATCGTGGGTGCTGTCGAGGTGTTCAAGAATGACTACTCGTTCACTTTGCGTCTTCTTGACCTAATTAAAGTCATCACTCCTTCTTATACCGAAGACTTCAAGCCAGTTATGGATCAGCTACTCCGCCATACTATTGATGTTTTTGAGAGCTTCACGTTTTGGTCGTACCAGGATATATCTCAACGCCAAGCCATAATGCATTCAATTATTCAAACTTTGAGACACTGTCAAAACCATGATTCTGTCCTGCATGCTTTCTTGTCGGAATCCAAAACTAGGCTAACAGAGCCATTCATTGCAGTCTTAGAATACGAAGACGACGCGCTGATAACTGATGTGCTTGAATTTGCTGCCTCGCTCGTAAATCTTCGCTCGAAATGCAAGAAGTCGTATTCTTACCTTGAGCGTAGTCTCTATGCTAATAGTCCCAAGCTCGTTGAGCTGTTTGACCAGCGTCGTCCTGGCCTTAAGGTGGTTATTGCCAAAGTATTTGAAGCGCTTGTAGGCGCTAAAGGACAAGAACAACCATCCCTTTTGGCATACTTGGGCACAGAAAACTCGCATTTGTTACTCAAAAATCTGAACAGATGTGTCACTGATGACCTTGGGACTGATGAAGTTCTAGTCAGCGTTTGTCGTTTCTTCAGCTCTGTGATCTCCTCTAAGCAGCAAGGTCTCAGCGTTTTGCTTCTCAGCGGTAAGGATCTGCGTGAATCAAAAAACTCAGAGTCTTTGTTCGATGCCATACAAGATAAAATCATCAAGTCGCATGAGCTCCTCAGCTATGAGGCTCTCTCTGCCCTGTTGGATGCATTGTCTGCTCCGCCTAAAGTGGAAACGTACAAAACTGAGCTTATCCCTGTGCTTATTGAGTTTATTAAAGAGGGCTTGGAAACACCGTTTGATGAATCTGTGTCTACATGCTACTTTATCTACAGTGTGGGTAAGGCAATGTCCATATTGAGTAGGGCGTTCTTCCACAAAAAGGACATCAGTGCTTTCGTGAGTGTGCTTTCTGACAAGAAAACTTTCGAACGATATCTCAGTAAGTTCTTCAGAGTAAGTGATTACAACTTCGATCTGCACTCCGCTATCTCCAAGCATGTTCATCAGGGGCTGCTCAAGTCTGTCAGAGTCAATGATCCATTCAGTAAACAAGACCTCCCTTGTTATAATGACCAGTTTGTCTATGAGTCCGAAAATGCTGAAATCAAGCGCGCTAACATAAACCTGTGCTTTGTCCATGCGCAGACCTCTCTTGTAAAGTCCTGGGCGCAACTGTGCACGACTCTTGCGATCCAGGCTGACAAGTCCCTAGACTTGGAGTTAGTTGCGCTAGAAGCACTTCGTTCTAATACTTACGAGGAGCTCGTGACTCCTTTCTTTGTTTCAGTTATTGAAGAACGTATCGGTGTATGTTTCTTTGTGCTACATACTATGAGTGGGCGTAAATCCATCAAGCTAAGCTCAGAGATCGTGAGTTACGCAGTTTCGTTGTTGTGCAATGACAGTATCGGAATGGGTGCATGTGCATGCGATCCCTCTAAGCCGAAGGTATACAAGACGTTACTTCGAGTGTTAGATCTACAGCTTGAGCTTGCTGTTGGTACTCCGAAGGCATTACCAGGGAATGTTGTGTTGGAGATCGTCAAGTCAGTCATCATTTGCCAGGTCTCGCAGGTAGCCCTGGAGGCTGCTGTGGCACCAATGGAAGCAGCTGAAGACCTCCAATGCTTCGTAATTATTTTGCGTCATTGTCTTGCCATTTTGAAACCAGATACTGAGACCCAGGCTGCGCTATCAATACTTATGATGGACAATAACTTTTCTCAGAGCATCTCCAAGCTATACTCGGGTAAGCTCGAACAAGATACCAATCATCCTGTTATCGCCAAGCTTGCGCTATTCTATATTTTAGAGTGGTTACAGGCTAAGGACATGGGCTGGTTTTTTATGTCATCTGGTATTGTACAAAACCTGTTGGACGCCCCTCTCAGTGAGTTTATTCAAAAAGGAGATATCACACCGTTGGATACCCCATATGTGCACCAAATTTGGACCAAGGGGCTTCTTCATATCTTCCTCATTCTGCTGAACCAACTGGGTGAGCGCGCAGAGGTCGCAACGCAGTTGTTTGCTCAAAAGTTCCGCCCTCAGATGCAAACTTGTTTCCAGCAGTGGATCTCTAAAACTGGCAAAATTAGTCTGGATCTTATAGAGGAAACATTGCTCACCGTTGCGTTTCTCAGGACGATCCCAAAGAAACACGACACTACCTTTGAGTCGCAAGAAGAGCTGACGCAAGCCATCGAACATCTCAGCAGCCATCGCAAATATTTGGCCACACGCATGCGTTCACTCCAAGGTGAACCAGATGTCGACACAATTATCAAAGAGATGAGCGATTTGCAAAAAATAATCAGCTAGAACTGTAACATTACTGCATAAATAAATTAAAGACGAAGAATAATTATTAAATTTCAAATTAATTGGTGGCGGAGATGTGTGTAACTCCTTTACTGAAACATGGATTTGACTTTGGCCATCATTGAGCGCTTGCGCTGAGACTTTGTTGTCTTTGTGGAGGCTTTGGACCAGCTGGGACTCATAACACTAGCGAATAGTTCTTGCTGCTCAGCAGTGGAAACAGGAGAGGCTTCAGAAACGGTGTAGAAGAAAGCAGAAGTCATTGAGGAGTGTGGTTGTTTCGGATGGTGTAACGCGGTTTTATATTTTCAGATTCATGCATTGCTGTGCTCCAGACAGGAAAATTATGTATAATTTGTGCATAGTGCATCTTCGCTTATGCATCCGCTAAAGGGAAGACCTAGAGTCACCTGAAGCCGAGATCCATTTGGTCTTTTGTATAAGCGAAAGTTGTTTATGACCACAAATGGCTCCCATTACCGAAAATTTATGTACGCGGAGGAACATATTCACTGAGTTTTCGCCCTTGAAAAATTGTGGCATTCCCGAGCCTAACGCGACTCACTGCATGAACCGTTGGGAAGTTTTCATCCCTCGTTGTGAGCGTGTTTACGCGTTATTCTCTTCCTCAAATACTCTTTTGGATGAAATTGACCGAGCAGAAAAATTTTAGTCGTAGATCAAGGCAGCTAAGATACCAGTATTCCGGTTTATTCCTAAGCCCCGAGTCAGCCTGGGGCTCAGATCTTCAGGTCCCAACTCCCACGTGCTGACTAGCGGCAACTCTGAGCGCGACAAAGATCGCTAAAAGCTTCCGCTAGGGAGTTTCCGTTTTGATGCATCATGGAGAGACTATTAATTAACATCATAATATCAGATGCACTAAGAGAATCTTTTCCCTCTAATCAATATAACTAATTCTAAATAATTGCACTAGCCAGTGTTTTGCTGGCACTAAATTTCAGCTATAGTAGTTCCTGAATTAAGGCTGGTCGCTTGTTTATGGTAAAATAGCGCATGCACCCACTGGCATGAATTTCTTGGCGAAGTTCCCCACCCTGTCGAGGTACGGTTTCGCCCCCTGACTGAGAGTGCTGGAGCCTAGAAAGCTTCACGGCCAGAACTCTAAAAGAGGCTGTATTAACGCCCTTCTTAGTGGCGAAGGTCAATTGACACGTTTGAGTAGAAGCTTGCCATTCTTACTACACTTCCCCTTCAATACTTTCCAAAATCAGGTATATGCTATTAATAGCTTTGACTTTAACGCTCTTGCGGGCTGGAATTTAGAGGCTCTTGTTGTCAAACATGAGTCTGTAGCTATTTTATAAATAGACGTGGGTGGTTAACAGTTCGACTCTTCGAACCTTGAGGGAATTTATATGCGGCTACTAATTTCTCTAGTGGTCTCCAGTAAGTTCAGATGCCTTTACAACAGCTCGCATTTTTGCGAAAGACTATGAGATCTTTTATACTGTGCCTTTATTTCTTATCGGTGGCGCATACTTAGAGCGTATTCTAATTCCTGTCCACAAAGCTACACTCATGAGAAACACTCTCACTCTGAACGGGCGACTTACATATGTTGGAAGTGCAGTTTGAGCTCCCTACAAGTAGTGCAAGCAGCGTACCTCGCAAACTCCCAATGCAGCAGGCCATCCCCACTACTTTGAGCACTTAGGCACCAGCACATCCCTCTGCATAAAGCACTTATGCCAACACTCAATACGTCTTATAAGCACAGTGCTTCTTTGTGCCTACGCTCCGACTCTTTGTCACCAAGATTCAAGTCCTTCACTCAGTATTCTGAATTTGTGGGGTGGCTACTTCGGGCTTCGTTTATGCACAATGACACCATCAAGTGCAGGCACATGCGTAGAAGGTGGCAATCCCTCCCATTTCAATTCTCAGAGAATAACGTTACTCACATATTCGCGGTCACTCAATAGACTGTTATAATTCAATTTGATAAAGTTATACTCTCACCGCCTTTTGGCAGAAGTTTCCCATATTAATGTTTTCATAGCAGTGTCAAAACACATATAAAGCTCTTGCCACTTGATGGTCCTACCTCATCCATAACTGCATGCAGAATCTTGCGTCATAGTGTACCCAGACTGGAGTATGTCGGACTGCATAAGTGATAACTTTATCTCCCATACACTGGGCTGGGTGATAGAGCTGTTTCAAACCTGAATGGGCGTATTGCTTCGCAACCTGTGAAGACCTGAGTAGGTCAAACACTCTTACTTAGGAATATCGTGTATGGGCCAATTGTCGCGACCATGACCCAGAAGCACTGCAATGCAATGCAACGAGATACAATATGCATGTCTTAATCCCTATAAATAATGTGTGTTACCATTTATTTGCCCCACAATATGTCTCTTTATGCTTTCTTATCTCTGTACTCTCTAATATCAGCTGCCATTGTCATCCCCTTTGAGCGTGATCATAACAATGTCAAGCGTGGCTCTGAGTCTGCTCAGCTCCACAGCGATGGGGTGGGCTATTACATCAATTTTACTCTTGGAGGCCAGGATCTTGTGTCACAAGTTGATACTGGCTCGTCAGATATTTGGGTACCAGAAAACACTGGCTGCACAAAATCCAAGTTCGCAGATTGTGTTTACGTTTATGACACCTCTGCCTCCAACACATTTAAGCCCAATGAGTCGGAGCCATTTAGAATTAAATATGCTGATGATAGTGCTGCTATCGGATACATGGCTCAAGACACTTTTGTGCTAGGCAGCGCCACTGTAACTGGCATGAACTTTGCACTTGCAACACAGGCTTCGGCTAACTCTGTCTTTGGAATTGGGCTACCAGCAGGTGAGGCAATGGTGGTCAGTAGTTCGGAGAACAAGCCCTACTCTAACCTTCCCTTTCAGCTTAAAGAACAAGGCTTGATCGACTCTGCAGCGTACTCATTCTGGTTTGGTGACCCAGGGAAATACAATGGCGAGATAGTTTTTGGTGGGGTTGATCATAGCCGCTACAATGGTGACCTTGTCACAGTCCCTATCGAGAAACAGCCTCTTCACTACTACCGTGGCGGGACCGCTGAGATCGAAGAGACACCATCCCGCTTTCTTGTAATGGTCAATAGACTAGCCATTGAAGTCAATGGCGCATCCACTGCAGTAATGGAAGGCGTGTATCCAGCTCTTCTTGACACCGGCTCTACAACATCCCATGGACCAGCCGGTCTGGTAAGAGCAATAAACAGGCACATCGGCGAGTATTCTAGCTCTAAGACAATGGGCTGCGGTGTTCCTGATGGAAATCTTGTTGTCACAATTAGAGGCGAAGACTTCAGGATTCCCCTAAGTACCCTCATAACTTCGATGTACACTAGTGACACTGTCCAGATCGCCGAGCCCGACGGTGACCTTGTCTGTCGACCTCCGTTCACTGTTACTAGTGACAGCACCTACTTTGCCTTTGGAGACAATATCCTCAGAGGCCTTTATCTTGTCTACGATCTTGACAAGCAGGAGATTTCAATTGCGCAGAGCAATTACAACGCAGGTGAGGCCAAGGTGGAGGATATATCAGGTGGTACTGTTCCATCAGCAAGAAAAGCCAAGGACTACGCTAGCTCTGTTGACAGATACTCACTTCGTTATGCTTCATGGCCCTCAGCTGCATTTAGTGCCTCTGATATCAAAACGAGGTCTGGCGACAATGCCGCTATCACTACTGCTGGTGGTGCTAGGTCGGCTTTTCTGTCCACTAGAGATTTCATTCCCGGTGCAACCGCTCGCTCTAGAGTTGACAATGATGATGAGACGACTATCAGTGAACCCACCGCAACTACCTCCCGCACAGAACTCGTTACAGGAAGTGGTACGAATCTCCGTTCTAGCACAAATCCTCGCTCTACAGAAAGCACTTCTATTCCTATCACCCACCCTGGAGCCGCGACAGGGAGTAGTGTAACTCTTCGTTCAAGCACAGGTTCTCGCTCTACAGAGAGCTCTGCTGTCCCTACCTCCCACACTGATTTAGTATCTAGTCGAGGTCTAGTCAGTTCACGGTTGAGCCCATCCACTAGCTCTACGTCGTCTGCTTTATTCAATGGCGCGTCGATTGCTACTTGTGCACCATATTTTAAGATCGTTTTCACTGCCTTATACTTACTCTAAGCTCATATTACTGAATACTAATATTTTTTGTGTATCAAGACTTCGCAAGACAACTTTGACGGCATATGTACAGACCCACGCAGTACAGTGCGGGCCTCAATAGCTCACTCAACTTTAGGCGAAGCCTCAACTTGGGGGGCTTCTCTGATCTTGCTTATTGGAGAGAATCCACTCTTCTGGCCGGGATGTGACTGATTGTGGGGTATAACCAGGGTAGAGAAATAGCTGATGTATGGTGAGATAGTCTTTGAAGACCTTGATCAGGGACGGACACTCCCTTACAAAGTACCCCACAAAAAGTCAGTCACAAGCCAAAACTCCCCTCAGCTGTTCAACTGCATAGTTAGTTTTATATTTCACTACTCACTCGAATGTGAGCTCGGACTCCTACCCACGATCTAGAATCTTCAATACGCGCAGCGAGAGCATCATGCTTCCCCTATTTAGAAGCCTTGCAGCACTGCAGCTGCTCAAATCTGTCGGAATGTACGCACAATCCAGGCTAAAACGCGTCCAGAGCAATCACTTCTGACTGGTATATGGCACACCAGCAGTTGTGAGCCTCCAACCCAGCATACTTGTTAAAAAACCATACAGACAAAGTCCCGACAAATTCCCCGGTTTATTCTACTTCGAGGTGATTCCAACAAGTATACTATATTCGGCTACTAGCAACCCTCAAGACCTGCAGATGATCTGCATGATTGAAGTATCCCGCGTCTGACAGGTCTAAAAGTTCCCAACCTTCGTATAACATATGCTGGTGGTCTTTTATACGTTTCAAACCCTAGCGTTGGCTGCTATAGCCATACCATTCTCCAAAAACAGTATTGTGAAACGCAGCTCGCCTAATGGAGGGCTCGATTCTAACGGTGTTGGTTATTTCATTAACTTCACTCTTGGTGGGCAGAACTTACAGTCTCAGCTTGACACTGGGTCCTCAGACGTCTGGGTTCCCGACGTTAACGGCTGCCAGCCATCCAAGGATGTCGACTGCGAGTTCACGTTCAACCCTCGCGATTCTCGGAGTTTCCACGCTAACCAGTCTGATCCCTTTCAAATTCAATATGGAGACAAGTCAGGGGCCAAAGGGATCTTTGCTCAAGATGATTTCGTATTTGGCTCTGCAACTGTAACGGGGATGAACTTTGCGCTAGCCACCGAGGCCAGCGCCAATTCTGTATTTGGTGTAGGTCTCCCGGCCGGCGAGGCTATGGTTAGAAACTCTATCGGTGGACGAGAGCCTCTAAGTCCTTACCGCAATTTGCCGTACCAAATGCGCGACCAGGGTCTCATCGGCTCAGCCGCGTACTCAGTATGGCTCGGTTCGCCCGGCAAGTACAATGGTGAGATTGTTTTTGGTGGCGTGGATCACTCGCGGTACACTGGTGACCTCATAACTTTTCCAATCGAGAAAGAGCCCTACGAATATTTCAGAGATGGAACGGCGCGAACTTATCCTGATCGAGCGAGAATGCTTGTTCTGCTTAACAAGCTAGCTGTTGAAATCGACGGAAACTCCGAGACTCTGATGGAAGGCGTGGTTCCCGTGCTCTTAGACACTGGTGCGACCACCTCTCATGGGCCGGCTGGCCTCGTGCGCGCAGTTAATGCTGCCCTGGGTCTCAGTGGACGAAATCAGGATGTGATGAAATGCGGTGCTCCAAAAGGAGATCTCGTTATCACAATCAAGGGAGTAGATCTTAGGGTACCTCTTAATACTTTCATTTCTCCCCTATTCAGCTACTCTGAGTCGGAGATCGCTGACAGCCAGGGTGACCTAGCTTGTGGTACAGGATTTAGTGCTGACCCTGATAGTACATTCTTCGCTTTTGGAGACAATATTCTGCGCGCTCTTTATCTTGTCTACGATCTCGAAAACATGGAAATTTCACTCGCTCAAAGTAATTGGGACAGTGGTGACTCTGACATCGAAGATATTACTGGTCAGGTTCCTGGAGCAAAAAGGGCAAACGACTACTCCAGCGAGGTCTCTTCTTACAATGTTCAATTGGCGACTAGGATTCGCGATCCTGCAACGTTCACAGACCTGAAGTCTATTTCCGGCGATCTAGCGTCCGTAACCACTATTGGAGGCGATGATGGCGCGGAAGGGTATGCCGAGACCACCACAGACTTTTTTGGTGCGCCTTTTGGTGGTCATCACTCTGGCTCGGTTCTACCCGGAGGCGCAAGTGCTTCTCAGACGTCGAGTTCCTCGAGTCAGCGCAATGGTGCATTACCCACTCGCATCTCCTTTGAAAATTTGGTATTGTCATTGTTGATGTTAATTTAATAAGCACTATTAATTAGTGACGCTCGAGCAGTAGTTTCACCAATATATTCTTGCGGTGCTTCACTAAGCTGTCTACTCGCTGGTGTACCTACTGGCACTGAAGTGTACTGGGGAGACATTTGTTCTCACTAGAATGTGATATAACTGTATTCTATTGTATGTAATGCTGAAAGCTCAAGAGAGGAAGTATCTAGAGCAGAGCGTATATGTTATGAATGTGAAAATGTTCAGCAGAGTTCGGTATGGAGGATGTTTGACCTCCCCTAGATTTAAAAGTCCGTAATATACTCTTCCATGATCACTCACCTCTAATAGTGACAATTTAATTTAAAAATTCCCTCCAAAGGTATTGGTCGAAAGTTGCTCCAAATATTCCCAAATAGACTCGTGTAACCCTGGTAAAACGTGTGAAACTAAAACTTCCCTCCCATATAGCTCCGTAACACTCGGTTAGCCAGCCTGATCGTGGACTTGAATTGCCTATTAAGCCTTAGGCACACTGGCAGCATGCAGTCACCCATACCGTGAAAAGTGGTTGCACTGGCTTCATAAATCGGCAGCACATTTCAATCTTTCCATCCTACTACATATGAACTTGTTTTAAGCTCTTTGAGTGAATTAGATGTGAGAATATGCTCTTCGGCGCATAAAGTATCTCCTGTGCCTAGATACAGTTTACTGGATAACGCAAGCTCAATCATCTTAACTAGGTGCGTTGGCAATGGTCATACCATGAAGGAGATTTGTATCAGCATCACATCTCGCGTGTTCGGAGAATGCCTTAACGATGTGGTATTGGTCTACATCAAAGCTTTAGTGCAAGCGTTGAAGCGTCGTATTTGGGACAAAGATATCAATGAGCTTTGGTGGCTGGCTACAAGTAGCTGTATCTTTGAGCCACCAACAGAGGCTAATCTTCTCTTTTTCGTCCCAATTCATCTTTCCCTCAAAGTTTACGGAAGGCTCACACTCGTACTATTGCGCTGAGAGATTTCATGACGAAGCTCAATAGGAGAGACATTTAGCTTACAAAAAGTGTTATTGCTTTTTGGTTTCTCATGGTAAAGTCTTAAAGGCATTAGCTCACTAAATTTCGCTCTGCGCCATCTTCTCAACCCGGTTTCCTCCACCATGCTGCCACTCCCAACCCTTGCAAAGTGGTTGCACTGTTGTCAAATAATCAGCTCTCCCGTAATCTTGCCGTCCTACCATACACTTGGCTGTCGATTATCGGTACCGGAGCCTTGAGAGCCGTGGGCGTTGCCATTTTCACGTCGATGAGTTCAAATCGTGATGCAGGGGCTACTGCTAAAACAAGCCACTCATACCAAGACCTGGTTAATCAAAATCTGTTGTGACATTTTGAAACATATTACTAGGGGTACCGTTATGTTTTACCCTGTCTGCAAATTGTGTTTTCCATTTCAAGTGTACTTGGCCACTTCAGTGCATTGACCCGGCCTCTAGTTAGTTTACCCTATATTCTTGCTTACTTTCTCTATCTTATTTATCTAAAAGTACCGAAGTGTACACCTGCTAGTAGTCATGCGGCACCACACACCCTACAACTGACCGCCCAAAATGGTCAAAACAAGCGCAGATAGGTTTGACCTTGACTGTGCGACCACTGCATTAAAGGGTTAGGGAAGCATATGATTGATACTGGCAATAGAAACAAGACGAAACCATGCGCATATACTGTGGCCACTATGTGAGCCTCAGCATGCAGTTTACGTTTGAACATGTCGATGCGCTGACCTATATTTCCGGCATGGCCGGGCCACCTCAGGTCTTCAAAAGTGGTTGCATTGCTGTCAAAAGCCCAAAGACGCATTCATCTCTCCGTCCTACCATTCATTAGTTTATGAGGAAACATCACTAGAACTTTGAAGACTAAAGCGGTCTTCTCTTCACTATGAAAGCTCTGAAAGTAGGAAACAAACTTGGTAGTTCAGCGTGAACTGTCCACTTATCAACTTGTTGACCCAAACATTACAAGGAAACCTATGTTCGGTGAGTTGAATTTGAAGCAATGCCTGCAGAAATAAGGTAACTTCTATTATCTGTTAAGGTCGATCTCCATTTTTTTCACCTAGATATTTATATGCTAGCTGGTAAGGTGAGCGCTGACCCTCGAACAGTGCGATTTGTGCTTTATATATCTGGTGAGCCAAGTTATCGGTATTAGAGGCCTTCAAAAGCGATAGATAGAGTCAGGGTCTTCTCCAAACTCTGCTTGTGCGGAGCTTGCGTCATAGGGTGAACATGGTGTGTCTTCGTGCGGACATCGTGCGACAGGTAAAGGATGGAGCTGGTGCGGGAGTGAGGGAGGTTCAGATACTATCAATTTTGCGTGGAATGAATCAAAGGTATTGCTCTACAATAATATAGCTTTGAAACTAGCTGTGTCACCCCGCGCGCCTATGTTGCATCTCTCACGTCGCATGTGATCCGCCGCCGATGCACTGCACATGCGCGAAGAATGTGCGACCACCCCAACCCTTGATGCCACCCCCGTCGGATATATAAGAGCAGTCTACCCTCGTTGTTGTTGCATATTGGCGGGGCTCCCATAGCCCCCTGGATTGGGAGAGACCAGCTCTCCCCCCAGCTGGAATCTGGGTCACCAATCTTCCCCTAAGTTTATAGTAAGTTCGTACTAACCCTAGACCTTTACCGCCTCATGACATCCACTAATTAGCTATCTCCTCGGATTACAAGCAAATGTAGAAAATGATACCATATTGAAGACGTTTGGGCAGCAATGCCACCTTTTCACCTCATGTGCTTAACGTCAAAAAGTCGTCAAAAAACAGCAGCTCGCTCTGAACCCTGTACTTTGCAACCACCACATTGCAGGGTAAGGGCAGCATGTGATCCATGGCACCAGCAAGAGTACTTCTTCTCCGTACCTCTCAGGGGCTCAAATATAATACATTCTGAGATCCTTATCGATATGCCGTATGATTATATAATTCAAGGTCCTGCAGAAGTCTGTTGTACTTGGGTAGAATAATAACCGTGAAAGGATCTCTAGAAGGGGTAGTCTATCAAATAGGAATGCTGTATTGGCTTTGTTTATTGAAATGCATAGTAATCATGATCCACCAACTTCTCTGTGCGGTGACTCCGAGCTCCTTGATTCAAAGGTGTGACTTTGGCGCATATATCTGAGTGTACATGCATCTCACTGGTATCACAGGTATACTCCTGCTTGTACCTGCTTTTTTGGTCCAATTATTTCATACACGTTGTCTAGTAGCTGCCTAATTACCGTTTAGTGACTGCCTATTGTCCGTGCCCTGGTCTGAAATGGGTCGCACTATGGATTCTTCTATACCTCTTTTGCCCCTTATTTACTTACTGGTTATCTTCAAACATCCTATAAACCTTCTGAATGGCATTGTGGTAGTTCTGTCTCGTCTCTCTGTCTGTAGTCCCTGGAGAATGCCCAGTAGCGCGGTCGATGCCTTCGATGGTAGCATGCTGTACTGCCGCTCTGTAAGAGGCTAAGAGTTTGTTCTGTATTTTGCATGGTGCAAATACAATTGAGCAAAGTTTGTTCTTGCTCAATGGTGCCGCTTAATCCCACGTGTAGACTCCAACATGGCGTTAGTGTCTTCGCGCTAGCTACTGGTCATATTGTCATGATAAGCAGTTGAAAGGAGCGAATAAGCAGATAACAACACAAAATAGCTACATAAGCCTTTGAAAGTGTTTCACCGAGAATTTTCCGTTTCCAGAGGGCGTAAGTGAGGTTGTTGAAAAGGTTAAGGGAAAGAATAAAGTGGCAGGACAAGCAATCATTACCCAAATTAGGGCTATATCTGGTATGCACTTGGTGATTAGTAGATTTTCACTTGAGATTCATTAATTCAAGCAATCTTTAAATTTGGTGGAACATGTTTCATGCTACTTTACAGATGACATTGAATTATCGAGCCGGTGCTGTCCTTCAAACAGATGTGCCTATTGTGCAGGAGTCTATATGTGAGTATTCAGACATCAATGGTGGCCTCAGCTCCTTGAGTTCGATGCCTTTACTCTATTGTCCAAGTTATTGACCTATTCCTCGAGCTCTTGAACCTCTCCATAGGGACTGACGGTTCATATTGAGTCCCAATGGCTTTTTCGGAACGACTTCTGCCAGTGTCTAGATGTCAAGACGGATGCTTGAGCACGGCTTTTGACTTTTGACGTTAATGCGGCCATTTTCCAGGCTTCAGCTGGCTGCATGCCGCAAAGTGCTTGGCGCTATTCTCAACTGAGTATTGATCTGAGTGAGTTTTCAATATACAAAATGCCATGAAGTCTACTATAGGACCTCAATAGTACCTCTTCTTGACTATTTACCCTCTTCATTGTTCATTTGTACTCGACTACACCCAAACACATACGGCCACTGGAGGCTTATATAACCAAATTCTCTATCGATAAGCTCAGATGGAATACATATGTATATAGATATCAACTACACAAAGCGGATTGCGGTTTTTTGTTACACAGAAACACTTTTCTTTAGCTGGTGGCACGGATCACATGCTGCCCATACCCCACAGCGAAGTGGTAGCATAGCGCAGGATCAAACCAATCTGCTGTTCTTAGGCGACTTTTTGGCCTCAACTATTTGTAGTAAAGAGGTGGGACTGGAGCCCGAATGTCTTCCCGGCGGTCAGGTTTCTCAACTGGCTTATAGTCCATGTAATTAGAAGATAACTCCAAGCGGCGAAGCGGTGAGCTGTGGTCTACTAATTCACCAGAAAGAAAATTGCCGCTGTTTCGCTGTTATTATCTTGCGTTAGATTTACCAAACATAGTACCTCTTGCTTCTCCAAACTAATAAGTTGGCCAGAGCGCTGTGTACGCTGGACTACTGGGTTTGAGCATGTTTTAAGCACGCTCATGGCCTCTATAGTCCTCAGAAATCCAACTGCGTTTCAGAAAAATCTCATTAAATGGTATGACGGAGAAACCTACATGTGTTTCAGCTTTTGACAGCAATGCAACCACTTGTGAAGTCTCGAAACGGTCGGACGCATAGCTACGTAGGGCCAGCGTAAAGGCGTGTTTGCAAAACGTTACAAAACTAACATTGAGCTCTTGGCTTCTTATCGATAAGCTATGGTTATACATAATCCAGAACCTCAGCTAAACTCGTGGATTTCAATCCAACCACGGCAGCCCAAGGGTCTGTTACAGAGTGATTGGGTATCAAGTATGGTGCTGGTAAGGAATACTTAATACTGTTAATCATTGTGACTGCTCCAGGCTATCAGAAGCTGGAAATGTCCCGTATAAAACCAAGAAACAAAAGTATTAGGAGCGCGCCCCTTGCGTCATAGGCACACTGGTAGCATGCAACCACCCCTACCCTTTAAAAGTGGTTGCACTGGCTTTATAACCCAAATTCGCCTTTACTTCTTTTTATCCTACTAATCATGAGCTTGGTTTCAAGCATTTTGAGTTCTTTAAGTATGGGAGCGTTCTTTGATTGACGCATTGAGTATCTTCCCTGTCCAGATACCACTACACTGCAAGCTCAATCATGCTACTCAGAAACTTTGGTGGACATCGTGTCTTAAAGGCAGATGGTAGCATCATAACATCAAGCGTGTTAAGAAGAAGCCTAAATGATTTGGTACTGGTCTACATGACAGCTGCTTTAGTGCGAGAGTTGATGCGTTGCTGAAATCAAAAGAGCAAAATTTCAGATTTCTGAATGCGAGAAGTTATGACTTTGAACTAAAATTACCGAGATGTTGCTTCTTGTTTGGTGTCCTGTTCTGGAAGTCTGAAAATTCCTGAAGGCTAATACTTACGCCAACGCGTTCAGAGAATTTAGCTGCAGCTCAACGGAGAACAGCTTAGCGGGAAAGATGTATATTTTCTTTTCTGTTTTGTGAAACGAAATCTCCAGAGGCTTGGTTAAGTAAATAGTGCACTGCGCCATCTTCTGCACCAGGTTTCCTGAACCATGCTGCCACTCCCAACCCTTGCAAAGTGGTTACACAGTTGTCAAAAAATTAACTATCCCGCAATCTTTCCGTCCTACCATACACTTGATATACGGTTATCGGCACCAGAGCCTGCGAAGCTTTAGGCGCCGATATTATCGCGTCACCGTACTCCAACCGTAATACAGGACTGCTGCTGAACTTATTCAGTCAAACTGAAATCTGTTAGACTGAAATTTTTCGTGAAAGTTTCTGAAAACGTAATTTGAGGGTTCTAAATCTGGTTTACTCTGGTATGCAAAAGGTATTCCATCTAAGCCAAAGTATGCTTGGCCGCTTCAGTACATTTACCAGACCTCTAGTCTACTTCAATTACTTTCTAATTAACTTTCTCAAGCTCATTTCCTTAGAGATATCTACGGGACAACCACTGGT
>JAKIRU010000101.1:0-19449 GCA_022577715.1 Wickerhamiella alocasiicola
TCTGGGTCACCAATCTTCCCCTAATTTTTTGTAGTTCAGTATAGTAACAACGTACCAACTCAAGACCTCTAGCGCTTTATTCCATCAACTATCTAACTTTTCACCTTAAAAACATGCCAATATAGAAAATGGCATCGCATGTAAGACATTTGGGCGACATTGTCACCTTTTCACCTCATGTGGTTTGTGTCCAAAAGTCGCCAAAAAAACAGCAGATCACCCAGACCCTGTACTTTGCGACAACTGCGTTGTGGGGTTAGGGAAACATGTGATTGATACTGGCAATAGATACAAGACGGAGCTATGGGCACTTCGAATGCCCAAAACGATGTAAGTCCAGTACTCGAGCTCTTGTTTATTATCGATAAGCGACGCGTTTACATAATCATAGATTTTCAGCCAGACACACGGATTCTGCAAGCCAGCTGGTCCTACAACATCAAATGTAACACGCAGCAGGATATAACTGAAGAATACAGTGACGATAAACAATGTAAAGAGGCGCCAAACGCGTTTTTATCGTGTAAAATGTATTATATAATCTCATCAAAATGGATTATGGGGCAGCTCGAGGCAATCAGCATTAAAAGCCAACCATCTGGTTTTAGGGGCAGTGATCATCTTCACGGGGTACTACAGATACCTTTCACTGTGGCGAGATGAGGCGAAGCTGGATTCAGTGGATTCGTTATTTTCGCAAAATCATCGATTTCGGCATTACACGAATCTAAGCACATAGGATGAACCATTGAGTCTTTAAATTAAGTTCAGTACAATCAGATCACGTCTGGGGCCTTGTTATGATTACTTGAGCTGGCTTTTCTGCTTTCCCAGTTGACGTCACGGTGCAGTGACATAGTCAAAATGATGCACTCTTGGACCAGCAGATCAACCAAACGCCAAAATTACACAGAATTACGAAGCCATTACATTTTGAGTGAGACTGATGGGCTCAAGCTCTATTCAACTACCCAATAGGATGCCCCAATAAATGCATGAACGAGCCGTGGCCGCTTCCAAAAATGCAGCTCAAGGTAAAAATCTTTTTTTAGCTGATTTTGGAGTTACGGAATTTTGATGATACAGTCGAATAGTTTAGAAAAAATCAGTGGGTGAGGCTAGTTTTGGAGCTCAAGTGGACTCTCTAAGGCTAATATATACACCGTTTAACTGTGCCCCGCGGATGACAGGGTTCACATAAAGGCTAAAAATATGACGCAGTGCCCAAAAATGGCAGCTTGTACGATAGAGTCTACCACCTATCCTGTGTATTGAATGCGACGTGTCTCCCAGCGATTGTTCATACTCAGCGGGACTCAAGCTATATACCCTCAGGAGATGGACTAATGATTGACGCCGTAAACTCTTCAATAAGCCGGATCTAGCCAATAGATTATAATAATGAAGCCCAATACTCTCTCTAATTACACGAGGAATAGTTGTTCTCTTCATATCTCGGAGAAGCAATATCGCGATTTTTAGCCTCCAAAACTCTTTCACCTGTCTGTGTAGCCAAATGTCATTACTTTTGATCAGTCTTAAAAGCACTCTGTGCTGATTTTTTTACTTTCAGATTGGATCATATAGTCTACAAAGCTGTAAAATGAACATAGATTCTCCAAAGCTTCGAAAGCATGTTTTCTGTTTCTAAGTGTTGTAATGTATTCCTGGGTAGTTTTTTATTCAGAAAAGCGGAAAAGTTACGTTAGATGACCACGTGGCCACCAATTTACCAAATTTGAAGCAGTCGAAGTTGATTACTCGAATACATGAACGTTGTATGGGTCTACATTGCCCATTTTTGCCGTTGAGCTCATAGTCATAGACATTCATGTCTATATAGAAGCAAAGAGCGTAATCTTGCCGAAATTATCGAGCCATAACTTGATTGATGCTAAATATTCATGCTTTACTTCCTCTAGACTCCTACATCTCATATACATACTCAGACTCTCAAGTTACTCTAATGTACCATGTGTAATATAGCGGACTTTCCCGACCGACAATGTTGTATGGCCACCACTATCAAGGGCAAAAAGTCGGATATACACCAAGATTTCTTATCGATAAGGAACTTTTTACGTAAGTATTTCAAGCTCAACTTGAAGAGCTATATCGGCTATATGAGAGTTTAGAAAGGAGCTAAAGCAGATTCATCCATAAGCCTGCAAAATACATTCCTTGAGTGGCATCATGTGGCAACCACAGATAGGTCCTCAAGTCATAATTCAAAATTTCATCGTTTTCGGCCATAGAGAAAACTGAGTAGACAGCAGCATTTGTTCGATTGAATAACCCTGCACAGTATACTTTTTGGACTCGAACGTGTCATCAACACATTGAAACAAGCAGGCTCTCTAGTATCCACGACGTCATCACGCATGAAGAGCCAGAACTCTACGCCATGAAAAAGTTTTGAGAGGATGAGCACCATACTAAACGAGCTGTGAATGCTTTACTAGTGCTATAGGTTATTTTAGGCTAGATTTTTGTACGGCCAGAGACCGCAGTAGAGTCTGGCTCTATATTGACTGAACCGAAGGTGAGGCTGGTGCAAACTAGTGCATTATTGCGTACTATATTTACGTCTATCTGTGCTTGGGACTGCATATTTCTCAATATTAGAATGCCACCAATAGTACTGGAACAAACGAGTTTCAAAAGTAAAGCCTCGCGCTAAATCTGTCAACGGAAACTAATTGTTAACCCTACATGGGCCATTTGAGCTAGATTGAAGATGTTTCCTAAACGTAGCATTTTATTTGTGAGACCCTTATGAAACCAGTGTATGCTATGCGAAGGAGATATATAAGGGAATTTGTCTTATGACGGCCATGCGACACTTTAGGAGGTCATTTTGCAGGTACAAGTTGTCATGACGGCTGCAAAAGAGTATCAAAAGGGGCTGCGGCGCTGATCAAAATAGAAAGAATTTTTCAGATTAAAGTCTCAAGCAATGCTGGTAGGACTGTCATTCTTTACTATTGTTCCCCCAAATGTGGCTTTAAGGCTAAGTGCTATCCTTGGCTCTCTAGGAGACCTGTCACAATATCATGTACTATGACGTCAGTGTGGGACGCAGGGTTGGGTTTCGATTTTGTAATCTAAATCCATCGCATCCAAGGAGTCTCGAAGGTCACTGATGAGTTCGTCACAAATAAATTTATCTTTGCTCCAGTCTTTGAGCCATACGGAATGCTGAAATGTGAGCTGACGCGTCCACTTCCTAAGTCTTTGGAATCGGTCCCTGAACCGTAATAATTCTCCATGAGTCTGTGCTTGCGTATGCTGCATTGCACCGATTTGATCACTGTATCGAGCTTGATTTTCAACAATTTTTGCTAGCGTCTGTTGCATCTGTGTTTGCGTCTGCTGCATAGCATCTAGCCGTGCTTGGATAGTAGTCGTGTCGCTCAATGACGTGCCCAAAGTCGACTCAAGCAGGGCTTGAATATCTTCGCGAGTGCTTTTGTGACGTGAAGTCGCAGATTTTGGTTCCGTACAACCGTTGACTTCTCTTCTAGTGAGCGATCGGGGAAGTGAATCATTCTGTCTTTGGTGGGATGTTTCATTGCCGGTAGTTGTCAACATGAGGGACGATCAACACCGAAACGATATATATGCTTATGTATGAATGTGATGTGAGAATGTGATGTGAGAATGTGATCTAGAGATAAGACGCACTGCATACTCCAAGTAACACATCTATTGATAGGTCCTGTTTCCTGGGGACTTGGTAACTAGAGAGAGTTGTGAGAATAAGTGTACCTGTCTTGTGTGCGCCACCCTGTCCATGTAGGACCCACATATCCTCTTGACTCTCTCCTCGGGTACTTGGGGTCACAAGACCTTAATTTTCAGCCCGGCTGCTTTCGAGCCAAAAATTAAGGAAAACGCTCGACCTTAGTCGCAAGTAACCCTCCTACTTGAACGACAATTCAGCTGACTCTTAGTCTGTAGTGTGCCAGTGAAATTATATAACCATAAACCTAAACAATACTTTTGTTACACTTGGTGACGCGCAGACTCGCGGTCGACTTGATTTCGCGATTTCATCAATTTCGGAAATAGAGCAACCCAGCTAGATAGCAAAATTATCCAGTCAAAATGGCTGAGAGACGTCCACTTTCTACGCGAAACAACACACTAGAGCACCCACTAGTCTGGAGGTATGTTTTATCATACACAGATTCTGTGTTAGCATTTTCAGTCAAAAGGTGCAGTAATTATGATCCACTAACTTCTTTGTTCGGAGAATCCTCTGGGCAGGGGTATAGTAAACTGGTGCATCTATTGATCATCTATAATGGATAGATTATGCGCTAACTTCTCCATATTGATTTATTCCTAAATCACTTTTACTATATTAATCTATTGTATTGAAATTCAATCCCGCTGAACACAGTCATTCCAAGCGATACAGACCATGTGAACTAACTAGCAGCGTGCGGTCATGTTTGGGAACCTCTGCACAAATTCCAAGATACCTCTCTGGCTTAGCCAGGAGGAACACATCTGCGCTCCATATTTTAGCAGTAACCTTCTCACAATAATGCTGGAACGTTAAGTGAACATTATTATGGGTGATGGTATACTCTAGTTGTCCTATTTATAGCCTACGTATAATTTTCTAGCTTCCACAAGCGAGAAGGCCGTCAATATCGCTCTCAAAAGTATACACTATCTCCATGTGGTGTCATGATGGTAAAGATATTTGGGAGGTGCAGCTTTAGACACTTGTGCGGGCATTTCTCCCGCTCAAGAATGACTGCATGTATAGGCGCGCAGGTACCTAAAGTGGCAGCATGGACAAACAAAGCGAGCGGAACTACAAATTTAGGAAGTACATCTGTGGCTATTGCCGTGAAATAAATTTTATGAGACTTCACTATCATGATTAACTCACAGATGTCATAGTTTGACCCTGCTGTGGAGGCATCATAAGGCCCCAACTTGACGCACAGATGCGCTGCAGCATTGTGTAGCCCTGGCCACTTGTGCAGTCAACTTCCTACCATATGTTAATATTGGCTTGCTGCTAGTCATTAAAAAGCTTCTGCGCTTATTATACAGCCAGTACGTCGATTATTCGAGAATAAGCAGCACGAGTATTTCTCGGCACAACAATGAAAAGGCGCCGCAGAAGTGTTTAAAGATAGCAAATTTTGGAAGCGCGCGTAGTTAGATTAATATTTTGCACCAAGTAAACCTATAAGAGGCTTCGCGAAGCACGATAAAGTTCATTCTCAAAACACGAGAACCAACCCACTGTCTCCTTTGCTAGCCTATAAGGTAAGTTAGTAATTTTAGTTCTTTCGTTTTTCCTCACGGAGTAGAAATGCCCCCCACTGCCTCCGTAATTCAATATGGATGTTGAGCACCTGCCAAATGAATGTAGGAGCATACTTGCATTGATGGTGTACCTTCTACTGAAGTGCCAGAGCTCTCAGAAATTATGCGTCTATTTTGAGGATGGTTGCAAAGATGTTAAGCTGCAAGGTGAACTTTGTGGGTGGCCTGAAAGAAATATTTGCGCGCCCTCAAACACAGTAACTTCAGTATTCTGGTGAGCTAAATATTCGGTTTAAGGGCAATTTGGGGCTACAGAGAGCTGTTAGTCGCTTTTTTAAAATCATCCACTAGCAGGGGTCCTCTTCAGACTCCGAGTCGTGCGACAATTGCGCCATCGACTGCACACGGAGCCTGCGTGCGGACATCATGCGACAGAAAAAGACGGGCGATAATGCGGGAGCGAGAGGGGTTGGGAAGACGTTGTTTCTCGCAAAATAGTGCAAAAGCCTCGGTCTTCAATGGTATTTCCTTTAAACTAGCTGTGCAAGCCCGGGCGCCTATGTTGCATCTCTCGCGCGCATGTGATCCGCCGCTGATGCACGGCGTATGCACGAAGAATTGGCAACCCTGATACCACCCCCATCGGATATATAAGAGCAGTCTCCCCTCATTATTGTTGCATATTGGCGGGGCTCCCACAGCCCCCTGGATTGGGAGAGACCAGCTCTCCCCCCAGCTGGAATCTGGGTCATCAATCTTCCCCTAATTTTTTGTAGTTCAGTATAGTAACAACGTACCAACTCAAGACCTCTACCGCTTCATGCCATTTACTACTTAGCTATTCACTCAAATAACGAGCCGATATATAAAAATTGATCGCATGGAAGACATTTGTGCAACAATGCCGCCTTTTCACCTTGTGTGGTTGATGTCAAACACCGTTAATGGATATTCTTGTGACTGTGTAAAATTCCAAATCTAGGAAATGCAGCAGTTCTTGCAGCTGTAAGTATGGGCACGAAGGCACAACATGCTTCGCACCGCAACCAGTCTCTAGCGCCGGCGCGAGTTGCGAATACGTTTTGCAATGCAAATTTCTCTGATATATTAAAGTTGTCAAACCAGCACATGTTAAGATGGAGGAGTTTGTGGGAGATTATGCTATTTATTAGCGGTGCGACCATAACAAAGGGTACGGAGTGGTCGCATGCTGCAAGCCACATCTCACTGCGTGGTTAACACCACGCGATACATGTAATGACTCGTTCAATAATTACTTTTAGCTCGATAATTCACTGTATTTATCTTAGCGTGGTTTGAAGTCCCCACTTTAGCCAGTGTAGATCACTTGCACACCGACTTATGTCCGACCAGTTAGTGGTTGCAGAAGGTCACTAGGAAGCATATGTCATTCCTGCGTGCATACATATTGTCTAGTGGTCGGATGGGTGGCACAAGAGCCTCCTCTGAACGTGGGACGGCTATACCAGCTCATGAGTACACTGGAGTGTCTCGTTTGGGCCCTTGGAGTGCTGTTCATTCAAAAGCTTGCAGGGATATCTATTTAACCTATGACAGTAGGGGCAGTCCTCCGCTATGCCACTTCTACACGTACAGATCGATTTATGTAGTGCTGCCATGCACCTCTCGCAGCACCTCAAGTCTTGGGATTGAAGTCATTCTGACATAGTTTTCATTGTACACATGGCTTTAGTACTATATTTCTCTATTAAAAAGGGCTGAATTGTGACATTTGCGTGTCACGTGATCTTGACCTCAAAATGCATATTTTCAAAAAATCCGACAAAACAAGAAGTTCCCAATGGCCCAATGGCAAGGCGTTCGGCTACGAACCGAAAGATTCCAGGTTCGACCCCTGGTTGGGAAGACAAGAGGATTAACATCCTTAACTTTTTTGTTTTTGCTCGTCCTGCGATGAGGAAGTTATGTATGCCTAGTTAGCGGCTATTAGGAAATTTAGGAAAAGTACATTGTCCCATAGAGTGCGCTCCGTAACTAAACGGAGGCTCAAGAGCTTCATAAATATTTCCAATAACTTTTAGCAATGAGGGTATGTCAAATTTATAGTTCGTGAGTCCAATACGTTTTTTGTAGAGCTTGACACCAGCTCCACTCCCCCTCCCACTATATCATCGCTCTTAAGTCGCGCCGCTTAGTCAAGGGAAATTTCACAGATGCTCAAATCGTTCAGCTTCGTGAGAGCTTTTACGACACAAGCTACGGAAACAGTCGCAAAAGCTTCACGCCAAACACTCAAGCCGGAACTGAGCCGCAAAACTTACTTGCTTGACGCCTACACCCACGTTTTACGTCACAACCCCATTATCCTGGCTTTACACAACAGTACGCTTTTGAAAGCCGATGATAAAAAGTTCAGAAACGAAATCAGAAAAGCTGGTGCCAAGTTCATGGTTGTCCGCAGCAGTCTTTTCAAAGTTGCCCTCCGCGGGCTCGAGCATGAGGATCCTGCGTCGATCGAGGCAAACAAGCAAATGAAAAAGGTGCAACACCCATTTGCCGCCTCTTTTGATGGTCCCAGTGCCATTATTACTATTCCAGAGCTTGATCCTGCCATGGTAAAGGCTGTAGTGAAGGCAGTCGAAGGCACTGGTAACAAACTCATTTTACTAGGCGGGCAAGTAGATGGATCCGTGCTCAACCGCCCCGAAATCAACCAGTTCAAGGAAATGCCCACATTACCCCAGCTGCACGCAGAACTTGCAGGTGTCCTCACTGTTCTCGGCGGTGCCGGACTTGTACACACCTTGGAAGCATCTTCCAAGATGCTCTACCTTACTTTGGATGAGCACCGTAAAAACATTGAGCCCAAGGATCAATAAGAGAAAGGCTCAATATTGTATATAAAGTATGTTAGGATAGAACGTCGAGGTTGATGAGGCATATGCGTGATCGCTCCAGTGTCAACGGCTGCAGGGGCACATGCAGCAACTACAGATGAGGTTTGTATAGCATATTTTTCGAGTAGAAACTGAGATTTCTCGAGTCAAATAGGTTGCTGGTTTCTTTGAATTGATGCGTAAGGCATCTTTGCCAAGTAAAGATGCACATTGAGGCTGATGCGCAGCACTCCCGATCAGGCAACCAAAGTGGCTTGGGACAGCTTAAACCCTCGAATGATAAACGGAGAATTCAGCATTCGCAAATTTCCTCGAGCTGTCAAAATATATATACAAACTTCACACATTTTTATGCGAAATGATAACGTCGGTTCGCTTCATAGCAAAACTATCACCAAATTGCCACCCCTCAACGCCCCTTGACATACAGTCGGCAATGACATCTGGCATTATTGGCGTTTATACAGCGCAATTTGCGTTTAGCGCTGGTTCGCCGCAAGAATTGAGCGTTGAAGAAGGCGATCTTCTCTATCTATTTGAGAAAGGAGACGATGGTTGGTGGACAGTAAAGAAACGGGTGGCTGGTGCAGCAAACGAAGAGCCCACTGGTCTTGTACCTCATAACTTTGTTTCACCAGCTTCTCCGAGCGGCAGTGCCACAGCACTTTATAACTATGATGCTCAGACTACTGAGGAGATGTCTTTTAAAGAGGGCCAAAGGTTTGAGGTGTACACCCAAGACGGAGATTGGGTTTTAGCTGGAACAGATGGTCTCTTTGGATTTATTCCTGCAAATTACATTGAGACCGGTGGTGCTGCTCCTCCTTTACCCAAAAAGGACAAGACTTTTGCTGCCCCTCCCAAACATCCAAGCTCCTCGGTCGCCACTAGTGCTGCAGCTAGTACGGCGACTCTGTCGAGCGCGAACGCTGCTCCCCCACCAGTAAGCAAAGCCCCAGCAACTACTCAAACTGATACTGAGGCCCCCCCTCCTATGCCAAGGCGCCCTGGCGGAGGTGGTGGTCGCGACAGTGGTAGCGGATCATCCAGGCCCGCAGCACAACGCGAGCCCTCTTCGTCGCAGCAGAAATCCCCTCGCCCTCACAAATTCGAAGTGCATAACGTTGACCGTAGAGCAATGTCCGATGTGATCGTCGACCAGGAGTTCTTCAAGGTCGACGGCGATAGATGGGATTACCAGGATATCATCTCATACTCTACGGAGAAGAAGCATGTGTTCATTGAGCTTCAGAACCCACGCTCTAGTCTCGATTTGCGCACTGAAACTCGTGATACCGCAGAGCAGATTGTCGCTGCTATAGCTGGAATGGCGGGTGCCCACCGCGGCGGTGGTGGTCTCACAGAAGTTTTTGTCGCAGCCAAGAGTGCAGGCAACAAAACCGCGCGTGTCTCCATGGATTTCGTAGCTGCCAACGGCCGCGAGGTCAGCGTTAGAGAAGGTGAGCTCGTATTTGTTCTTGAGTCCACAAATAAAGAGTGGTGGCGTGTACGCACTCATGCTGGTGCTGAAGGAATGCTTCCTAGTCATATTGTTGAGTACGACGACGACACTAAAAAGAGTTCGAGTATCTGGCCCTTCAAGAAGAACAAAAACAAGAAAGATAGCGCGCGCGAAAGAGAACGTGAGCGTGAGAGAGAGCAAAGAGAGCGCGAATTGGACAGAAGTTATAGAGAGCGTGAAGAGCGTGAACGCGAGCGTGAGCGTGAACAACGTGAGCGCGAGCGTGAGCATCGTAATCGTGAAAGACGGAAGTCCTCAAGTGGTGGCGATCGCAGAGACAGAGACGTTGGCCGATCTTCATCTGTTCGTCGCAGTGGCTCCAAGCGGTTGCCTGACCAGCGCAAAGTTCGCACTTGGACTGATCGTAGTGGCAACTTCCGCGTAGAGGCAGCTCTTCTCGGTTGTGCTGACGGAAAAATCCATCTTCATAAACAAAATGGTGTCAAGATTGCTGTTCCAGCCAACAAACTGTGTCCCGCAGATCTCGATTACGTCGAAGGGGTCACCGGTATCTCGTTCACTGACGATAAGCCCTTGGTTGATAAGGTTGATAGCAGAAAGCGTGAGGCTCAAGGTGGGCACAGCAAGCAAGAGTCTAGCGGTAGCACCCGTGGCGGTACTTCGAATGATGAGTTTGACTGGTTTGACTTCTTCTTAAGTTGTGGTATTGATCTGCAGAACTGCCAGCGGTACTCGATCAACTTCTCAAGAGATCGCATGGACGAGTCTGCAGTGCCCTCACTCACCCCGCAGATTTTGCGAAACCTTGGCTTGAAAGAGGGTGATATTCTTCGTGTCACAAAGAAAGTTCGTGAGAAGTATCCTAGTGATGCAGATGCATGGGTCAATCGGGAAACCACACCGTCTGCTAAAAGCGCAACACCTGAGCCTGTCGGCTCTGATGCTATTAGTGCTGCGCAGTCACCCCCTGCCTCGGTACCTGCTGCATCACCTGTGCCTGCCATCGCACCTCAGCATGTTACCCCTCAGCCCGCTCAAGCTGCTCAGAGCACGCCTGCGCCCGCACCTGCAGTACAATCGCAGCCGACCGGTGCGTTGGCCGACTTGCTAGGTTTCACCACGCTTGAGCCTACTCCTGCTCAGTCCCGTGCTCCTCTACAGCCTCAAGTTACGTCTCAGCAACAACAAGAGCTTGCCGCTAGACAGCGCGCTTTGAAGGAGGCACAGGAGAAGCTGGCGGATCAGCGTCACGAAGCTGAGCGTAAGATGTTAGAAGCACAGCGCACTGCTCAGACTGCGCAACAGAAACAAATCCTCGACCAGCAGGCGGCTTTGCAGAGGCAGCAGATTGATCTTCTTAAGCGCCAACAAGAGGAATTGCGCCATCAACAGGAAGACTATCTCCAAGTTCAGCGCACCGGTCAGAGCATGCGTGCCTCCCTTGGTCCATTTGCTACTGGTGTTGCGCAACAAAGCACGGGGGTTTTCGGTAATTTTGGTCCATCTGCTGCCGCAACTCTAGGACAGTCAAACGCACCTTTGCAACCTACGCAATACACGGGCGTTCAAGACCCATTTGCTCCCATTAAACAGCAGAGCACTGGTGGTTTCCAGGCACAAGGCTTCCAGCCTGTTCAGAATCAGTTAACAGGTAAAAGTGTGAGTGCTCTCGCACCTGTGCAAAACACCGGCGCTGGTCCCTTCTCACAGCCTGTTCAGACTCAACGTACCGGCCCCTTCGCCATGCCCGCTCAACAGACAGGACCGTTTGGTGGTGCTGTGCAGTCTCAACAGACAGGACCTTTTGGCAACAATACACTTCCTGCACAGCGTACTGGCCCGTTCGGTACTGGTTCTATCCCCTCTCAACAAACTGGACCGTTTGGACAGCCTCAGAACACTGGTTTCGGTGGTCAGACCACCGGTCTTGGTGCACAGGCTCCGTTTGGTAATGCCTCACAGCCTATGCAATCACAGCGCACCGGGCCTTTCTCCCAACCGATCCAGAACCAGAGAACTGGTCCTTTCTCACAGCCTATTCAAAACCAGCAAACTGGACCTTTCCAGCCGTTCCAGCAGACTCAAAGAACTGGTCCGTTTAGTACTGGCCTTGCACAACAAACTGGTCCTAGCGCGCAAACTCCGTTTGGCTTTGGTGCTCCTCCGCAATCTGTGCAGAGTCAACAGACGGGTCCTTTCCAGCAGCAGCCTTTCCAGCAGTCCCAGAGAACCGGGCCGTTTAACGCCCTCCCTTCACAACAGACTGGACCTTTCGGTCAAAACTACAATGCTCCTGCTGTGAATCAACAAAAAAATGACCCTTTTGGTGAGATCTTTAGGCAATACACAGGGAAACAGCAGCAGCCTACAATTCAGCAGGTAAGTACTGGTAACGCGTCTCAATATCAGACTGGTTATGGAACTGGCTTCCCCCAGACCAATAATAACGTATTCCAGCAGCCTCAAGCTCAGTCACAGCTCCAACAGCAACCGTTCCAGCCTTACCAGAACCCTGGGGCAGCTATGTCGCAGCCTTTCCAGCAACAGCAGCAATTTAGCACCCAGCAACCGTTCATTCCCCAGCAGCAGCCTCAAGCTAGTGGGTTCCAACCCCAGTCGCAATTTGGCCAACAGATGCAGAACGCGCCGCTTCAAAGTCAACCAACTGGTTTTGGTTTTGGCAATCAGCCTGGAGGAAAAGCGAATTTTAACTCGGCCACTGCTGCCAACCCTTTTGGGTTCTAGGTGTGTTGGTTTCTGACAGACTCCGAATGTATTTTTAGGTGAAACATAAAACTTTAACGATCTTTTTATTATTTACTATAGACTACCAATGAAGGCCAGCGAACTCACTGGCTCCAGTTGACCATGTACTCGTAGAAGAACATCACGGATGTAATGTGAGACTTGAATCCGAGACGCTCATTAACAGTGTGGAAATCGATCATATCGCTGTTATAAATGGGAGAGGCTCTGAGAATATTTTCAGTGACCTTCCAGTAATGAGCTGTATCGCTATTGGCAGTCAAGACGGAAGGTGCAATGATCAAAGTATCATTACTGAAAGTTGTAACATCCTCAAAAATGTGTCTGTAGGTTCCACTAAGAATCTCCCATGCTTTTCCATCAGTTGGGCTGATTGGAGCGGGCTTAAGTGCAGAGGGAGCGCTAGTAATTTTGAAAGAGCCATTATTGCCCTTGTACACCTTCTTGCCATCGATTTCAACTCCAATATCATATTTACTCTGCAAAATCTCAAGGTGTCCCAGGATTTTGTCTTTAACTTCCTGAATTGTCTGATGAACAGCAATACGGAAGTTCATCTGCATGACGGTTTTCTCGGGGAGGGCATTGACCTTCACGCCACCATAAATGGTATCTACAGCCTGAGATGTCAGCGCCATGAAGCGAGTGAACTTTTGAGCATTTAGCTGCTCGAGGACAACCTTCTCGTTATCCTTCTTGTCGAGTTGAGTATAAATGGTACGCTCCTTATCAGAGAGGTCCTTAGCCCAACGGCCAATACAGCCAAAGCGCTCGGCAATCACACCATCAGGCTCAATGTGTGCACTCCAAGGATTAGCTTCGATCATGGTAATCAACTCGCTCATTATGCCAATACCGGTATGATCAGGGGGCATGGAGGAGTGGCCACCAGGAGTCAAAAGCTCGAATGTAAGATCAAGCCTGCCCTTCTCAGCAATGGAAGGGGTAGCAAAAGTGGTCCCAAAGAACTCATCCAAGCCAAATCCCTCATCTATAATGGCTTCCACGCCATACTCACCGTAGCGGTCGATAATAGTCTCTGCAAGCTCATGCGCACCACGTACACCTTCGATTTCTTCGTCAAAGCCAAATGAAAAGATAACGGTGCGTTCAGGTTTCCACTTCTGCTTGAGAAGATCCTCCCCAGCTTCGAGAATGGCAATTAAGGTATTCTTGGTATCAGAAGCACCTCTACCATAGATGTAGGTTCCATCATAATGACCAGAAAAAGCACCGTGGGTCCACTGATCAAGAGTCTCTTCGTTTACAGGCACCACATCCTGATGAGCCATGAGAACGATTGGTTTGAGATGTTTGTTGGATCCGGGAATAGTGTACAATAGACCATAATGGTTAACAGTTTCTCTGTACTCATTGCATAAGGGAAATGTTTTCTCAAGGAACTTGTGAAACTTGTTGAAAGTTAAAAACCGGTCATCCAAAGTGACGTTTAGGTTCATATCATCATAAGTGACAGTGGGGATCTTGATGGCACCGGCAAGATACTCCACGGATTTCTCAACGTATGTGTCGTGAAGAAACTTGTCGGACGAGTCGAGTTTTCCTAATTTTGGAACGATGGAGGGGCTCTGGACACATACATCGCTGAGATCAGGTGCAGAGCTTCCCCGCGCGCTCAAATACACAATAGTAGCAAGAGCGACTGCGCTTACGGCAATACCGCCAATAATCTTCTTCGTTCTTGAGCTAACTCCGTTAGGGGCGTCCAAAGAGATTGCCATGTTTCCAAAGTTTAGTGCAGGGGGCAACTACATATCCTGCATTTATAGTTGCAGGGCGGCTAAAGATAGTGCGGGAATTGAGCATTCAAGATCAATCACCTGGGTTCGATCAAGGGCTCAAAGCAGACTCTCGAGAAAAAATAGTTGATGTAGTTACTCAATGGCTCATTGTCTTCAGATCGGACAGGTAGGATGGGGTCACCTGCAGGATTATGCATCTAAATAGGATTACCCTACTGGTGCATGCGGCGGGAACGTTTTGGCGAGTGAGTCACGCGGGGAGAGCCGAGGCACTTGTGAGCGAAGACATCTAATGTTAATTGTTTGCACAATTATTTCGAAGTAGCTTGCTAGCCCGCCAAAACTTGCGGCCTCGATGCTATAAGCTTGCGGAACCTACTGTGGGTGAAATCACTTATCGAAAGATTATAGCCACTACATTGTGGGTCGATATTATGAACCATGCTCTTTATCGTTTAGTGGTACCTTTCCAGGCCCATTGATGTTTTTCCACACACTCTCACGCGGCTTGCTTAAAGCTCTCTAATTTCTGAAACATCGCAAGCAACTCGAAGTGATAAGCAGCTGGGAAGCATTAATAAAAGAAATCTATAGATATGGAAGCTGTATAGGACCTCAAATCATGCAATCCGCATGTAGTATCACACTCAGTCTTTTACTCCTGATCTCGAGCTATACCTTCGGGTAGATATGGGGTGAACAGTATAGGAAACACATAGGCCAGACTGGCTACTGCTAATTCCTCAATGTTCGAGTGCTAAGTCTTTTAGATCGACTTCAATAAGGAAAAAGAACCCTAAGCATGCTCCAAAAGCTACTGCAGTGCTCGCGTCATTTCAGTCGGAAGCTATGAAATTTTTTATGCCTTTGGCTCATTCGTGAAGGCTCTGTACTCCTCGGCGAACAAATCAAGCTGTCCGATACGCTTTCTCAGCGCATGGTTCTGAGCAACCTCTTGAGCAGTTTGCAGGATAGTTTGGCTCCAACCAGACTGAGTTTTTTCTGCCAAGCCGGCAATACCTTGGATTTGTTGTCTTTGGAGTACTTCAGATCCCATAAAGCGCTTGAAAAGCTCGTCGCCAACGAGTCCGTTCTGATTGAGGGCGTCGAGAGGTGCCTTGGCCTCCATCATTTTAAGCGTGCGCATACGTGCCTCTGTAGCCCATGCTAATAGTGCTGCTTTCTCTAATTTAGTGTTGCGTGTAGGATTTGAGGCAACGGTCTCATAAATATCTTTGCTGAAGCTGTACTCGTAGAATTGCGCGGTATTCTGGAGAGCACGGCGCTTCTGGCCCTGGTAGTGGCGTGCATATGCAAGAAGGGCGATTAAAACAGCTCCTAAATAAAGTAACGAGTATAGAGACGACATTTCTCTAGGTGCCAGGCTGTAGAAGAGAGCGTCTTGGGGGTTAAGGGGTCTACCTAATGGCGGGCCCTATGGGGGGCTTACGTGTTTTGTCCACTGGTCAAAACTAGAGGTCAGCCAGTTCGACAGTTTTTCAACGATTTTGGAGTTAGACCAATATAGTACAATAGCTGTAATTATTGACGCAAAAAACCGGGGTGCGTATAATTATTCCCGTTTCAGGGCTCTTCTAGTCGGTTATTTTTGAAATTATAGTGCTTGATCTCCTTACGTCATAATGCATATATTATGTTTTGGCTGACTTTGCGACCAGTGTATAGGATTTCGCGCATAAATTGATTATAGGGGCAGTACATATTGCTACAGAGGTGAAGCGATGGGATCACTTGACAAGAATCGGCATCTACTAGTCATTCGCACGCTTCAGTGTCAAATACTCAAGACGCTTCATTACATAATCTCCCCATGGCACCCAAACGCGCTGGAGACTTTGACGCCAATAGCGCTAAAAAGCCGCGTCTAGAGAGTGCTGCTGCTATTTTGGCGTCTATTCCTGATGCTGATACCAGTGAACTCTCTGTGGCCGGGAAGTTCACTTTCCAAAAGCGTGAAACTGATGATTCTGCCAGTTCAGATCTCTCGGCGGCTGCAAACTGCTTTGCTGGTCTAACTTTTGTTTTCACAGGAGTTTTCACGTCAATTGATAGATCGGCCCTGGAAACGTTTGCCAAGAATCACGGTGCAAAAGTGACGTCTTCAATTTCGGGTAAAACGAGTGCTTTAATCGTGGGTGCCTCGGACGTTGGGCCTTCTAAGATCGCTAAAGCCAAAGATAAAAAGGTGAAAATTATCAATGAAGGCGGTTTCCTTCAACTTGTCGAGCAAATGCCCGAAGGTGGTGGTTCCGATGCCGCAGCAAAGAAAGCGCGTCAGGCTCAGGAGAAGGAACAGGATTTAGTTCAGCAGCAAGCAAAGAAATTCAGAGAGTCTAAGCTGAAACAAGAAGAAGGTAAAGAGGCTGTCAAGGAGACGGAGCTGTGGACGTCTAAATACGCTCCAAAGGGCATGGAGGACGTATGTGGAAACCCAGGTGTTGTGCGCAAACTGACTTCTTGGTTACACAACTGGAATAAAAGCAAACAATCTGGCTTCAAAGCTGGTGAGAACGGCTCGGAATTTAGGGCTGCCATGCTCCATGGAGCCCCTGGTATCGGTAAAACCACTGCTGCTCACCTTGTGGCGAATTTAGAAGGGTTCGATGTCATCGAATACAATGCTAGTGATACAAGATCTAAGAAATTATTGCAGGAGCATGTCCAGAGTACGCTTTCCAATACATCTCTTGCTGGTTTTATGGGTAAAAAGCGGTCTCAGAAACCCATGTGCATTATAATGGATGAGGTCGATGGTATGAGTGCGGGTGATCGTGGAGGTGTTGGTCAGATGGCTCAATTTGCTCGCAAGACTGAAGTTCCGTTAATAATGATCTGCAATGAGAGAACTTTACCAAAAATGCGCCCATTCGACAAAGTCTGTTTCGAGCTTCCCTTCAGACGCCCCGACGCTGGGTCCATCCGCAAAAGATTACAATCCATTGCGCTAGCAGAGAACCTACAGATTGATGGTGCTACCATCGATCAATTGGTTGCAATGACCAGGAGTGATATTCGCCAGATCATCAACCTACTGAGTACTTACGCCACCTCCCGCAACTCTATGACCTCTGAGGAGGGACAGAAGTTCGCTAAATCCTGGGAGAAGGAGAGTGCTTTGAAACCTTTTGACATTGTTCAGAAGTATCTCAGTGGTCAGCTCTGGAGAGATTCCAACATCGACAGCAAGATCGAGCTTTACTTCAACGACTATGCATTCTCGCCACTAATGGTTCAAGAGAACTACTTAAGTACTACGCCTAGAAGTGGAGACCACCTCGATCAAGTTGTCAAAGCTGCTGAATCAATCAGTGACGCTGATCTTGTTGACAGACATATTCACGGAAGTGAGCAGCACTGGAGTCTAATGCCGTTCCATGCCATCATGTCTTGTGTACGTCCTTCCTTTTACATTGCTGGTGTGACTAGGTCGATGTTGGCTTTCAGCGCTTGGCTTGGAAACAACTCCAAGTCCGGTAAATACAGAAGATTGTTGGCAGAGTTGGAATCACATATTCGACTGAAGGTTTGGGCAGGAACTAGGTCATTGCGATCAGAGTATCTCATGGATCTAGTGGAGCTGTTGTTAACCCCCTTAAAATCCAAAGGCGCTGAAGCCATTGAGCAGGTCATTGAGGTTATGGATGCGTACTATATTACACGTGAAGACTATGATGTGATCATGGAGTTGTCGGTGGGACAGCCCTCTCCTGAGCAGACATACAAGAGTATTCCCACGGCAGTCAAAACAGCATTCACTCGCAAGTACAACACCATGGGTCATCCGACGCCGTTTATGAAATTTGTCGACACCAAGGCGGCTGCCAAGAAGGAGCCGCTGCCAGATCTTGAAGGAGTGGTGGCTGACGATATGGAGGCTGAGCCTGAAAAAGAGGAAGAAACAATTGAGTCTGTGATTGCTAAAGACAAGTATATTAAAGCACCCAAACCGAAAAAGGCGCCCGCTAAACGCGCCACCAAGCCAAAAACCGCAGCAGGCACAAAGAAGTCCACAAAGGCCAGTGCAAAGAAATGAGCGGGTGTGCGAGATAAACGAATATTAAAAAGAAGTATTTCCTACGCTAATATTGGCATTTGTTTACTTTGAACTATTTATAGATTTAAAACACACACTGCATATATGAGTCAGCAATGTGACCGGTAGGCCAGGGGTTTAAGCCCCCTTAGCCACATGAGCCCGTACCCAGAGGTCCGCTGAAAGCATGAATATATAAATATACCGCGCCTGGTAATCCGACCTCGATCCACTTCACACAAAAATGCTCGGAAGGATTTGTTTCACACTACTACCGCTCATTTTCTGCCTTGGCATTCTCGTAACAGCATTGTTATCGTTCTTTGGGTCCTGGAAGACCAATTTGTCGTCTATTTACTTTATGGATCTCGACCTGTCCAACGTCTCGGTTGGGGGTGTCCAAGCCACAGGTATTATAAAAGAGACCGGTCTCAATACTTACTACCAGATTGGTGTCAATGGCTACTGCTGGGGCTCCAACGGTACCACTGTTCAAGACTGTGCCAGCCCCACTACCCCTTACTGGTTTGATTTAGTAGGGATACTCAAAAACTCCACGGTGGGAACAAAAGTAGTAGGTAACCTCCCTAGCCAGGTGAACGACTATGAAAACGTCCTCAAGGGAGCTTCTTACACCATGTGGGGTTGTTTCATTGCTGTGATGGCATTGTCGGGCATCATGTTTATCCTCGGCGTCTTATCGTTCTGCGCGCCAGCAGTCGGCTGCTGTCTGTCCATGCTGGGTGCGCTCACATTTTTCCTGGCTCTTGTCGCGGCAGGAATCGCCACCGGCATGTACAAAATCTACTCAGACAAGTTCAACGAGACAGTTGAAACCTTTGGTGCCAGGGCGAGTTTGGGCAACAGTGGCTTGGCCGTTGCCTGGATATGCGTAGCGGCAGCACTTATCACAGAGGTTCTCTGGAGCTTGACCGCTTGCTGCTTCCGCAACCACAGACGCCCGCCTATTGTTCAGGCCCCAGTGAACTTCAACACCGGCTACGCACCAGTGCATGGTGGAGGGTTCAACGAAGATAAACATCACTTTTGATATATCAGGATATTTAAGTTAGACATTGTAAAAGAGTGAGCCTAGCTCTCCATTGCCATGTAATCGCAGGTCAGACAAACATCAAACACCAAAAAACATTTTTTCGTCGATTTTGAGCTATGGAAATTCTAACCACATATTTGAGCCCTTTGAACCAAATG
>JAKIRU010000102.1:0-17048 GCA_022577715.1 Wickerhamiella alocasiicola
AAAAATGTAACCAAAAGTGCGGACTGAAGTCTGATAAGAAAGCTGAAGGCTTCTAGATCAGAGCTTTACGAGCGGAAGGGCTAGTAAAGGGGAGCTGAAAGCCTTCAGCTTTCTTATCAGACTTCAGTCCGCACTTTTGGTTACATTTTTGGTGCGAACTCTGTGGACTCTGTAGCGATACGACGCCATGTCGTCTGCCAGAACAAGACTAGGGACTGCTACTAGGAGTGACTCCGGAGTAACTAGGTAACTATAGGCTTCAGCCGCTTCAGCCACCGATTGTTAACGGGAGAAAAAATATATGGGAATATCGGGTATCACAGCAGGATGATCACGTGACGGTACATACAAGCTGTACTAGCAGGGTTTGACAGTATAATACTGGCACCATATTTATATATATGTTGTGAAGCTCTGGAAACTATAAGTGTGCCAATTATAGGCTCAGTTTGATCCCTGTACAAACAGTTTTACCGGACGCTCGGTCCAGCACGTATCAACGCGGACATATTTGAGCAAAAATGTGCTGGCAGTGGGAGATTTTAACCCAAGTGAATCAATTGCGTGTGCAATAAATTAAAAGTTGTTCATGTTCCATAATTCAAACCGGGATGACCAGAGTGGTGGTCTATTGTCTTATAGGCTTCAATGATCTGGTTAGCAGGAGGTAACTACCTGGCACCGGCGACTCTGACCAGCTCTAGATGAGCCTTTGCGCCTATTCGCTTTCATGATGTTACCTAAAGTTTAATGAAGCTTTCAAGTAGTTGCCGGAGATACGTCGCGAAGAAATTCCTCTCTAAGCTGAGTTTCTAGACTCGACTCGAGCCACAAGGGCAACTTTGGGCCCTGTGCAAAGTTTTAATTGTTGAGTGGAGAAAACAGCTCTCTAGATCTAAGTGACCTTGTCTATGGTGCCTACTGAACACTTCAGCCTCGGAGTACACCCTTTCAAATACCTCGATACTCCATTTTGAGGTTTCCGTATGCTCGAACGCAATCTCCGCCATGATTTGACTGGCTTGTCGGGCTTTTAGTTGGCAAAAACGGAACTTGTCGGCCAAGGGTTTTCTGCTGAACTCAGGGATGCCAACAAAATGGTGTGACTGCGTACACAATATGCCAGGTGTTTGGTACTTTTAGCAAATGGTATTTTGTTTTGCCTATAGTTTTGTTCAATGAGTTCTGAAGTTTCTTGCAGGTTGTACTAGGTAGTTCTATAGCTGAGTTTATGTTCGGCTTGGTTTTGGCTTGTATTTGATTCGTTTTCGGTGTGTATTCGTTTTGTTTCAATTTTGTTCTGTAGTAGTTTTGATATTGATTTGTTTTGGTTTGGTTTCGTTTATGATTTCGTTTTAATTCTGATTTTATGTCTAGTTTCGTTTTTGGTTTGTTCTTGGTTTGTATTCGTTTTGATTTCGTGCTTGTATTCGTTTTTCGGTGGTTGTTTGTATTTGTATTCGGAATTTCGGTGGTCGTTTTTGTATTTGTATTTGTATTCGGTGTTTCGGTGGTTGTTTGTATTTGTTTTTGTATTCGGTGTTTCGGTGGTTGTTTGTATTTGTATTTGTATTCGGAGTTTCGGTGGTTGTTTGTGTGAGAATTAATGGGAACAGCATGGTCTTTTATATCTGAGCAAATGGGCTGAATGGCTGGCTTGCCCCATTCATGGTCGCGAAGCTTCTCAGATTGGATCACAGATGCGGTCGCACGGGGTCTGTGAGTATGGGCTGGTGATGTCGTCTAAGGGAAGCTACGGAGCTAAAAACTCGCCAAATATGCTAATTATAATTACGCAACCACATATCACAGTTTGCGTTTCTCTCGAACCAAGCTTTCATTTAGTTCATGCAGCTGCAAGCCGGCGCGGTCTCAGCGGCATGCTACATGCTACTGATACCATTGTCCGAGACGGTCGCAAGGTACAGAGTCTGGGTAGCCCCCGTACTTTAGTATCAACAGGTTTGACTAGTATTTGTGTAGAAGCAAGTCTAATATAGGGTGAGAATTGACACCTGAGTAGCTGGATCGCATGTATCGTGCAAAATGTATGTTTTCCAGGTACTAAAGGAGGCGCAGCAGCTTCTCTGCCTTAAATTAAATGTTATTATAGAACTATCAGAGTCATTGTGCGCTCTTCCCGTAAATTGACGACCCTAAATGCCTTTCAAGACCGTCGCGCAGCCCCCACTCAATGCAGGCGTAGAAGGGGTGTTTTTGATCATATAGAGTACTCATTGGGAGTCTTCTGCTTTCAATACTTTGCTAAGTATTCTACTGCTTCCATTCTTCTGCCAACCACTCCCTGAAATGGTCAATTATAGGCTCTGACGGGTTGGGCGTGCAAAGCTCGGGATTGGTATCGCAGAGCGCGAGCCACAGCGTATATTGACATTCAGTTGGTCTTAAAGGTGTGACTCTCAGCTTGGAGTGCAGTATACTACGATTCCGCGTCGGCTAGATCCGTAAATCGCATAAGCCTATCAACGCTTTCAGAACTATGAGCCCTTATCCTCATCCAACTGGCGTTGCCGAGGTGTCTCGTTGTCTTTGTATTCCAATAATAGGTTGGTGATGTCACGAGGAAGGACAGGAAGCGGTTCGCCTTCGTGCACGCGTTGAATCTCGGTCATGATATGCCTCCGCTTGACTCCTTCTCTATGCAGCGCCACAATCATTTGCTCATTCTCTAGGATCCACTGTCTTCGATGCACCGTCATTCTGGCAGTGTCTTTAGCAGAGCGCGAGGGATGATTGTGCACGTAGTGTTCGTATGAAGGAACCCATGTGCGTACCTTTGCACCATCTCTTTCAACTAGTCGCAATGTGAACGCAATGCGGTATTTACACGCCGTCGCTTGAGTTTTCAGCCGGCTACCGCGTCGACGAACGGGAGCCTGACCCTCTGCGTAAAGCTTGGGCTTGCTCTGCCCGTTGTGATTGCCCTCTTGGCAAATAAATCGGGGGTTGACCCTCTCACCTGCGATACCTAGTTTCAAGTTCTTGGCACTGTTTGCTCTGGGAAGACCCTTCCCGTTGTTGATGATCGCGAATCCGTCAGCTTTAGCGCGCGAGTTCAGGTACTTCAGAAGTTCACCGATAGTCTCACACTCGTAGCCATCTTTAAGATCATCCGAGTATCTTGTTATCAAATTACCGGCAATTTGGTGGCCATCGTCGTTTGCAGAAGCTGCGTCGTCGGAACTGGGAAGCGAGCTATCTGACATAAGGTGCACTGACGCGTCGCAATCGAGTTATCTATGGTCAAAGTATGTAGTAATCGAATATCCTATACGCTATAAGGTAATTTCAATCCACAGGCGCACGCAAAATATATTATCCATGCACTGAACCTGCATTATAAATTACCAAGTGAGTGTCCAAAATGTCCAGGATGATTAACCATGAACGTGTGCGTTACTCCCAAGTCAACACCCCCTCGTGCACGTCCTAGGCGAAATTATGCGGCAGTGACAGATAGACGTCTTATACAGGCCCAATAAGCTACGAGAGTGAAGCCACAAGGTAATCACAACTAGGTGGACTTAATATGTGACTTCATTTATCTACCTAGGTAATCATCGCAGATCTAGGCTTCACCACACGCACGCAAGGTGGCTTGAATTAAATTTTCGATAGATTAACGCAAGTACTTTCATTTGAACTAAATAGTGCAGTAGACAAGGTCAATGGCCTCTCCATGGACACTCGTTCGAACTAACTTCCAGGCTCAGGTTCTAGGCTCAGCCACCGGGGACTACAAAGTTTATAGGGTCACGAGTTTAGTAATGACTAGTAATAACCAGGCGCTGCTATCTAATGGCTTCCAAGAACTTCTATTACGTAGGTAAAGATCAGGAAGTCCCAAAGGCCACCCTAGCAGACCCTAGCAGACCTTTAGCAGACCAACACAAATGTCCACATCAGGGGCAAGCACAGGGCCTGAAGCCCAGAAACGACGCAACTATACACCGGATCAACACAAGGCAGTAGTTAGAGTAATGAAATGCTCCGCAACCGCATACTACGAGATTTTGGACGTGCAGAAGTCCTGTACAGACACTCAAGTGAAAAAGGCTTATCGAAAGCTGGCACTTGTGATGCACCCAGACAAGAACGCAGCCCCCCAAGCAGATGAGGCTTTCAAGAGGGTTTCGAAGGCGTTCCAGGTGCTCAGCGACCCAGACAAGAAGCGTATCTTCGACCAAACTGGGTCAGATCCCGAAAGCCGTGGAGCCGGGTTCAGTGGGTTTAGTCGCGGCGGCGGCGCGCGCCAAGCTGATTTTGACCCCAATGACATCTTTAACATGTTCTTTGGCGGTGGAGGTGGGTCGCCATTCGGGGCCCAAATGGGTGGAGGACCCCAGGTTTTCACGTTTGGTGGTAACTCGTTTCAGTTTGGCGGCAGTCCTTTTGGTGGTGGACCTTTTGGCGGCGGTCCTTTTACTCAACGGACTCAAACTGGCCAGCAAGCGCGCGACGCAGCGGGAGGCGGTGCAGCAGGGAACCAGGCGTGGACCCAATGGCTCCCTATGGTCGGTTTTCTTGTTATCATGATGCTCGTACAACTTTTCCAAGGTTCCAACTCTCCTAGTGTTGCTCAATTCCCAAAGTTCTCTTTCGAAACTTATCACCCCTTTGTCCAGGAGCGTCACACTCCCAATTACAAAGTACAGTATTTTGTGAATCCTAAAGATGTCAAAAGCTATAACTCGGCGAAATTGCGCCGCCTCGACCGTTACGCTGAGACTCAGTACATCAATGCCCTGAGGACAACTTGCGACAGGGAGTATACCAGGCGCCAAAACGCCTTGCGTGACGCTCAGGGCTGGTTTGGAAGAGATGAAGAGGCATACGATGCTGCCGATAACATGGCGATGCCTGCATGTGAGAAGCTGGATGATTTGGGCTTGCTGCAGAGATACTAGGGGCGTCAAGCACCAGATAAATAGTCACCAGTGTGAGTACTCGGGTATCACATGTGGCAGCATTAATATTTGTCTCACTAGGGAGCTTGGTGAGACGTCCCCAACTCTCTAAAACCTCTCATCCACAGTCTAAAGGAGACTCCGCCTGATAACGCTTTTTATAAAACTACCTAATTAGTTATTAGTAAACTATGCCACCTGCGTATTAATTGAGCAGTATTGAAATATATGTTGCCGGTGCACAAGGGTGGCTTTCCCGGTAAAAGTGTCAACGAGCCTCGAGATCTAGGTAGAAGCAAAGTCTGAACAGAATCGGCGATTTGTTCGACATAGTAGGGTAATTCTCAATCCAACACATAACAGCCCTCGTCACACAAAGTTATGTGAAAATCAGTCCGCCGTCATGTACCTTTACAAGGCATGTCCCCAGTGCACAGGCGCGTGCATGCACGATTGAACCGCTTGTGTAACCTCCTGGATTTTAAAAAAAATCACAGGTTTATGCGCCTAATGCAGTGCTCCCTCGCTATCAGATCGCACTATCTAGGATCACATTAATGTCGCTTCACGCTTGAGGCTACATCCAACGTCTTGTTCGTTAACTCGCGATAATTATGTACATACCCGCTCACAAAATCTCTATATTTCTGCCAGCTCTTCTAAATCACCTTTTTGATTTTGCTAACGAAAAAGGCTTCGCTGCCCGACTCGGGGAATACTCTGCCCACATGCTTAAGCTCTTTGGGGAAGATACGGTCGTTCCAACCTTCAATAGGAGGTGACACAGGTACAGAGAGCTCCTGTACAGAAACTCCCGTTGCTTTGCGCAACAAGTACTCCAAGACGGCCTCGTTTTCTTCAGGTGCCATTGTACAGGTACTGTACACCAGCGTTCCGCCTGGCTTAAGCATGGACCAAGCCTGTAGAATTAGCTGTTTTTGAAGCGATGCCAGGCGTCTTATATGAGCCACAGACCAAGTGTCGAGAGAATTGCTCAATTGGAGATTCACTAGACCTTCACCACTGCATGGAGCGTCCAATAAGATCTTGTCGAAGAATCCCGCTGCTCCAGCGCGAGCAGACGAGCTGTCTGTAAGTTTACATTCGGCAATTTCAACCCCCAGACGTTTCAAGTTATTTTGAAGCTTAAGGTACCGAGCGCGAGATGTATCGTATGCAACAATTCGGCCCTTGTTGCCCATGATCGCTGCCATGTGACTTGTTTTACCACCAGGTGCCGCACATAAATCGAGTACTTCTTCGCCTGGCTGCAAATCAAGCGACAAAACTGGCAGCCAACTCGACTGATTTTGGATATAAATTTGACCCTTTGCCACTAGCTCGCAGTTCTTGATTTTGTCGTAACCCTCAGTAATAGTGTAGCCGTTTGGACACCAGCTCACTGGTTCTCCTTTCCAACCCAGCGATTTGAGTTCTTGAAGGACCAGATCTGGGCTTCCTAGCAGCGTGTTTATACGAAGAGAGTGTACCAAGGGGATTTGGAGCTTCTGCTCGGCCTCTTGGGGAGAAACTCCCATAACTTGTGATGTTCTTTGTATTAATGCATCTTTCTTCTTTTGAAACGTCTTGTCAATTGACGGTTTTTTCGCCATTCAGAGAATTTTGCCACACGTAGCCACTGATAAATATTGAGAAGTCAAGTCAAAGTTATGACGACTGGGCCAACCGAGGTTGAAAAGCAGCCTGACAGTTCGAATCCACGAGGAGCTATGTTTTGCGAGGAGGTAGAGAGGTGTGTTTCGCCTCTTAAAGTGAGAGTGAGTAGCGGTGAACGCGCAGAACGATCTTAAGATATGGAGTTCAGAAGCTCAAGAATACTGTGGGAACGTCTCTTTCTTTGCAGCTTACCGACAGAAATAGCACTTCTTATGTAGATGTTAACCACCTCTTATGAATTCATATTCCTCGTACTAGCTGATTTTATCAGCGGCTAAATGGGCAGCGTTCTCTCCTGCTCTAGGTGGGAATGACGTCAAACTACTGTCTACACTCATCTCTGAATATTACTTAAGCTGGTACTTATCGATAACGATAATTAGAGAGAATCCCTATTACGGTAGTAGTTCTATTACCATGTGGTACGATTACTTGGTACGTCTGATCCTGCTCATATTATGAAATGTTCTTACCCAACAATACCATCATGCACGCAACACAATACGCATCAGGCGGCTGTAACGACGAAACAGTTTTACCTTCATTCATTTTAGCGGGTTGAAGCATTGCCTTGACGAAGGATTTTGGGGTTCGGGGGATGATAAACATCCATAAAAGTTCAACTTTTGGTTAGCGTTCCAACGCTTTTACTCGATGTACATTGAGGCGTGCAGATTGCAGCAATTGCCACACTAGCCCGCAGAAAAGTGTGTATACGCACGTAAGCTGCAATTTGCCACCAAGATCTACCAAAACTATTAATAGTTGACCCATATCTCAAATAAGCTAATGGGGCTGAGGAGTCTGTTCACACGAAAAAAGGCTTCACAGGGAGCAGATGAAAAGAATGAGAAGGGCTTCGTACCAGCGAGAGCCCAGAATTCTTCCGCGGTGAAGCGTAACCAGACCGCTGGCGACAATGGCGCTTTAATAATTGACAGTCAAACAAGTACTGGGTCCCATGGACATTCTGGATTGCAGCATGAGCATCATGGAGGACACGACGGAGGACATCATCATACAGGTGGTGATTTTGGCGGCGGAGGAGGAGATTGCGGAGGAGGAGGTGACAGCGGCGGGGGAGGAGGCTGTGACTAGCTAGGACTAAGCGTATCCGGTCTATATAATCTTGTCTCCAGTCTGAGGACATATCTGACGAGGACCTGAGGTTGCATAGGCTGGCACCGGCTGGCTGCCTATGTTTTCCCGTGCGAAAAACGGCAAACCATATAATATTCTAGAGGATTAGCTCAAATGTCTGATTGTTAGCTCTATCTGTGAATTCTCTTGGCCACATGTTCTGCCCGAATCTCTTGCTTAGCTCCAAAATTGCGTGAAGGGCATGTTGGCCCGAGCAGTGCTCACGTTGCGGGTTTCCAGCCCAGAATGAGCCTAGAGTACGACATGATATAGGAGCTAGCTCAAAGATTGGGTGATGATCAACCATCAGTATCTATGAAGAAATCAGTGATTGAGTATATTCAGTATCATAGTGCGCCATCTGAAATTGACAGTCTGCTTTAACAAAAAGGCTCATAGTGACAGCTGCAGAGTCTAACAATACTCAAGTCGGCTTCTGACACTTGGAGTAGTTGCGTTGAGGCAGACGCGAGCGAACTTGCGACTGCTTTCACATGAAGCCACTCGGCGTGAACAGAAGGCAAGAAGTCTAGACGCTCTAGCAGTCTGACGAATGGAAAGGCATTCTAGGTAGTTAATTAGCTAAAGTATATGTCTGGGACGATTCGTCTATTCTGAGAACTATTTATATAGCTTTGACCGAAAGCCTCAAGTGATCATGGAAACACCAGTATGACCCGGATCAAGACAAGTTACCAGATATCTCAGATCAAACTAGACGCGCAGATAAAATCAGTAGCTTGCGCGCTGCCACGAAACGCTGGTTTCACCTACCGCGATTTTCCACACTTGCCGCACACTTGCCGTACCTCCCTGGATAACGCTAATGCCCTCTAATGTTTACACGCGCTCTCTTACCATGAGTGTCATTTGAAGGAGCAATAAAGCGATTTGTGGTTAATTTCGCAAGAATACGTAGCACATGCCTTATGCACAATGACGTCATATGCCCACCGACGATGCACGGAGAAGCCAGTATTTACTGCTACAGCGATGTGTATATATGAATAATTTAGCTATGACCAGCTCACCAATGGCCGTCGCTGTGCTAACAGGCCTGTCACGTGGCTGTCAACGCAATACCCACGCAACTGAACCTTCCAGTGACGTATGATGAGTCAGCATACGCAAGTTGCTGACGCACCCCCTCCCTGCCAAGAGCCGCACAGATCAATCACCCTGCACCACTGTTCACCCTCTCAACCCCACCCATGGACGTGACCTCGATTCTGCAAGAATTTGCTGTGCCTACCTCGAAATTGCAAGATTTAGTCTCCCACTTCCTCTCTCAAGCCCAGCAGGGCTTGTCTGAATGGACCGACCGCGGGATCCCAATGATCCCGTCGTATGTGACGAAAATCCCTACAGGACAGGAGACGGGAACGTACTTAGCGGCCGATCTGGGTGGCTCTAATTTTAGAGTTTGTAGTGTCAAGCTGCTCGGCAACCACAAGTTCGAGATCGTCCAGAGCAAGTGGCCCGTAGCTCACGAGCTGCAGGTCGGATCCAGCACTCAATTCTTCAGCTTTCTCGCCGATCGGGTCAAAGAATTCATGTGCACCCACCACCGGGAGCACTTCGCCTCCGAGGACAACGAACTTCGCATGGGCTTTACGTTTTCGTTCCCATTCAAGCAGTCTTCCATCAACCAGGGCCAGCTCTTGAGGTGGACCAAGGGTTTTGATATTAAGGACGCTGTGGGCAAGGATGTAGCGGGAATGCTTCAGGAAGCCCTCGACAGCCTCAATTTGAAGATCCATATCGCTGCGATTGTCAACGATACCGTGGGCAGTTTGATGGCACGGTCCTACACCAACGATCAGTCCTCAAAGACGGTTATTGGCTGCATTTTTGGCACCGGCACGAACGGTGCGTACGTTGATGAGATCAGCAACGTTAAAAAGTACACCGGCGACAAGCAGGGCGGCTCTATGGCTATCAACACCGAGTGGGGTTCATTTGACAATGATCTTAAGCACCTACCCAACACTAGCTACGATAAAGCAGTCGATGCATTAACTGCGAATCCCGGGTACCATATGTTCGAGAAGCGCATTAGTGGCATGTTTTTGGGCGAGCTGCTGCGCCAGGTCCTATACGACCTGCACCTAAAGGGCCAGTTGTTTCCCGACCTCAAGGATTCAACCAAGCTTTCCACACCCTGGATCATCGACACCTCCGTCCCCAGCAACATGGAGCTCGACGATACAAAGGATTATCGTAACGTTGGCCTGCTGCTGCTCGAGTCGTTTGACGCCGAGTCTACCCGTGAGGAGCGCAAGGCTGTGCTTGAAATTTGCCGCGCTATCTCGACCCGTGCTGCCCACCTGTCGGGTGCAGTGATCGTGGGCGTCTTGAAGCACACAAAGGTGCTTGAAAAAACCGAGACTGTCGATATCGGCGGCGACGGAAGCGTGTTCGAGCACTACCCTAACTTTGTTGACAGAATGCGCGACGCGATCAGAATATTGATTGGCGATGATGAAAAGCGCCTGACATTCGGGCTGGCCAAGGACGGTAGCGGTGTAGGTGCCGCCCTCTGTGCATTGGAAGAGGGTGAGTGAGCGAGCCAAGGGTCGCATCGAGTGCCGAGCCACTACGTACACCCTGCCTCAAACTTCACTGCCTTACCGGCCTCGGCGCCTTTAATTAAACAGATCATTTAGACTAAAAGCTGAGCTCTGCTCGGCACTTGCACTATGTAAATAATCTTGACAAGAACATCGTTGGCAAGACTTTTTGCTCCCTCGTCCCCGCAACACCTGCGCCGCAATCTAGCATCTAGCCTCAACTTTAGCTTCACCCTGCATCGCGCACCCAGGCAACGCGATGTTGCCGCAAGTTAAAGGCAACAAACTAAAGGATGCAGAAATGACGTTTGCGGTAAAAAATCTATCAATATTATGAACCTCAAAATGTCTCCTTAGCTTCCATACAGTAAACACCGCGTCCCTGCGTTAGCTCAAGCGTTCGATGCGTCTAAATGCAAGGGCTTCCCCAAGTGAGCTGCAAAAACACCGCTTATTTCCTGAAAAGGTGCATACAGGAAAATTCTGGAGGATTTACTGCATGCACCAATTTGCATGTGCCACCGTTGCCGGTGGGTAATCGAGTGAATTCGGTACACGTCAATCCGCATGAGTAGTAGCAACCAGGCCGCCTGAGTAGCCAAAGGATACGCCAGAGACCGACTAATGGCGAAGCTAGTCTATTGCGCAGGGAGTTCCTGGTGAAAGGCACTATTATAACACCTCTAGGCCAGTGTAACGGCTGCCCACGGTTGAGCCGCAGCGCTTGATGCTTGCTAGTGCATATGCATCCTCTCGCATTGGACGTGGGGAGTCCATAATCTACCCAAAGAGGTGAACTTTTGGGAGATTTAAATACACAAACGCGATATATAGACTAAAAGACGCCACTTTTATACCTTTTTCTGCATAAATTGCCACTTGCCCACGCATTCTCCTCCCAGGTACGCGAGCTTGGGGTCAGCCGCTATGCAAGGCGATGCATATGCATGTGGAAGATGCATAAGGTAAATAATATATAAGGAGCACGACACGCTGATTCCCTCTATACAAATGTCTGACGCTCTCCGCAAGAACTTTAGCGACAAGGTCGAAGAGAAGATCACTCCCGACTCCCAGAAGAGTGGCTTCGAGAAGGCCAAGGAGTCTGTTACCGGTGCCGCCGACAACTTGGGCAAGAACTTCCAGTCCGAGGAGTCCAAGGGTGTTCCCCAGAAGGCCGCCGACGTTGGCTCTGACGCCAAGAAGGATGTCTCCAACGCTGGCCAGTCCATTTTCTCCAAGGACAACCTCGACAACCTCCAGACACAGGCTAAGGGCGCTCTTGACCAGGCTGGCAAATACATCAACCAGGCCAGCGAGTACCTTGGCGGCAAGGCTGAGGGCTCCAAATAAGTTTGTAGATACATAGCTCAGCAATAAATCTTAGAACTCTAACAAATTAGCATGTTCAGGTGGCAACTAGCTTATTTGGGAGGGGTCATCCGGTGCCAGCGATCGAGAGCGAGTTCGACCCTTTGTGGCATTGTGCGTCTTGGGGGGCAGGTAGACTCTACAGAGCGAATCTGTGATGTCTCCACTGTTCATCGCAAACGACGCGCACAGCAACTGCTGCCTCACTCACAGCATCTGATACACCTGGCAATGCATCGCTTTTATTGCTCTACTACTTCTGTCAATGGAGCATTAGGGCCACTGATATAACTTAGTGTAGGTGAATTTACGTAGATTAAGATTGTGCGATGAAGGTGAACGGTAGGCGGGCTCTTAGTGAGGAGTGGCCGCCATCGAAAATCAATATCACGAAGGTGAGCATGAGAGCAGTCTGGGAGCCTTCAATGAGCTTCAATGCTGCCGAGAAGCGATGCTGGACTATGCGGAACAGCCCTCGGCCGTACGCTACGGATGCCTCGCGATGGCGATAATTCACTGCGAGCGTGCCAATATGCAATGCAGGATAGAGCCCAGAGTAAATCAGGAACTACCGTTTGTTTACCACTGCTGGCGCACAGAGCCCACAACATGAACTATACACAGCACTTAAGAATTACTGCACAGTGTGAAACCCTCTGAAACAAAGCGAACCCTGAACCGTGCGAACCCCAAAATCTCAAGCGGCAGAAATACTCTGATAATTAATTGGAACTCGGCAAATGGGGACAGCCACGCACAGGAACCTCGAAGCTGCTCTGGTACTTTCAGTGACAAACCAAGAGCCTGGCTACCCAACACTAGTATCCAGGAACCTCTACGGCTGTATTAGGGCCGCACGCAATGGTCTGGGGACGGCGGGATTTTCACGAATAAAAATCGAATAAATTACGCATTCGAGGCCCTCGGGCCCAGCGTCGATCGCGCGATCCTGCAGGAGCTGTTCTCGCTGCGTCAGGTTGGTGCATTCGAAAATAACGACGCATTATAAAGCAGCATATCAACAATTTCATGGGGAGGAGCAGAGGGGTTGCTGGAGGCATTTAGGAGACATCGGGGGCCCATAACATGTAATAAGTGCTATTGCACCGAGGCACTGGAAATTCGTGGCCAGAAAATGGCGACCACCGCCGGAACATTAACTGTTCCCTATTCGTATCGCTGTGCATTCCCCGGGTTGGGGTACTGCTATCGACCAATAACTGCAACGTGATAAGATATCTTCCGGCAGCTTGCATTGCGTATGTAAGCTAATTGTTAGCGGGACGGAACCAGCGCGGCCAGGAACGAGCATGGTGAGGCCCAAAAGGGCATCACAGCTATTTTTTCGAGATAATTCTCATATTACTTGCAAGAAGAAGCTGCATGGGTAGGCACCAGTGCCGCTAGGACCGACACCCACTGGGACCCTCCCCTTGCAGACGTTCTAACCCCTGCCCCTGCCCCTGCCCTTGTGCATAACGCATTAACCGTAATACATATCATTATTAGCGGACGCCCCCTCCAAACAAACACTCACCTAATAGTAGTACTTGCATCGGGGTCACGATGTCACAGTTGCAGGAATACCTCAAGCGTGGAAACTACTCAAACTACCTCAATTACACCCGCTTAGAGCAATACGGGCAGATGGTAGAGGCCAACAACAGCACCAGCGACGCTAGTGCGCAGCAGACTACGCAGATCTGGAAGATGTACTCCAAGGCGCGTTACAACTTGCCGGATCGCAAGCGAGTCGAGAACCTGAGCTGGCGGCTGATGAGCCAGGGCCTGGCACGGTTGCGCGCCAACGAGCACAGCGAGCTAGCGCGCAAGTCTCAGAGCCAGCCGGCGCAGATCCACGTTGCGAACACTCATACACAGCCCGCGGCGCAGCCCACGCATCAGCCGGCGCGAGAGTCCCCACATATGGCGCAGTATCCGATGGGCGACTTGGACGCGATGCACTTGGATTTAGACCATTTTGGTGGGCTAAGTGGCGTGATGGGCCACGATGCTCTTGGTCTTTCCGGCCACAACGTGGGCCATCCACAAGACGCACACAACGGGGTCCACGATTCACATGGCGCAATGGGCGGCGCGAACCATGATTCACATTCAAGGGCCCCCTCACACGACGCACACCGTGCGCACTCGCACGAGTCGCGGGGCTCGGTCGGTGCTGCTGGCGCGGTCGTCCCGGACAACTCGTTCCGCTTCGAGCTCGACTCGATGGCCTTCGAGGGCTTTGATAACATTTTCACCGCCTCTGCTGGCGTGTCGCCTGTCAACTACATGTCGAGCCCTTATGACAGCGGCCGCAGCACCCCTTCGTACCAGCACCAGTATTTTGACGTGCAAAGCCCCACCAATATGGCGTCCAGCGCCGAGACGGCGTTCAGCGCCAGCGCGGGCAAAGTACACATCGCTCCGCACGCATACATGCAGGGCCACGCTGGGCAGCCACACGGCGCGCAGCCGCTCCCGCAGCCAAAGCTCTATAACACCTCATACACTATGTTTTCCGGTCCGCCTCCTCAAAGCAGTCCCAAGATCATCGACGCAGGTTCTAAAAAAGTCCGCAAGCCTCCGCGCAAAAACGCAAGCAGTACGAGCCTCGAGAGCCTCGCGTCGTCGGCGCCGCCCCCCACCCTCACATCTGAGTTGAGCTCTAGCAGGTACCAGCGCGGCAACTCATCCAAGAAGAACCGCCGCACGCCTGCCCCGTCTCGCGGTAATTCCTCCACCAACATCCCCGGCGCGGTGGCAAGTACCGTGCCCCAAGAGGACCTTATTTGTAACAACTGCAAGACGCGCACCACGCCGCTATGGCGCCGCAACAACCAGGGGTTCCCGCTGTGCAATGCGTGCGGCCTCTTTTACAAACTTCACGGCGTTGGGCGCCCGCTGAGCCTCAAAACTGATGTGATTAAGAAACGCAACCGCGGGGCGACCGAGGAGCTGCAGCGCGGGTCGCGCACGCGGTCAAGCCGCCGTCGCAACGCTCAAGCTGCCAGCGTCTCTAGCAGTGCCGCACCCAGCCCGCAGGCGCCTAGCCCCGACGTTAAGCACGAGGTCAAGCACGAGAGTAAGGAACCTGGAATGGACGGTGACAGTGTGGACAGTGTGGGCGAAACTGGTGACAGTGTGGGTGACTTTGTGGATTTCAAGGAGGAGCGCGAGGCAAATTGGAACTGGCTATCGATAGCCTTGTGAATATTAGCCGATGGGGTAGGGATGTACCATTCTCATAGCCTTTTGAAGGACATTGCGAACCAGTTGCATGAGTTCGTGCGCGCATTTGTCATTAGTACCTAGCGGGCCCGCGTGACTGCGTGCGCCGAGAGCGTCATTAGTGCAGTGTCGTGGTGAATGGCAAATGTTCTCCAGTAGCTGAACGAAGCGGACGCTAGAAAATCGCTTATTAGACGCTTACAACTGGTTGTGGAGTCGTTTTTGATGCAGCTGTGGAGGGAGCGGTTAATTGCCTCAGTCGGCGCTCAGTGTTACCTATGTCAGCTGCCTGCGTCACTGTCTTCCCATTTCACCGCCATTTAGTTTATTTATCGCCGGGGCTTTGTGCGACTCGATGACCGCCTCATCCCATATTATATAGCCGCTTGCTGGCAAGTCGGCGTGTAGCTGTAGCCGCTGGAGCGCTAGTCGCTGAAAGCGGGTAAACTATTAGTCCTGTAGCGTACGCTAGTAACTTATTTCAACTGTTCAAGCAAGCCGCTGCAGGTGTTGTTATCAGCATGGTCTTATCCTCTATCGCGGATGCTAGCGGGGAAATACTCAACATTTCAAGCTGAGTTCTCAATGAAGTCCGCCGTGACTGACCAGAGCTGGCCGGGGCCGATTTGCCTTGCCCTTGAGAGTATCGAGCGCTGATTGATGTAATGACATTGCATAGAAAAACAATTACGATCTTGCAAGTCAAGTAACCCAAACGGCGGGATACCGGCGGTATGGAAGTGAATACAAATAGCCATTCTATTTGCAGCTTCCTTGGCAGCTTCAGGGTCAGGGTGTGTGTATGGCCTCTTTGTAGGGGAAGAGGTGCGAGGTGCCTCTCACAATAATCGCTGCACATCGTACTCTATGAGCTACACTACTTACGCGCAATCTCGTCAGAGGGGCGTGCTCACTTGCATCGATGCGCAGATAACTCACATAAGCTCGCATAGAACGCACGTAGTCTTGCATAGCTGCATAGGCGTTACGTCACAGAGGCATCAGCAGCGGCCCTTACTGTGAGTGACCCGACGACTTGGCCGTGTCTAGCCACTACAAGTCACACTCTTAGATGACACCTCGCCGCATTTAAATAGCACTGCAAGTATTGAATTGCCCGGAACTATAAGCCCTGCGGAAGCTAGTAGAATCGATCTATTACAACAGTAACTGCAGATGTAAACATCTGCCGCGATGTCGGCATGCAGTGGATTCTGCTGGAAACAGTCGGTGGAGAATACTGGGGGGATCGAGCGCCGGTATAGCGGTACTATGAATGCAGAAGCCTCCTCTGTTGATCACCAGTGATCTCCGGATCGAAGTAGATATTGAGTTAGAATACATTGAGAGAGCTACCCGCTCCACGCGTAAACCCTTCCTTGAGCGCTTGAGGGTCACAGAGATGGACCATCACGGACCTCTTGCGCACTCAAAAAGCATACTCCAATGAGGCTACTGACTGGGTGGTCGCCGAAAGAAGTAAATTATTTAGAATAAGACCAAACTAACGCTTAGATTAAGTTGGATGCTTAGGTATGAATGCAAAGTACCTACCGACGCTGTACTTTGAATATTGATTCTTGAACACTGCGACATGAGCGCTGAAGCAGGTGCTGGGATTCATGAGTCTTCGAAGGCTATCAAGATTGACATGCGGATTTGATTTGGACTTTCTCACCAATAGGACTTTCCTCTGGACCCCAAATTCTGGCAGCAATTGCGTAATAGGCTGCATATCCTGTGCTTTTGAGACTACGTGCAGCTGCATGTGCGACAGGAAAAGGAGGACAATTGTGCGCGAACGAGGGAGATTCGGAGGCCAAAATTTCTCGCTAGGTGGATTAGATATAGTTATTAAAAATATAGTTTTCTAGGAACCAGGCTTTGTGACCCAGATCGCCGATTTCGCATCTCAGAGGCCGCATTGATCTGAGGACGATGCACGACCATGTGCCTCGCATATGCGCGACCTAACCAGCCCTATCCGACCACTTGTCGGATACAAAAGAGCGGGCTTCCCACATTTGTTACATACTATTTTTGGCGCAGGGCTTCCATAGCCCTGAGACTGGGAGAACTGGCTCTCCCCCCAGAGAGAACTGGTTCATCAAACACACGTCTGGGCCCTTCG
>JAKIRU010000103.1:0-16521 GCA_022577715.1 Wickerhamiella alocasiicola
AGCTAACCTGAAGATCAGTGCAGATCATGGAGGATTGCTCCAGGGACGTTTATACAAACATATTATATCCAACAGCTTGAAACGTTAAACTGTTTGTTTTGGTTTGGTATTTAAGCATGCTTTAGAAACATTGGCAATGCATGAGCGAGGCTTCGAGTGAGACATTTTAAAACACGGAGTTAACGGGCACACGAGTATAGTAGATGTTAAAGTATATGGTTTTTGTGGTCATTTTACGTAAAGCAAGTTCTCCTGGCTAAGGTATAACTAATATTGGATTGCATATGTCCCCCCACCTGTTTGAATCACACCTCTGATTTAGGCATTCCAGGGTCTTAATACCATAATCTATAAGCATTTAGCATTGCGCAAACATGGGAACTTGATGTGATTGATTGTTATGTCAGGCTATAGGGAAATAGTGTGCCGGATGTTGTAGGGTTTTAAGGTCGATTTTCAATTTACAGGGTTTGCAACTGGCATAAGCTATCGCACGGCTCACTCGTATAGTCAGCCGGTATCAATACGGTAGCGCCACTTGGCTTAATGACTTTTTAGACGCTATATACAATTGAGACGGGGTCTGAAATCCATTTACTGGGATGCGGAGAGGCAGGACTTGAGCTGGTCCATGTACCACTGGCAGACACGCATGTCCCCATTGTTCTGGTCCATACACTGGGTCAAGTTGCGGGCATCAACCTCGCAGCGGCCGTTTTGCTCTTGGGTGAAAGAGCTCTGCTGCTGGGCAACGGGAGCGGCCTCATACTGCTGGGGAGCAGGCTCTGAGCGGCCACCAAATAAACTGGAGACACCGGCAGAAAGAGTGTGGCCAATAGTGCTACCGACAGCAACACCAGCAGCTGTGGAGGCCATCTGGCCGAACAAACCGGGCTGCTTCTGCTGTTGCATAGGAGGGGCGGCAGGAGGGTAGTGGGTCTGCTGGTGGGTAGGGGCAGGGGCGGCGGCAGTGTGGGCCGAACGAGTCTGGCTGCGCTGAGGAGCAGGTGCGGATCTTCCACGAGAACGAGGCATTGGTAAGGTGGTACCTCCTGCATGCTTATATACCCCTCGGAAACGACTCGAAGTCGCCACAATATCAGTGGCAAACCTACATGTGTCAGCGTGCATGGAGGTTTGAAAAGCCACCCGTTTTGGTTGGCCGAGTACGGAGCCGAGCACTTTATGTTAACCCGTAAATGGGAACTAGGCAAAATATGCGGTTTTGTTGTAGGTTCATCGGAGAAACGAAATTGCGGTGACTTCACATCTTCATGCATGCATATGTACCACGTGCAGATGGGTTTATCCGGATTCACGAATGATGGATCACAAATCTAGGAATTCTTGATATACTTGCAAGTTAGCTTTCTTCTTGTCAATTGTTCCTCTGCAATTGTATAGCAGAGCTTGGAGTGAGCCTGCGGAGAATGTCCTACTTACGATCTTTCTTGGTGACGGTGTGCAGCGGGAATTTGGACACCATGTAGTGTAGCTCAATTGCGACCCATCTTTACCCATTGTTTGGGAATGATTTAGTCATGGCTACTCTGCTTTGAAAGCGTAGACGAAGAAGCACATTATAGGTTTGAAACTAAATAAACCGGCAAGTTCATTAAATGCACTCTCAGAGTTCACTTTCATCATCTTAGGAGCTCGTTGAAGCCCTTTTCCCGCGTATATTCGCGTAATTTCTTAAATCCAAATCAAACTGCAGAAACAGCCTCTGGGTAGAGAGCATAGTCGAAGAAGCAGGCTATAGGCTTCTCTACTTTCTCTCCTGTCAACTCGATCAGCTTAAAAAAATCACAAACTTAAACCAAATCTTTTAACAAGGTACATAATAATACCATGACGTACTCGATAGCATTCAGATCCCACCAATTGTCTGAATGAGCTCTCAGCTCACGCTCCATCTTTGTCACTGGAGTCAAAGTAAAAATTTTCACAACCCCATTCATGTACCTGTCTTCGCAATGATCTCACACACGGAACTCACCACTATAATTCATATAGCGCCAATCACATGAGAAGTGCTTATGAAACTACCAGATCTGAACAAGATCGTGGGAAAGTTCAAATTTCCACGATCAACAGTGTCGGTAAATAGTTTATCATTGGGAAATTCTAGTCCTAATGTAGTTCTGAATGGTTGGCTACATCGCAAACCCAAAAAACTCTCGAAATCTTTGACATTTGCACAATTGAGGGGTCCTAGCGGCGACATAATCCAAGTTACAGATCACAACAATCCTAGTCTTTTCAAAAATATCAAACAAGACTCTATTATAAGTGTCTCCGGGTCATTCGACTCGGAGTTTAAAGCTGAATCAGTGCAAGTCCTGAACCATGCCAATATGACCTCTGGACAGCTGCAAGATGCTAAAGATTGGCCACCCCAGTATCGTTATATTCAATTGCGACAGCCCGAAATGCAAAGAATTTTACGCAAAAGGTCGGCAATCATTAAAAGCTGCCGAGACTCGCTTGTGGATCAAGGATTCACTGAAGTTGAGACGCCGCTTTTGTTCAAATCGACGCCCGAGGGTGCTCGAGAGTTTCTCGTACCTACACGGAAGAAAGGTGCTTTTTACGCCCTCCCTCAGAGCCCTCAGCAGTACAAACAGCTTTTGATAGCATCTGGCATCGATCGATACTTTCAAGTGGCGAAATGCTTTAGAGATGAAGATCTCAGGATTGATCGTCAGCCAGAGTTCACTCAACTCGATTTAGAAATGGCTTTTGCAAATCATGAAGATGTACAGGAAGTTGTCGCGATGGTCGTGAAGGATGCTTGGAAGCACACTGATGTACCTCTTTCTTGGCGGCCGTGTCAACTCACATACGCGGAAGCCATCAGAGACTATGGTATTGATAAGCCAGATTTACGCTATAAGCTCAAAATACAACGACTTTCCGCTGAGGCGACCACGTTTCCGGAGTTCACTGTTTTGGAGGCGCTTGTGCTTCCTCAAGGCGTAAAAACGGACTACCTCAATGATGAAGAGAAGTACACAGCGCGAATGCCCCATTTTATTACGTATGAGTCCTTCAGCAAGTTCAAGTCTCAAATTGAACCGCTTGGCAAAAACTTCGATTGGAGCGCCATTGCGTCAGTTGTCAAGGATTGCAGCGTCGGTCAAGTTATAGCAATTAGTGATCGTCGTGATGGTCTTCAATACGAAAATCCAACACCACTCGGTAGGGTTCGCCAACTCCTGATAGAGTCTCAACCCGATATCGAAAATGTTAAGGAGAGCGTCGCCGCATGGGTCACCAACTTCCCCTTATTTGAGCCCATTGAGCGAGGTAAGGAAAACGGATATCCTCTTTACGACTTTGAAAAGTACAAAGCAACTCACCATCCATTCACGATGGTCGATCTTGCAGACTATCAGTACCTGCAAACTGATCCCCTGAAGTGCCATGGCCAGCACTACGATCTCGTCATTGACGGTGTTGAGGTCGGTGGTGGCAGCACACGTATTCACGACCATGAAGTCCAACTTTTCGTATTAGAGAAAATTCTTTGTGTTTCAAACCCCAATCATCTATTCGGACACCTATTGGAAGCACTGAAATCCGGATGTCCACCTCATGCCGGACTTGCTATTGGCCTTGATAGAATGGTTGCCATGATCTGTGGCCGTAAATCCATCAGAGACGTTTTGGCCTTCCCCAAAACTATCTCTGGATCTGACCCTATGATTGGTAGTCCTAGTAAAGTGACCTACGAGCAGCTAAATCCTTACCATGTCAAAGTCTCGTGAGCTTATTCCTCTATGTACATAATGTGTTGACTCGACACTACAATAATAACTTATTACCTGATTACTTTTGAAATGATCAATATGTCTATCAGTACTGGTAAATAAACCTGGGGTTGAGATCACCCCCCTCACGCTTGGCCCTCTCGGATTTGGCCTCCCATTTGAGCTGCGCCTTTCCCTCTCTTCTGTGTTTGTTTTCCAAGAATATGCCACATAAATACACGAGGCATGCAATCATGGAGACAATAATCATAGCGAGACTTACAGAATATCCGGTCACATATTGATGGTGAATACTCTTTGACTCCTTGGCTAAGAAAATGTAAGTTGAAACAATACCACCAATGTTGCCAAATCCCACTTGCCAAGCAGATCCTACCATCTTCCTGTAGTGACCAGAAAAATTCATGTTTGCCCAACAAACGATAATTGGCATCGATCCGTACATACCGACACAGATAAGGAAGCAAGTAGCATAACGTGCGTGGACATTAACAGGCGTTTTGCCATCTAAAGTGAAAGCGTCAAGACCCAAAAGCATAGCGAAGCCAATCACACCCATAAGAGCTCCCCATAATGTGAATAAATAGCGGTGCTTGAAGTAGTCGGACATGATGGCCCAAATCATACCCACCCCGAATGTAGTGATCCAGGGGAAAATAGAGTAGATCTGAGTCTGAACGTTTGAGTACCCGAAGCCTTTGATGATAGTAGGGGCGAAGAACGCGTAGGCATATGCAGCAACAATGACACCAAAGTACATAACACCGACACACCACACTTTCCATTCTCCAAAGACTCGAAACAGTGAGCTGATTCTCACCTTGTCCTCCGCGTGTGACTGACCTTGGTCCAGAGCGAGCTTTTCCTTGATAAAAGCGCGCTCATTTTCCTTAAGGAACTTCGCATCCTCTGGAAAATCTGCAATGAGGAAAAACATGCAAAACGCACAAAAAACAGTGATAGAGCCCTCGAGAATAAACAGCCACCTCCAAGAGCTATACCCCTTGGCACCATCCCAGCGATTCACGCCGTACGCGATAAGACCACCAAATGCGCCTGCAAGAGAGGTTGAACTGAAAAAAAATGTATACCGCTTTTGAGCTTCTTCACGACGGTACCAGCATGCCAAAAGATAGAAACAACCTGGGAACATACCGGACTCGAAGAAACCAAGTAGACAGCGCAGAGCAAGAAATTGGCCATACGTGTGGATAAAACCCATGCACAAACAGCAAACACCGAACAAAACCATACATAGTGGAAGCCAGATTGATGGGCGAAATTTCTTTAGCAGGAAGTTAGAGGGGATTTCAAAGACAACGTAGGTCACAAAAAAGATACTCATGCCATTGTTATATTTGTTAGAATTGGGCGGGAGGTCAAGCTCTTTAGACATACCATACACGGCGGCGTTACCCAAGTTGACACGATCCAGAAATGCGAGCAGATAAAGAATGCAGATGGCTGGAATAATGCACAAATCCTGTTTTAGCATCAACTTTCTTTGGTTGACGCCATACTTGACTGCGAGTTCAGCTATCGCACGGTTAGTGCCACTCTCTAATGTTTGGTAGTCAAACTCGTGTGCCTCGCCTGTTAAACTGGGCTCATAGCTGGCAGAATCGAACTTTTGCTTCTCATCCGAATTGTGGTCAATGGCCTCATTAGCACCACTGTAGATAGATCCAGCCATTTAGAGGGGTCGACGCGTCTAGCGGGCTATCAAATCTTATACGATATTGGGGCACCCACATGCATGTGGCTAAATGGGTATGATGCGGGGTGCATAACTTCATACAGCTCGGCTAATGTGCATGAAGTTGGCTCAAATGTCAAAAAATATGAGTACCTAAGGGAAATAAAGTTTCGGTGTGAAATAGCAGAGAAACTTAGTCACAAGACTTTACCTATGGTGCTTTGTTGGAAATCTTATCACGCGAATCGTACTGAGACCTGCATATCATGCAAGGCCGGCATGCAGGACGCGCAAGCTTGTGGTTGAGCTTCAGCTTAGAGCGTCGCATGATCCCAACGAAGTTGTTGGCTTGTACATTAGTTATGCTCAAGATACGACTGTAATTCATTGGATGCTATTTTTACCGCCTCACGCGGCCCCCACTCTCAACAGAGAATTGCCGTCCCCACTATTGCCGCCGTCTAGAACGGAACCTAACGCAGTCAGTTTCGCCGTGGACCTAACGCGATCGTCACGTGGGCATTTCAGAGCACGTTTCCGAGCAGAACTTTGGTCTGAGCAAGAGCTTAAGTGCCAGAGGTTACCCTTATGCGCCTCAAAGGCTCAAAGATATTTCAGCAACGATAGGCAATGACTAGACCGCTAACATTAATTAGTCCAAAATCCACAAGCTCCTGAAATTAATTAGTTCTATACAATTAGTTATCGGTACAAATGTTCATTTTCAATGCTCTCAGGCTCCGGTACTATGTTACCAACCTTACTACGGAAGCGTGCTTTTACACCCTAGTTAAACCCCAGTGCGGTCGCCCTCCTAGTCTATTCAGGTCTCGCTATGAACTTCAAAGAGGACGACGGAGGATTTGAAGACGATGTTAGTTTGAGCCCTGCCAGCCCCGCACCAATCAAAGTGGAAGACGAGGATGATGACAAGTATGAAGACGCTCTCGACCTGGACACCTCGCAGATGAACTCTAAAGTGTGGCTCGTGCGGATGCCAAAGTTCCTAATGGAGCAGTGGAGGGACATTGATCAAATTGGCGGAAGAGACCTAGGTAAGGTACGAATTCGACAGGGACCAAATGATCAGTGGAAAGTTCGAATGGTGCTGAACGATCAGCCACAAACCCAAGACCTTCCTCATAACTATGACTTGACACTGGTGCACCAGACTCTGGACAATACCTATCTACTTAAGGAGACTGAGCTCCCAAAGAAATCTAACAGCAGCCAGCCCCCTTCACAGCAACAGCCCATTACTGGTCCGTCAGAGCCAAGAGACTATACTCCTGTTGTCAGAAACGTTCTTAAGAGGACAGCGTTTGTTGGACAAGCGGTTCACGAGTGTGTTGTTACACCAGACTTCAAAGACCCCAACTACCCAAATATTATTGCCAAGCGTAAGAAGCTCGAGCAGACTAAGGACCCCAATCGTCAGGTCACACTTCTCCAAGACAAGTCCGGCGTTGGTGGTCACAAGTACGGTGCCAGCATGCGTCAACAACGCAATTGGCTTAAGAATCAGTCTAAACGTGACCTGTACCGCAACGGCGATGGTAAAGCTATTCGTATCCCCAAGAACGAGCTTCTCGACAAGTTGTTCCAGTTATTCGAGGAGCTTGAATACTGGCCTTTGAAGTCACTTCGTGAACGAACCAAACAGCCTGAAGTATATCTCAAGGAGGTTCTGGATACAATTGCAGTATTGCACAAAAAGGGCCCAATGGCTAACAAGTATGGACTTCGCCAGGAGTTTATGATCATGCGAAACAATGGTAAACTCACATCTGCGCAAGTTCAGCCTGAGTTACTGGAATCCAGTGCACCTCCTGAGGGAGATGATGAGGAGGATGATGACATGGTTGACATTTTCTGAATTTTTCAGTACAAACTAGCATAATTTATATACATACATACGATGAGAAGAAGCGAGATCATGCCGTATTGGTACCGAGTTCTTGCGCTTCACAACTTGGTCTAATGTGCTCTGATATTGTCCACTCCTCGCCTAATTGCAGCTCACTCAACTAAAATCCACCCAAGTGCAGGTCTGAAACTATGCATCGTTATCTAATTGAGGTCAACCCCACCCCACATTGATCTGCGAGGTCAACCTCGAGTTAGTTAAACAATACAGTCGAGTAACTACAGCGTAATAATGGAACTATTGGGTTTATTCGGTCTATCAAGGGGAATTTTGGTTTATTTTTGGCAGCGTCAATCTCTCCGTTAACGGCGTTCTCCACTCCGTAACGTGACGTAAGTTCTACCCCTCCCACCATGTCTGAGCCAAAGCGTAAGTACCCATAAAACCATTGAAATTTGGGCAAAACTAACAGTAGCACTCCCTTTTATTTACCAGTTCTTGTCCGGTGCCGTCGCAGGTGTTTCTGAGATTCTGGTTATGTATCCCCTAGATGTCGTCAAGACCAGAATGCAATTGCAGACCGCAGCACCTGGCTCTGCTGATAGCTACTCGAGTATGTTGGATTGTTTAAAGAAAATTGTCAAGAACGAGGGTGCGTCTCGTCTTTACAAGGGAATTTCCGCTCCAATTCTCATGGAGGCCCCAAAGCGTGCAGTGAAATTCAGTGCCAACGACGAGTGGGGAAAGTTTTACCGTAAAGCCTTTGGTATTGAGAAGGTAAATCAGCCTCTTGCTATCCTCACTGGTGCAACTGCAGGTGCCACAGAGTCTTTTGTAGTTGTCCCCTTCGAACTAGTCAAGATCCGTTTACAGGACCGCAACACCACCTTCAAAGGGCCCGGTGATGTGCTCAAGAGTATCATCAAGACTGAAGGTGTTTTGGGTATCTACAATGGCCTTGAGGCGACACTCTGGCGTCATATCTCCTGGAATGCTGGTTACTTTGGCTCCATCTTCCAGATCAAGCAGCTTATGCCCGTGGCTACCAACAAAAGTGAGCAAACACGCAATGATTTGATTAGCGGTGCCATCGGTGGAACCATTGGTACCACACTTAACACCCCTTTTGATGTGGTGAAGAGTCGTATTCAAAACACTGTTAAACAACCTGGAGTGGTGCCCAAATACAACTGGACCCTCCCAGCTCTCGCCACCATTTTTAAAGAGGAAGGTTTCGGTGCTCTTTACAAAGGTTTTGTACCCAAAGTTCTTCGTCTCGGCCCAGGAGGTGGTATCTTACTCGTAGTCTATACCAACTGCATGGACTTCTTCAGGCAATACCACTACGGCAATGAGGCCTAGTTGAGCTCAATGGTGTTCAATATATATGTTTAGCTATAGGTAGAAGTACATCATTGGACGTATATTACATGCAAATGCCTAGAGTGGTTGATCAGGTCACACTCTAAGAGCGGATACCAGCTGTGGCAATAATAAGAGCCAAAGCGGCATTGACCTGGCTCTCAGTACCGCGTACCTCGATAGGAGATAAGCTCTCACGTGCGTTTTTAGGAACAAAAATGCTACAGCCGCTCTCGTCTCTTAGCTTGTTGATGGTGGCACCCATGGGACCAATCACCTGAGAGTAATAGGTGGGTTTGGACAGCCACAGGTAGCCAATGGTGTTAAACTGCTCAAGCTTGTCAACATTGTCTTCGATGAACTTTGCGGCTTTGGCGCACTCTTCATTAGAACGTCCCGTGAGGCTCCATTCGAGCTGAGTACCATTATTGTTGATGATGCGAGGATTGACCTTGATAACGTACTGTCCAGTGAGTTCTGGGGCAGGTGGTACTTTATTTTCGCTCTGGAAGTTGCTCTTTCCCACGGTCAAGCGAACATTGAACTCACTTTCGAGCTGTTTAGCTAGCATCCCACGATTGAAAAGCTCCGCCGCATGCTGGAAAGGTACCTTGACTGAGGCTTGGCCGAGCTTTACTATCTTGACAATTTCCTTCTTACTGTCATTAATAGCCTGCTCTGAAGGACCTTTGATCGTGACACTGCATGGATTGCCACGGCGAAGATCGATAGAAACATTATGGGCCTCTTCAATTCCACGTTTACGAGAGCCACCTGGGCCGAGAAGAACAGTGAATTGATCAGAAGGCATTGTGAATGTATCTGTGAAGCGCTCCTTGGACTCCATGTTCTCAACGAGCTCCTTGATTTGCTGCTCGATGGAGTTTACAACCTTCGAAGGACCAGAAATCTTGACAATATTTGACGTGGATGAGCTGGGAGGCACCTGAAGCATACGAGGGTTCCAAGGATCGACTTCACCACCAGCCTTGGCTATAATGCTCCTGCGAGTTTCATTCGAGGGACCCACGATGAAACGATGATATTTAGGATCAACCTCGATAGACTTCTCAACGGAATCAAGAATTTCTGATACAGCAGCGTTTATACGCTTTACAGCAGTCGCAATACCCTTCTTTTCTCCGGTGACTTTTACAGTGACAGTATTGTCTTCATTAGGCTCGCGGGCAATGTCGATCTTTACATCAGTGTCCTGCTTAATGGCACTGATATTTGCACCGCCGCGTCCAATAATCCGCTTGAGAGTACTAGCAGGGACTGTGATTTCCTGGACTTGGGAGTGAGACTCTTCGTACTCCACTAGGTCATTGAACTCCTTCTTTGTTTGAGCAACACCCTTCGAGGGTCCATTGAGAACAATTACGTCGTCCTCTCCATCGTCATTTTCGAGGCGAGGGAACTGCACATACACATCATACTTTTCTTTGATGCGACGAACAAATTTACCCTTGTTGCCGATCAAAGTGGCGTGATATTTCTGAGGAATAGAGATCTTTTCTGTGACCTCATCCTGGAAGCGAGCCTCTGTTTTCTCAATCTCGGCACGAGCCTTCTTGACCTTGGAGTCGAGGCCCTTGATCGTAACCTGCCCATTCTCGCCAACATCAATTTTAACATCGAAAGCCTCACGGATTCTACTAATATTGGATCCATTACGGCCAACCAAATTTTTGATGTGTTTCTGGTCGAATTTAATAGTTTCATAGTAGTTAGAGCGCTGCTGGTAATCTTTGCTTACCGCTACAATTTCGGGCACTGCTGCTGCAAACTTATCGACGTGAGCTTTCAGACCACTAACAATGACAGTTTTGCCGAAGCTTATATGAACAAGAGGAGTGCCGTCCTCACTCGCGGTAAGTGATTTGTGTGTAGCCTTAGCAGACCCGAGTGGCTCCCGAATGTATCTCTGATCTGAGGCAGATATGGGGAGTTTGGCCTCAAAGATACCAGCCTCAGTTTCTTGTGCAGACTTGAGCTTTCCAGCAGCATGCTCTAGCGCCGCCGCGACCTCCTCTTGAGACGGAGCAAAATCTTCCTCGTTTTGTCTGAAGACAAGCAAGGTACTGTCATTGCCGATGAAGGTTTGAACAGAGCTGGCATCGCTGTTATTTACGACAGAATTCGCGGCAGCCAATCCAAACTGAGTCTTGAATCCGGGGAGAACCTGTACATAGCTTGGAGGAAGCTTATTGACCTCTTCGACAAGCTGCTTCTTAGCTGTCGATGTAGACTGTGCATCGCGGCCTGAAATAAGGAATGTATTGCCATCTGCTTTGATTGCTACCTTGCTTTGCTCAGAGATACGGTCAATTGCGCCGGACTTAGCAAGAAAGTAGCCGACAATCTTGGCGTGATCAACCGACTTGTTGTGAGCGCGAGAAATGTCAAGGGAAGATACAACAGTGCTCTTTTCCAACTTCTCCAAAGCAGTAGAAGCTGCATCGAGCTTAGATGCAGGGCCATAAAGGTTTCCTTCGGTAAGGACTACACCATGGTCAGCAAAGATCACATCAGGGGAGAGGACGTCAACGGTTGTAGGGGAGATCTTGGCAGGGCGGAGAGTAAATGTAGACTCACATTTACTGATAAACTCGTCGATAGACCTCGCTGCAGAGATGACTTCGGTGGAATTACCGTGCAGCTCAATCGACTCTCCAATGGTAAATTTAACGGGAAGAGTATCAGCAAATTGAGAAATAAAGGGGGTCAGTTTGGTGGGAAATTCAGAGCGAGCGGATTTGGACAAAGGGGCTTTCTCGGTGATGGCAAGAATCTTTTCAACAGCGTCTCGGGTACTTTGCTCAGTTCCGCGAATCTCAACAGATGCCACGGACAGGGACCAACCGCCACTACTACTTGTTTTAAGATCACTCATCGAGATCTTGGTGTCGGTATCATTCGCAATTTGACGAATTGTAGAGCCACGACTGCCCAGAATTAGTGGGCGAGCTTCACCGGGGATGTCCAACACGCGAGTTGTGCGAGGACTTAACCTTCTGAGAAGCTCTTTCGCGGCCTCCTCAACTGGACCTTTCAAGCCACGAATAAGAAGAGTAGTAGTCCCATTTGCGGAGCTACTGCTCTCAACAGAAATGGGATAAAGCTTCTGAACTGCAGCCACGGCAGACATTTGCAGCTTCTTATCGAGGTCATTGAAGCTCATAACCTCGGTAGCACGATCAGATACGGCAGTCTTATTGACTGTTTTAGCCCAATTTGGCTGGGAAGTCCGAGGAAGAGAGGGCAATGAGCCTAGTTTTGGCAGAGAAGGGGTGTTTTTACCATTGAGAGGAGATTTCGAAGCAGAGCGAGAATTGGCCTCGTAACGGGCAGCGAGAGCATCGGAGAGGTTATCAGACATTTTGGAAAATAGACAGAATCAAGAAGAACACGAGGGACAGAACAATAGAAATAATGAGACCAAAACCAGATTGTGTATAAATAAATCAACTGGGTGGATGTGGACACCTTGTACCCGGTGACTAATAATATACATGCATAGAGATGCAGAACCAGAGACCGCGCACATTGTTGAGATATCTTTTGTATGCATGGAAAAATACGGCCCATGGTAAGGTCAAACTCCTGTTTCTCATCCCTGCTCTTTCCCACTTTGAGGTGTCTTTAAGACCTAATTACCACACAGCTGCGAGAGGGTCTGGATCAATCATCTCTGCATACAGGCGCAGCGTTTACATGCAAGGATCTTCCCCTTTAAATCGAGGATCAAGATATTCAGGTAGCCAGACTGAGTCCTTGGCTACATCGTTTTGTTTTTTCAATCAGCTTTTTCTTATTTAGAGTGTCCGACTCAATCTGGGAAACTAACATTATTTCATCATTGAGATGCTGTCCACCATCTATGGATTAGGCTAAGATCACCGTCAATTGTCAATTCAAAAACTAAGTAAATTCTTTTATACGAAGGACACTTCTCAATGACATATGGCATCTGGCTCTAATGTCCCTGACTAGCTCCTTGTGCCTGAACAACTGCGTGCCCCCAGAAATTTCCGACCGGGAAGCTAGAACTAAGTGCTGCGTTGTGTCCGCACTTTGCTGACCGTTATTTTTTTATTCCGCTCTACGTACGTAGTCCCTATTCAAGTTTAGCTTGCAGTCGTTCGATCACTTGGGTTTTCATTACCCAGCCCATGCTAAGTGTTACAATGTGGGCCAGTTCTATAGCAGAGCAGAAAGCGAGCCCACTCGTTATTTATCTGCCGTCGGTTAGAGTTTGTGATTGCAATCTGCGTTGCCAAGGCGACTTTCCATCCTAGGGATGTCCACTTTAACAATCCTATGTACACTAGATATAGCTCATATGCGTGGTATGTGGCCATAGTCATGCATTGTCTGCGTTCTGAGATAGTGAAGTGTTTAAGGAAAAATAAAAAAGCTGTAGTTATAACAGGAGCAACAGTACGGACTATGACCCATCAGAATGACGGGTAGTCCAAGACTGGTGTACAGCCGACTTTTGCCCAAATACGACACAAAGGGAGTAGGCCATGGGATTTCTGTAAACTTCAAGAGCCTGAGGTACAATGCCTCCAAGTGTCAGATGTCCGTTCCCCAGATCTCTGCGTGCTATTAGCGGACATATGCGAGTACTAGTTCCTACGAGGATGAAGAATTGTGTACTCTAATCAAGGCGAAGGATGTTTGGGGGCTAGTCTGGTAAAGATGGGCCTAACAGAACTACCCTTTTTTGAACCGCAACGGATCAATACCGGACATTTTCATAGCAGACTTCAGGGCCAAACGATAGCTTGAAGTATACCATAAGAGAGGAATTATACGCAAGAATAGACAATTAGAGCACACAGACTACGTACCAGGCCTTACATCCGAGTGGCGCTAGGATTCCTTGGCATGCTTCACATACCTTCAATCAATCATCTGGCGCTCAGCAGGAGCAGCCATTTTTTTGCATTGTTATGTGTTTATCTCAGCAGATATAAAATGCGGGCGACCTTCTTGAGGAAACCATGCCATTGGGTTAATAGCCATCTTTTCACACCAAACTGCTCGGTGGCCCTCTTTCTTGAGCTCCTGGAAGTATTAATAGAGTCCCACCTAGCCAGCATACTAGTGCTTGAAGTCTTTCGGTCTGGTATCCTGGCACTATGATTGTACAAATGTGCACTCAAACTCACATGATGTACTGTAACTGGGGTTGTCTCTCTGTATGTCCACTGGGAGACCACTCACATATTTTTGGTAATGGGTTGCTATATGGCCGGCATGTATTAGGCCTCTGCCAGCAACTGCACATTTAAGCTTGCATCATTATTATTTCAGCGATTTCAACGGGAGAAAGGCCAGTTTATAGCAATATCGGGGCGCAACACATGTGTACTTGTATATGTTCCCCATACGTGGGTCAGAGAGTCGTTGAACATAATTTATGAGATACAGCATTCTTTCTTCACTTGGAAATCCAAAAATAAGTGCAAAGTTTTCGTTTTTTAAGCAAAAAATGTAGCTTTTGCTTGCTTAAAATTGAATGTTTTACTAAAATACGATAGCGAACAAATATTTTCAACAGATCCACCGTTCACAACCGGTCCCTTGGCCCAGTTGGTTAAGGCGTCGTGCTAATAACTTCTCTATGAGATTGTTACGCGAAGATCAGCAGTTCGATCCTGCTAGGGACCATTTTTTTTTTCACTCTGTAACCATGTTCATGAATAGAACATCTTCGAGTTTTTATATTGTTGCACAACTTTCTGTGGTTACTCCTTCATCGATTCCGCACACTACTATAGTACGAGAATAAATTAGAAATTACGTGAACTACGGACAAGGCTAGTCAACATGCGTAGTAAATGGCGCTGTTCGAGGCTCTCTAGCTCGAATCTCTGCCTGCTCATCGATGAGCTTTGTGTTTGATAACGCGTCCATAGCCGCGTTGTTGCCTGCCTCCTTTTTAGATATGCCCGTACCAGTGCCTAGTTTCACATCGTCGATCCAACACTCAATGGTGAAGGGGCTTTGCACTGTCATTTCAATGTATCGAATTTTGCGAGTAGCGCTGCCAATCTTCTTATAGAGCGTGCTTTTAGCTTGGCTAGCCTCTTCTTTCTTGACCACAGCCTGTGGTGTACTCTCGGCGTGAAGATCAGCAAGAATAGGGGCATAAAGTTTATAGAGCCAATCTTGTACCACTGGGTAGCCTTTGTCCTCGTAGAGACCGCCCACATATGCTTCGAATGTATCGGCAAAAATTTTGTTATTTTTTTTGCGATTAATTTCCGTCTCCTCTTGCAAATGAGCATAGAGGCGCTGGTCAAATTTATATAGAATGGCGAACTCATCTAACTTCAAATTAGCAACCATTTTGATCTTCTTTTGCGTGAGTTGCCCCTCATTGTCATGTGGGAAATGGAAATAGAGAAGATCGCAGACAGCTCTTTCGAGTACTGAGTCACCAAGAAACTCAAGACGCTCATTGTTTCGTAGAGTGGTCTCCAGACCGGAAACATAGTTATGCAAATTGAACACGCTTGAGTGCATGAAGACGAGAGCCTCGATATCTTTATTAGAGATCTCAGGAAGCGGAGGTGGCCAATCTGAGTCGGATGAGCTTGCGTTTTCATTTTTTGAAGTCTTGTTGTCAATGAGAATCGTGGGAAACCGCGTGCAAAGTATGTCATTGAACACCGGCAACTTGTCACTCCAGTATCCGTTCAAAATCTTTTGAGCGAGATCAATTCTTGGCTTAACAAATAGTTTGCGAACTTCCGGGTCCAATGACTCGTCCTTGCCCAATGTTTCCAGGTCTAAATCGCAAATTACGGCACTCTTTTGCACAAGTACCTCCAGGTGCTTCGCCATAGTGGCCATGATTGACTCCACCTTGTCGAGCTCTTCGATACTAGGTTCATGCAGTTCCTCTTTCGGTAAAAGCTCTTCATTCATGTCCTCTGTTGGCGGCTCCTTATGAGCCATCACCCAGCCCATTTCAGCTCAATCAGGTTGATGAGGTGTGTCAGCGGTTCCCAAGCGTTACACTAGTCTGTTATAGTAACATCGCAGGCACGTTTTTGAATTGCGGCTCAAAAACCATCCAAGTACTACATTCATCGGAGAGACGACATGATCGTGGTCAACCTGTGAGGTTAGTCTCATTTTGCGAGATCAATTACTAGTCGCTAACTAGGCATCTGTATACACATGCTATCCCTCAAAGGACATGACATATGCAACCTCGTGTTGCTGCAGAGGCGCTGAAAAGGGTCTTGAAGAATGATTCTGCACGTACAAGTGCATATGGGTGTAGATAGGTGAGCTAAGGAGACTTGAATTTCTTCCCAAGTAGCCATTGTGAGTAACAGTACGACTACGGCCAAGAAGAACAAGAGTATTATAAAACTGCGTACAAACTGGATAGTTCGTAACTCTGTGCTGAAAACCTATAAAACATCTTGAGCACCTACTGGGTTATACAGGCTCGCATCAAGGCACTTGATTGCGCATGCGATATGTACGAACTACTCTAGGTTATCTAAACTTGATACCACCACATGATGTAGGCAGGAGCTCTAAACAGCCCCCCTGATTACTCTACTTGTACAATTTTTCCAGACACATAGCTCCCCGCAGGTCGTGCTCAGAGAGGAGTGCAAAGCTCCTAGCATCCTCCATCGCCAATGCCGCGCGACGAGAATGGACAGCCTGGCTTGCGGACGATGAGCATACTGGTTCAGCCTACTTCGGCACCGACACCCCCTACAGCCGCGAGGCCCGCGCACAGATGGACAACGGCCAGAAATTCATCGTGGTTCAACGACCCTCAA
>JAKIRU010000104.1:0-15939 GCA_022577715.1 Wickerhamiella alocasiicola
TCGGTGTTTCGGTGGTTGTTTGTATTTTTTTTTGTTTCGGTGGTTTTTTGTATTTGTATTTATTTCGGAATTTCGGTAGTTGTTTGTGTTTGTGTAAGTTTGTGTTTTTCAGAGTTTAAAAGGTTGTTTGTATGTGAGAATTTATGGGGACAGCGCGGTCTTTTATATCTGAGCCATTGGCCGGAAAGGCTCGCGCAGCCTCTTCTTGGTTGCAATGGTTCTCAGATTGGATCTGAGATATGGTCGCACGGGGTGCGCGCATATGGGCTGGCGATGTCGCCTGAGAGGATATACAGAACTGTAATTTTGAAAAATGCGTTAGTTAAATTTTTATAACTATACTACACAAACTTTTATCTCTTTCTGGTGACATTCTGGCTCAGTTCATGCAGCTGCAAAGCGCAGCATCCTTGTGGCATGCTACATGCTACTGCTACCAATTTCCAGTACGGTCGCAAAGTACCATGTCTGAGTAGCCCCCCCAAATAATTAGCCACGGTTCAAGCGGTATTTGTGTAAACTCAAGTCCTAATTTAGGTTGATAACCGATTATCGAGCAGCGGGGTAGCATGTATCGTGCTACGGATCGCAAAAACTCTCTTGGCAATCTCGCGGTGTTATAGCCCGTTAGAATAAATTAAAATGCCATGCTATGGTTCAGCGCTCTTTTCTCATTAATTCTCGTCCTAGCCAGTAACTAGAAACATGCATCCCTATAGACTTTCGGCGCTGAATTGTCAGGGATAGATATGACCACGAAGCACATGGGCGTGAGCAGCATTGAGACCTTTTGGCAGCGCCTCGGTACCAGACCATCTTTCCAGAGTTGTAGACAGCAAATCGTGGAGGCATTGTGAAAATAAAACCCAGTGCTAAACCCGGTAGTATTATTTGCCTTCAATGAACATGGTCTCAGACAAATTTTGACGGGGAATCCGACATTTGGGAGCTTTTCAATCTGGAAACTTCAAGCCAAGGGTGTATAAGTGGCTTCCAGACCCAGAGGTCCAGCACTTGAACATCCACCTAACCACTCGCTGTACAAGATCTTGGTGACCAAGTTGCCTCTGGAGGAGAGCTGAACTACACGGGTCCAGGTTCTATGAGATCCCTGCCATTTGAAAGTAGAAAGAAAGCAACAATTTCGGGAACCAGTGTGCATTACCGCGCATAGGCTCTGCATCAGCTGCACGTCCGTTGCCCTGGCGGTCCCAAGTGTACAAAACGTGATTTAGAGCATCAAAATTTATGTTCATGCTGTAAGTATAAGGATATTGACGACGCGCCTGTGCTATAGCATTTTGCCGCATTCTCTGATCCGTACCGTCACTTGTTTCGGCAACACCAATGCAATGCACATGCAGTCTCAATGCACGCCATAAACATAGCCTCAAGAAGCGCATCGAGAGCAACTATAATTTTAGGGGCTGCGAAAGCGTTCTGCATTGCTGAAGTGCGATATCTTATTATAGAGCAAGCGTGTGCAAAGTCAAGGGACGACAGCGCTGGGGCGTAGAAGCAGTTGAGATCAACCTTGGGTAAATCTTACGACTTGAGGCAAAAAGCGCTAAGAAATAACGGTATTTTGATAGAAAGCATGAAATGAGCTTATGGGCCGTCTTGGTCTTGACCGATACCCAAGGCTTATAGACGGAGGATAAGGAGTCAGGCGTTGACGAAGTATATGCTCCGGCTGAAAAGTACAAAATTACTACATAGAACGTTATGAGAGTTGTCGAATTGCTGAATGGTGTAGTGACCACCCTCAAGACGTTCAACTTTTGCGTCACACTGGATGGCAGATAGTAACAGGGTCTCGTACACCTGAACAGGGCACAGTAGCTACTTCAACTAAGTGCACAAGCTCATTGGCAAACGTCTCGCGTAGGTCAAGGCTGAAGACTGTATACGGTGATAGATAAAGTGGTCTATTTGCGATCTTGAGGAAGCGCTCATTGATATTGAAAAATTAGAGTGACAGCTTAAATTAGAGCGCGCGAAATATTTCTCGGCTTGTTAGAGAATTACGACATGAGAAATAGGCACCGTGCAACTCACTAGGCGCTGCTAGTCGCCCTTGAACAGCAACGTAAACACTCCCAACAATCTTGGACTGCCTAGTCGCCTATGGTCTTGGTCCCTTGACTGCTAGTCGCATTTTGCTAGTCGATTGGGAACGCGCTCCTCAACATGGCCCCTCATTTATAACTAAAGCTCGTGATAATGGACAACGAAACATTTAATTGCAACTTGATTATGCCTTATGCATAGTGACGTCATCGGTTCAACTCGGAATTCAATAGCTCTTTGAATAGAGAAATAACGAGTAATTTAATCATAGAACTAAACCCAATCACTCCACGCCTACTTACTTACGCTGCCCTTGCATTCTCGTACCCACCCAAACTTTTCAGTTATTTGTTTATAAGCTGCAACAACCTGTAATCTTTTGACAGTTACGCAACCAAAAACACTCAAACATGAGCCAAATTGTCGAGCTTTTGAACCAGAGTCTGGACCCTGCGAAGGCCAAGTCCGTCCAGCAGAACCTCGCGCAGTACGAGACTCAGCAGGGGTTTGCCATCGAGTTACTGCGGCTTGTGAACGACAGCTCGCTTGATCTAGCCATTCGGCTGGCCGCGGCCCTCAGTTTCAAAAATCTCGTGCGCAGAAAATGGGTCGACGCTTCGGGGTCTCACATTCTGCCCGAATCCGACGTCACTGCTATCCGCAGTGAAATTCTCAATCTCATGATTTCGCTCCCGGCCACGAACCTGCAGGCTCAACTTGGCGAGGCCGTCAGTATTATTGCCGACAGTGATTTCCCCGAGCGATGGCCCGATCTGGTGCCCAACCTCGTGGCAAAGATTGGTGGTGACCCAAAGGTCAACAATGGTGTTTTGGTGATTGCGCATTCGATTTTCAAGCGCTGGAGACCATTGTTCAGGTCCGATGACCTTTTCCGCGAGATTAAGCTCGTGTTGGATCAGTTCACGCAACCGTACCTTCAGCTTATGGTCCAAACAAACCAGGCTATCCAGAGCACCAGCGACCCGGCTACGTTGAAGGATTTGCTGGGCACCATGAGCCTGCTGGTCAAAATTTTCTACGATTTCAACTGTCAAGACATCCCGGAGTTTTTCGAGGATAACCTCAAGGATTTTATGGGCATTTTGCATCACTACCTGACCTACTCGAATCCCGTCATTGAGCAGTCGGCAGACGACGATCAGGCCACAGTGCTGGAGGAGATCAGGGCTGACATCTGCGAGATTTTGCAGCTTTACAGCCAAAAATACGAAGAAGAATTCGGTTCGTTCATCCCCACTTTCGTGCAAAGTGCGTTGACGCTTTTGGTGGATGTCAAGCCCGTGCCAAGATTCGATCTGTTAGTGAACCGCGCGCTGGGATTCCTCAAGGCCGTTGTTTCTCTTCAGAACTATCTCACTCTATTTGATAAAGACAACGAGCTGCAGGAGCTCATCGCCCGCACTATCGTCCCCAATATCGAGATCACAGAGTACGACGAGGAACTGTTTGAAGATGAGCCGATCGAGTACATCCGTAGAGACCTCGAGGGTGCAGACAGTGATACGCGTCGCCGCGCCGCCACAGACCTGCTCAGAGAGCTGTGCTCTAAACTTGAGTCGAAGGTGACCACCGTTGTTCTTGGGTTTGTGGACCAATGCATCAAAAAATATAATGAGAACACCAACCAGAACTGGCGCTCTAAAAACACGGCCACGTACCTGTTTAGCTCAATAGCAACAAAGGGCCTCGTCACCTCCAAGGGTATTTCCAGCACCAATCTGCAGGTCGACGTCGTAGACTTCTTCAACAAAAATGTGGCCCCCGATATCAACAACACGGCGCACCCTATTCTGCAGGTTGACGCCATCAAATTTATCCACAATTTCCGCAACCAGTTGACCAAACAACAGCTCACAGAGACAATGGGTGTCCTTGTGCAGCTGCTCAACTCCAACCAGTACGTTGTGTATACTTGTGCTGCGATTACGATCGAGCGGATTCTTAGCATTCGGTCTGGTGGTATTACTGCTGCTGGTGATCTTGTTTTTGCCAAATCGGATATTCAGCCTGTGGCGAAGTCGCTGGTAGACAACCTCATGGGCCTGATTCTGCGCAGTAGCCACGACCCGACAAAACTTAGTGAGAATGAGTTTTTGCTCAAATGTATCATGCGTGTTCTTGTTCTGATTCAGGATGGATGCGCCCCTTTTGCCGAAGAATTGCTGAACACGATGATCAAGATTGTCGATGCCATCTCTGCCAACCCTGCCAATCCGCGATTCTCGCACTACTTATTTGAGTGCATTGGTGCTATCATTAAATACAGCGACTTCTCCGAGGAGAAGCTCGAGACGATGGTGATTCAGCCCCTTTTGGCGTACCTGGCTCAGGATGTTACCGAGTTCATCCCTTACACCTTGCAGATTTTGACGTTGATCCTGCAAAAGCGCACGCAGCCAGGCCTGCCGCAGATTTACCAGCAATTGCTGAAACCTCTTCTGACACCCACCCTTTGGGAGCCTCAGGGCAATGTTCCCGCGCTAATTGGTGTCATGGAAGAGATTTTGCGACACGGCGCCAGCGTTGTTGTTGCCGAGAATTTGTTGACGCCATTGCTCGGAGTGTTCCAGCGCTTGCTTGGATCCAAGACAAACAACGTCTACGCACTGCAGTTGTTGGAGTACATCCTCACATTTGTTCCCAAAACCACTGTCCATCCCCTCACAAAGGATATCGCCCAGCTCATTCTCATGCGCCTGCAAAACAACCGCACTGACAAGTTGCTTGCCCGGTTCTCTAAGCTGATGTTCTTTATTGCTGCCTCCAATCCAGCCCAGAACGGCTTGGGTCCTGAATTTGCTATCCAGTTTTTGGACCAGGTGCAGCAGGGTGTGTTTGGCCAGGTATTCAGCAAATTCGTCTTACCTAGCTCGCTCAAAATTGGCGGTATTCAGGACCGTCGCACTGCAGCCATCGGCCTCACCAACATCCTTTTCCAGACACCGCAGCTCGTTTCTGGCGAGTACAGCGAGATTTGGCCGTCTGGCGCCGCGGTGCTTGTTGGACTGATCCAGTCTAATCTCGCTGAAAAGATGCGTGAATATGTTGTTGACGTTGATCTCGAGGAGTTGAGTTTTGGCAATACGTTCAGCCCGCTCACAGTGCTCAGCAAAAAGCCCCTGAATCCCAACCCCGGCCTCTCTACCGATACCACCGACTACTTCAAGGAGAATGTAACAAAGTACAGCCGGGAGTGCAGCAATAGTATGAGCCAGATCCAGGCGCTGATGGGGCAGCTTAATGATGACCAGCGCACGTATTTGCAATCCCTGGGGCTTTAACGACGCGTGAACTGCGATCGCACTTACCTCACTACCTATTACGTAGTTGTTAGCTAGATCTAACCATTAATTTTGGTGTAAATACCGTACAATCATGTTGTAGAGTCTATAACTCAGAAGCTTCCTGGTTGCACGGCTGCTTCACGACCCCATGCGTACTAGCACAAGAGTGCTGAAGTGTGGAAGTCTTAGCTGTAATGGTAGAAAAATCATCGACGCGGCTGGTGGAACGTTCCAAGAGCCACCGAAGGACGAACATGGTAGAGCTGCATATTATGAGCAGTAAAGCTGCCGGCCAAGCGGAAGCAGGGATCTCACGTACTTGGGAATGTATGCGAAAGGATGATGAAGCAGCGTGAAAGCGTCTTTTAGAAGACTTTTTGGCCCAGTATTAGCGGAAGAGTCTGGTCCTGGGGTGCATGCTAGACTACTATTCTGCTACTGCTAATCGGCACAAGGCTCTGTGTTTGCCCGCGTACAGCTTCGTCACAAGGCCCATCACTACTGGCCGCTACAATGGCTCTGGCCATGGTCTTATCAGTTCAGCTGTACGCGAATGCTAGATGTCGAATTTAGCAGCGGACACAGATACTGGGCTTTCGTCCATGCAACAAGGACACGGCGAGCAGAGCGTGCTGCGAGTTTCATGTTCTTTAGATAATTTTAAGGACAGCGGCTATATACAACAGTAACCGTTAATTAAAAATAGTTTTAGCGCGTATGATGGTGCGCAGGCGCAAACGAATCTGCAGGTTCTTTTATATTGACAGGCTGATGAAGCAGAGCTCACATGGCTCTGGGTTCGCACAAACCTGTGCGTATGCCTCCATATGCCGGCAATGTTAGTTGATACAGCATCATCGCGCTTAAAGGAGCTTAATAACTCAGAGTTATAGCGAAATACCACTCTTCAATGGCTCGTTTACTCAGGTCGCACAGAGGGCTCTAGTGAAGTGAAACACTCAAACGCTGCCAAGACACCCAATCAGGAGAGGATCAAAAAGGGGCGCTGGGAAAGATGAGCTGGGTCGCACAGAGGCCAGCTCGCGCGTAATACAGGGCTAGATCGCCACGCGGGGTGGGCATATGGGATAGTCGCTCTTTCAATGCCTCGCATTGGGGATCACATGCAATGCGCCGGTCGCTATGTCTACTAGTCATCGCAAACAATCACTCCCTGCTCCTTGCGTATCCCTTGACCAGTGCCTTTCTCACCCCCATCCGCTTGTCCTCGAGCGCTAATAACAAATCCCTCAACACGATGCCGGGATCCTCTTTCACCTCTTTTACTTTACTGGGATCCTTCTGTCTCCCTCTGGCACTTGGAGCCGGTCGACTGCCGCCGGACCCTCCCGAGAGCCAGTTGTAACGGCGGCCACCGGATGTCATCATGCGAGCGGTCTCGTTGACGGCCCGCTGCTGGGTTTCCTCGTTATCCTGCTGCTTGGCTCCGCCCTCGCTCCCAATGCCCATACTTAGCTTGAGGTTCTGGCGACGCTGCTCGGCCTCGCGGTCTTGCTGAGCGATCGCCCTCAGGGCCTTGGCCAGCGGCGCGTTTCCGTCGGACTTTGAAAGCCGCCGGTGGCGCGAGATCATTGCTGCCTGGGTGACGACCTCCGCGATCCACTCGGCGCACGCGGCGCTCAGCAGCCCAGCAAGTTCGGGCCTCTCGTAGTCAAGGCCGTAGCGGATGCCTTCCTCCTGGGCGAGGCGCTCGATGTGGCCGTGAAGGCGCTGGATATCCAGAAAAGTGTTTGTGAGATCCATGGGCGGCGGGGGCGCGCCGGGGCCGCCCGAAATCTGTGTTCCGTGCACTGAGCTGCTCAGCAGGTCTTCTTCCTCGCGGAGATCAACGCCAGCGGACAGAAGTGCGTCGCTGAGCTGATCAGGGTCCATGCTTTGCGAGGGTTGTTGTGGGGCGTCCTCGCGGGCCCGTTTGGCGCCTGGCGGCGGCATTGGCGATGGTCGTTTGGACATAGGAAAGCCAAAGTCTACTAGTCAGCTTAGGATGACTTGACTGTAGACTACGCTGATTACTATAGACATGCTGCCTAGGGTTGTTGGCGAATATGGGGGACTATGAAGATAGTTGAGCGAAAGATTAGTAGCAAATTATTGCCAGTAGCTTGCTAGAGGTGACTAGTGGAGCTGCCGCCTCTCCATTTGAGATTGCTGTCAAATTTTATTTAGCGTTGCGAATCCTGGACCCAATGTCACGTGACGTCGTGCGTACCTGGCACTACAACCGTGTAGTAGAATTCAAGGCGCCAAATTAATACATTTTTGGTGAAACCGACAGGGGTGGAGTTGAGGGGTGATGGTAGCAGTCGACTTTATAAACTTATATAAACTGATGCTTAGGGGTATCGCCAGACAGACTGAAAATCACGATGGCTATGCACTATGATGCAGGTGGGAGGTTGAGCACCCCAAGTGCTAGTGGACTATCAATTAGCTAGATCTCGCGCAAATGCTTGGTGACGCAAATACGCAATGTTACGGGGTGCGAAGGCTTCCAAACATATGTGGTGTGCCCGCGACGGTGTGGTTGTTCAAGTGCGCAAGGTGCAGTGGTTTCAGCTGCGCATCCTTCAGCTCAATGGCGCTTTAGGTTTACTAGGGGAAGTTTCAGCTAGTCACAGCCACGACTTGGGCACGATTCGGGCCTCACTGGTACCCGCTCGTCGAGTCTTAAATTAAAGAAAGCTTCAATTATAAATACATAGATTAGACCTTGCTCTCAACAGAAGAAATGGAGGAGTTGATGTCCTCGTTGTGCTGCGCAGCGGTGTCACCCTTGACAGAGGGAGCGCGGCCACCGTCAACAGCCTTAATATCGTCGATATTAGGGATGAAGTCAGGCTGCCATTTGTGGGACTTCCAGGCGGGAACACCGGACTTCCAGAGCATGTCGACCTCCTCAAGAGTACGGCCCTTGGTCTCAGGGAACTGAAGGAAGACGTGGATGGCCATGGCGAAGCAACATGATGCGTAGATGCAGTAGGTCTTGTACATAATGTTTTGGAAACCGGGAAGGGTAAACATACCAATGGCAAAGTTGAAAGCCCAGTTGGCACCAGCGGTGATAGCATTACCGACGGCACGCTGCTCGAGAGGGAAGATTTCAGAGCAGTAAATCCAGCCGGCAGGACCCCATGTAGGAGCAAAGGTAGCCACGAAGAGATAAGAGATGGCAATAATGGCACGGGAAGCGGGTTTCGCGGACTGAGGGATACGGATCTTGACCGAATCATCAGGCTGGGGGTTGGGATCGTCGGCAGTAGGAGGAGCACGGTAACCCTCGGGACCGGTCTTGACACCATAAGTAGCAAACAAACCGACCTGGGCAAACAACCACGCCATCATGAGAATAGCACCGGCAATGAACAAAGGACGACGTCCCCAGTAATCAATGAACAGAAGGGCAGGAACTGTCATAACAACGTTGATAACGTACTGAATAGAAGAGGCAATAAGAGTGGTGTTGGCACTGTTGGAGAAACCGGCCATGGTGAAAACCTTGACGACGTAGTACATCATGACGTTCATACCAGTAAGCTGCTGCCAGATCTGGCACCAAATACCGACCATAGAGCGGCGGATGTTGACGGAACCGGTGAACATTTCACGGACACCCATACGGGCGTTGTGCTCGAGACGAACAGCCTCCTTAATTTCCTCGATCTCAATACGAACAAGATCGTTGTTGCGGTCACCCTTGGCCTGGACTTTAGCGACAATTTCAATGGCCTCGTCCCAGCGGTCTTGAGCAGCCAACCAACGGGGAGACTCGGAGAGAACAAGAGTACCAAGGAACAAGAAGAAACCGGGAACCATCTGAATACCCCAAGCAGTACGCCAGGCAGCATTTCCCTTGATCTTGGAGCATCCGTAGGAGATGTAGAACATGATCAAGATACCCCAAGTGACGGCCCATTGGAAAGCGCCAACGAGACGGCCACGGATTTTCTTGGGAGAAAGCTCAGCGATGTAAACAGGAACCTGGGAAGAAGCGAGACCAATGGCGACACCAGCGATCAAGCGGCCGAAAACAAGCTGGGTGAGGTTCTGGGAGGAGCACTGAATTGCAGCACCGATCATCCAGACTAAAGAAGAAAGCTGAATGACGAACTTACGACCGAAGCGGTCAGAAAGCATACCAGCAAAGAAGCAGGCGAGCAAAGAGCCACCAGGCATAGCGGAGGTAATACCAGATTGGCGAGTAGCGTGGTTGCAGTTCTTGCAACCATCAATGAAGAACTTCTGATAGGCAGGAGTTCCCTGGAAAGCGGAAACGGACGAAATATCGAAACCGAAAAGCATACCACCCATTGTAGCGACGGCTGCCACTAGATAGGGATTATAGATTTTGTACCCAACAGACAAGCCGAGCTGGACCATTTTGATAAACCGGGGAACGAGTACGGGGCGCGCCCTATTTATGCTAAAGTTTGGAGTATGGGGGATGTTATTAAGCCTTGCAGCATGGTACATTGCATTGCCTCGCATCAATAAATGTATGCATAACAGAAGGCGGGGTGCATACTTGGACATTGTGGGGAGTGAGTCAGGACCACAATTTAAGAGGACCAAGCGCGAATTCTTGAATACAAATTAAGTTTGTACCGATTGTATGCGTAAAATAGGTGTTCTGTAAAATTATAACGCTTCTACATCCTTAGAATACTTGAAAAGCTACCTCTATGCATGACATCGTACTATGCGTATGCCCTTACACCGAGGTAAGGGCTCGTACCAATTGTCTTGGTGATCTCCGCCCAGAAACGGGACCATTTCAGCCATTGCAAAGCATGATACTCTAGAAATACTCCAGGCCCATGCGCTTTCCAGCTAAAAGCTAAAAAGATGCAAATTCAAATGGTTTTGAGCCATCGATAACGTGTTGAGCGAGGGGGAATGCCACTTTTCCGGCATATGCACTGTCGATCGCTGCTATTTTTGGCGTCGACCCCTTCTGAGCTGACCCAGCCAGCCTTGCAAAGAAGGTTCGCCACAGCAGGGAAGTAAGTGAAAATAGCTTGATTTATACTAAAAGCTCACTTCAAATCGCGTACCACCGCCCAAACGTGGCTGTTTCCCGTGCCACAGACGTCAACTCGTCTATCGACATTGGGCGTGAAAACAGCGGGGTACGCGACTTGGCGTATAGTAAAAAATAAGAAGCTCGTACAGAGCTCGGAGAACCCCTCCGCAAGTACCTTTAACCTGCGCACGTTTAGTTTTTCACTATTCACATGCAGCTCCTGCAGGCATCTGCCGGAACCACTTGCATATAGGACAAAGAATTGATCCGCTTTCTGCACAATGGCAAGTCGAAAGGTACTATATTGTCGGCGCGCTCGCCTAAAAACAGTATATAGCTTGGTTGGAACATGTATTGTATCGAGTTTAAGCTCCTGCCTACGCGTTACACTGGGTCTTTAGGAGGAGCTCACATGTGCGATGTGAATTTTATTTTTGACTTCGCTAGAAAATGCAGGCAAGGGCCTACATATACGTCTATAAGAAGCTATTATTGTACTTAGTGGACCGCTTTTCCTCGGCCACATGTGGATATATCGCCTGCATTCCTTTGTTAGTCATTGCATATATGCACGTTTGATGCCCACATGACCGAGCAAAATTGGGGTAATCCCCCCTCGATTTAGATTCCGAAGAGTAAGGTTCGGGGCAAATTCGCTCGCATTTATGTGTCACGATTGTGCATTTCACGTATACAGTTAGTTGCTCTGATGCGAAGCAGTAAGCGAGATAAAAACGTCCCAACGCTGACGTTTGAGCCCTACATCAGGCTATTCTCTGGTATATTAGAGGTAGTCATGAAAAAAATTAACCCCTCTGGCTTACGGCGAAACTGAGAGTCGACGTTAAAAGAACGTTATACCAAGAAAAGTCAATGCACGCCCTCCAATAGCTGATCAAGAGCCACTAGGGTAAGGAGCTTTATGCACATCTGAAGCAAGCGGGATTCAGGATCTCAAAATCCCAGCTAAAATTGCGCGCTCGGTTACTTTGCAGCCAGGATGCGAGATGTTGGTTTTAGAGCGCGGCGTTGGCCCTGAGAGCGCAGATCCAAGCAGATAGGCTGCAGGTGGTGTGATGATCTGGTGAGCCTAAAATGAACTGATGCGGTATTGCTGATTGGAACTATTTAAATAGCTAATAGATTTATTATTTACTGGCATATATTCGTTTGACGACTTGTTTGGTAATGCCTCAATTTATTATGATCCGGAAGCATAATGGCGGGGTCTGGAGCAGGCGGTTGGTTGGGAAAAATAAGGTGGGTAAAAATGTGGGGTGCATTCGGGAACGAGCGTGGGACCGGAAAAAATGTGGCTGTGGTGGCTGCTTAGTCATAAATCTTAGCGAAGATTCTCAGCTAGGGATTTACTATCCAAATGTAGCTCTCCAATGTCCAGCCGCGACTGGCACGATCCATTACATAATCAACTACCATAATTATTCTTCCTCAAATTACTGCCGCTAGGCCAATTTTTCGGTGAAAATTTTAAACCCTGATCCAGCCAAAAATGTTGACTTTTCAAAATTCTGGTGATATTCGTTACAGATTAGTATTGTCCACATTGACAGGAAAGTCAATTAAACTTACTGGAATCCGCCCAGACGCTCTCAACCCTGGTTTGGCCGACTTTGAGGTCTCTTTTCTGCGGCTCCTCGAGTCAATCACGAATGGATCCACCATAGAAATTAGCTATACCGGTACGTCACTCGTCTACAAACCGGGAATTATAATTGGCGGCGACTTTACGCACACTTGCCCCAATTCTCGCGGCATGGGATACTTTATTGAGCCTGTACTAATGCTGGCTCCATTTGCTAAGAAAAAGACAAACATTGTATTCAAAGGCATTACTATGAATGACGAGGACATCGGTGTCGACGCGGTGCGCACGGTTCTGTTTCCTGCGCTCGAGAAGTTTGGAATTGAGCGCTCCGAGCTACGCATCGTCAAACGGGGATCGCTGCCCCGTGGCGGAGGCGAGGCCGTCCTGAGCATGTCGCATCTCGTCCTGCAACCAGAAACTCTGCATGCGACTAAACTGATACACGTGGCAAAGATTAGAGGCATCGCTTATAGCACTCGAGTGAGCCCTGCCAGTGTGAACCGTGTTATTGCCACTGCTCGTGAGCGGCTACGGGACACAGAGGTCGAGACTTTTGTATACAGCGATGTAATGAAAGGCGATGAATCGGGCTTGAGCCCTGGCTACGGCATCACGCTCGTCGCAGAGACCAGAAGCGGATGGCCCGTCGGCACCCAGATCACTGCAGGCGCTGGCGCAGTACCTGAGGCGCTTGGTGAGCGCGTGGCCCTTCAACTACTGCATGAGATTAGTCTGAAGGGTGCCGTTGGCCGTCTCGAGCTGCCTCTTGTCATTACTATGATGGCGCTCGGTAAAGAGGATCTTGGACGCCTGCTGCTTGGAAAAGAGCAGATAGACGCCGGCGTGGTGACGCTATTGAGAGACATCAAAGCATATTTTGGGATCGAAGCTATCATGAAGCCGAATGAGGGTAACGATATGTACTCGATGGCATTAAAGGGCAGCGGCTTTGTGAGTGCTAGTAGGAAGATCGCATGAGCGAACAGCGAACGACTGGCAGCGGTAATGACCTACGTGCGCAGTGTCGCACAGGAAAAAGCTGCTTTCATTTGGGCGCAAATCTTGCCCTGGCACTGCACGCTCTCAAATCGGCGCGTTCTGCGTGGTTACGCTGTAGTAGTTTGTGCACGGTCGTCAAGCAAGATCAAATGTCGTAGTAATGATGCCCAGACCGCTAGTATGACCTGGAGACGGCTCAATACTTGATCCGCACTGGGCACGAGATCTTCGGCTCGGTAGCCAGCTTTAGATGCCAGCTCAGATAGATGTCTGCGACCCCCATGTAGCTGACTCCCATATTTATAGACATTAGCATTGTATCATTAGCTTTTAACAGTCAGTTTGCCGACGCCATGTCGCTTGCGCCAGCAAACTACAACGTAACAGCAGCTACTCGCGGGACAAAAAGTCAGTATCGCCCTAGCGAAGATATGGGCTTGAGAAAGAGTGCTCTGCGCGATACATCTACCACAAGACTCAAAGAGGAGTTGTCTCCAATCGCATTACAGCAGGTTAATTGCGAGCAGTTTGAACATACTCTGTGCGCGCAGTGATACTAGACTTTCTGGGTTGTCACTCTTCCCGCACGTATCCGCCTACCCCGCAGTCTTTGGCACTCAAAGGTCGCTAATAACATGAAACCAAATTCGCTCACGGATCTCGAGTCTTTTCATGCAACTGACGCAGACTTCACTCAAGGCCTTCGACGACGTTGCACGACACTGCGCATCACTGGCCACCAGAGGTAACCAAGCGGCGTATGTAAAAGTAAAATTAATGTAACACGTACTTATTTAAATACAAATCAAGTTCGAGCGGAAGTGACCGACGCAGGATCCAACAACAGGACTGAGCGGCGTCCCCACCACCAAACTGCAGACTCTAAGACAACAACTAGCCCAGAAACTGGGAAGTGAGGGCTATAGGCCCGCCACAGCTTGTCCTGCACGACCGGAAACGACCTAGCAAGGCCTGACGCAGCAGCGAAACTCATGCCGAACAAGGAGAGCCAGGGGACTTAGCTCGCTCACTGAAGTTTCAGGCTGCTCTCTCGCTTCCTGAACCGCTTATTTCTGAACTTGAAGCCGCTGACGGCCAGCTTCTTGGGCGGCGTGTACCCGAACCGCTTGATACGAGCGATCTGGGTCTCAAGCTCTGCGTAATCCTCGCCGAACCGCTTGCGACGCGCAATCTGCTTCTCAAGATCAGCGATTGCGGCCTCAGCGGGGTCGATCTGGGGCTCGTCTTCCGCTGCGGCGCTGGACTCGGCCTTGGTGGCACTTTCGGGCGCTACAGCGGCCTCGACGGGCTGATGCTCGGGGACTTCCTTTGTTTTCGCAGGGGTTTGCGATTCGGTAGCCGGAGACTCCCCAGAAGTCGCAGCACTCGCTTCATCTGCACCCTCAGAGCCCGCAGCGGCGTCCGCGGCAGTCTCCTGCTCCCGCGACGCGTCGTTCTCTTCCAAACGGGCAATTAGCTCATTTTTGGTACCAGAGACCGCAAGGCCCCGGCCAGACAGAATCTCTTTAAGCTCGCTAACCTTGTACTCGCGGTACGCTTTTGCCATGTGGATGTCTAGGATTCAAAGCGAGCCTATAGAGAACAAGGGCGAGCCTAGAGGGGTCTAAGAAGAGTGTAGGGATTTGCAAGGGAGCGCCTAAGCAGTGACTAGTAGTGCCTGGGAGAATGAGGTGGCGTTGTAGGATTACGTTAACCGCCCCCCCCCCTAGAAACTCCGATAACCCCAAATGCATGCCTTGCAGCTTGATATTGGGGGTATGAACGTTTATATCGAAAGTGTGTCAACTTTTAACGAGTAGTTTGATCTAATATTTTGGAACATTGGCTTAAATTAGTCCTAGAGAAGGTTAATTGGGCTGATTCAGATGTAGCTATAAATTTATAGACTAGAATGAAGCAACAAGCAACGTATTTATGACATGAGAGAGTAACTTAACGTCCCTGAGGGTGTTTTAACATCTCAAAAAACTCTTACTTCTCGATTCTTGCATATAAAACTAGAAGGACACGTGACTTATTGTGCATAAGCGAGTGAGGTTGACATTTTACAGATAAAATGACTTGGAGGAATGGTTGCATATCAAGATTAGGCATATAAAACAGGCAATCACCACCAGGTATCGACTTTTACGGTTCCCTTATGCATGGGTGTGAGGGTCCTCAAATGGTGTTGACTCAGTCGAAAAATGACTTGATCAACGTGGTATGCGCAATTTAGAGACATTAGTATCAATGTGAATCATCTGATGATGTCGTAGCCTGATATTTGACTCTCAAACACTACTATTTGTGCTCTGTTCTGGTGGACCAAGGTCAGGGCTCCATGAGCCCTCAAAGGCCGTCAGGATCGACGAGCGATTTTAATTTGAGATTTCCCCCCCCCAATACAAGATCCCTCTCTGCCCCCCCAGACTCAGGCAACAATTGCGTCATAGGCTGCGTTACTGTACTTTTGAGACTACATGCAGCTGCATGTGCGACAGGAGGAGGAGGGCAATTGTGCGTGAACGAGGGAGGTTAAGAGGCCATAATTTCCCGCAAACTAGACGAAATATATTTGTGTAAAAGAAAATTTATTGACAACTAGCTCTGTGACCCCGCGCGTGGATTTCGCATCTGTCAAGGCCGCATTGATCTGCCGTCGATGCACGACAATATGCCTCGCATATGCGCGACATAACCAGCCTCATCCGACCACTTGTTGGATACAAAAGAACGTGCTCCCCACATTTGTTACATACTATTTCTGGCGCAGCGCTTCCATAGCACTGAGACTGGGAGAACTAGCTCTCCCCCCAGAGAGAACTGGCTCACCAAACGCACGTCTGGGCCCTTCGGGCCGGGGAGCTTTCGGGCTCCCCTCTGCTGGAAAATGTCAGAGTGTAAACTTATCCCCC
>JAKIRU010000105.1:0-15266 GCA_022577715.1 Wickerhamiella alocasiicola
AGAATGACAAAAATACCATGAAAACCACCGAACCTAAACTCACCACAAACCGAACATGAACTGATAGCTATGTAATTGTCGTGCACAGCTTGCAATAGAATTTTAGGATACTCCATGTAATAAAAGACCCCAGTAGACGCCAAATGCCATATTTGAAAGGTATGCTGAACATCTGAACTTAGCTGTAAAAGCTTGTACACCGAGTCGCATCACTTTTTCAGTGCCAAGGCCATTCATAACCCGAGAATAAACCATCCACGGTGTGTTCTTGGCAGAACACTGCAAAGCAGTGCCGAATATGTCCAGTATTGTACAAGCTGCAAGGGAATTGAAACGCCCAACACGATCAGAGGCGAAACCACCGAATAGACAAGGGTGACTATACCTTTCCAGTGAGCCATCAGCCCATCCTACGTTGAGAGAGACCCATACACATCCACTTGATCCTCCTCTAGGGCAATTGGGTTACAGAGTCTTGATCCTTGCTCTGTCGGTATTCGTTCCTAATCTTCAATATAAGTTGCAAATTGCAACCATAAAAGATCAGTTGCTTCGATCATTCGGGCGGTGGTAGTGTTAGCCCGTGTGTAGCCAACGCTACCGCCAGTGCGCCGGCCACTATCATAGTTACTGAAGAAGTTATTGCTTCCATGTATATTGATTCCATTGTCAGTTACTGAAAACTCGCCATTTTTGCATTAACAGCGTATACATTTGGTTTCTCTCTGACGTTATCGACAATGGTGCTATTGACCGTAGGTTTATAGGAAAGGCAACAGGTATCGGAAGGATCGAATACTATAGAGAAAGCTATCACTGCATCCCGCATTGCTGTCGCTATTGTACCCCAAAAAATTGGCCGCACGCTTCAGTACACACCTAAGACTATCAATTAGGTGCTCGTGAGCGACTCTGACGATACCTGCCAAGATACTAAAAGCCAGTCAAGCGCTACAGCGAATCTGGCGATGAAGCTAATTATTCAATTAATAGTATATAACTACAACGATAAATACATCTGAGCGAGCGAAAGAGTACGTTTGCTTTCTGCCAATCCCTTAGAAGCCATGGTCCTTAGTATACACAGGGATATCGGCGACATTATTACTAGTCTGGAAGTTGACCTTGTGCTTTTCGCTGACGACATAGCGGGCACCAGTCGTGTAAGCGTTGATGTCTGACTGGCGAAGCTCGTCCATCTGCTCGTCGGCCCATCCGTTAGGGTCAGCAGGGAACCAAACAACGGGGTTGTCAGCTGAGAATGCAGGGTTATAGTATGCAGTTGACTCGACCTCGTGACTCAACTCGGGTGCGGGGCTCTGGAACGAGTGGTCGATGAACAGATGGCGCTTGAGATTATCAGCCTGGTAGTAAATGTGAGGCTTGAAGAAGCGCTGCATCAAGGTGCCGCGGCCAGGGTCGGGTCCAGATACAGAGGCGTTACGCTCGATAAGGCCAGCAGAGTCGTAGCTCTTCTCGTTGGAGCGAGCAGCACCGCTAAGAGGAGCCTGGTCACTGCGGTAGTCGCTGCGGAGATCAAACGACTCCTTGGCATCGCGGTACTCGCCAAACTCGGCACCACGGTACGACGATTTCTCGACATCAGCGGGCCGGGTGCGGACGGTGGGATTCTCCTTAACCAAGAGATCCTCAGGCAACGAGAACAAAAGAGGGTCGAAAGCTTTGTTGAAGTTGATGTGCACGTAGATAACAAACAGAATGAGAACAACTTGGATTGCAACAGGACCCCACGCCTTGTGGAAGACAAACAAGATAATCATGACAACCTGAGACAAGTAGATACCACAGAATGTCTGGTACAGGGCACGCGCGTAGAAAATACCACGACCGTTGGTGGTGCCGACACACATGCTGAGGTTGTTAGTGAAGGCGAAGTAGTTGAAGCCAAACAACAGCATACCGAAGGGCAAAATCAGCGGGGCGATACCAGAGTAACAGAGGACAATAAGCGCCAAGTTAGAGTACACAGGGAATACAGTACCCCAGCCTGTGCCACCGAGCAAGTTGCGGCGGTTCCAGCGCTTACGAGGGGTGTTGTCGAGCAACGAGCCGAGAACCAAGAACAGAATGACTGCAACGATCTGGAAGATGGCACCAAAGGGAACAGTAAGGGCCTGCAACACGATGTAAGCGAGGAAGAAATTCGACGCGCCGGGAACTTTCTGAGACATAGTGCTCATAACAATACTACCAATATCGGGGTTACCAATGAAATCCTGCAAAGTACTAACAACGGAAGCGGCAAGGGTGGTAACAATGAACACCTGGACGACCTGGAACACAAAGAAGACTTGCTGAACAAAGTACTCGACATGCACAGTGCTGGGCGCGCCGCCGACACGTGCCATCCAACGAAGGAAAGGAGGCAACAGCATCATGAGAACGGCAAGCAAAATGGTAGGGAGCAACGAAGAAATAAGACCTTGCAAAACATTGGGCAGGTTGCCGATCCAAGCAAAAGGAGCAAAGCTCTTAACGACATTGATCTGGGAGATTGAACCGACAAATGCGGTGGGGATACACCAGAAGATACAAACAAGGAAAGCAAGGGCAGTAGAACCGAAGTTTTGAATAGTACGGCGGTACCAAGGCAAACTGAGGTTGCTCCAGATGACTTCACTGGGGGCGATACCGATGAAGCGAGGAGTCAAGTGGTAAGGCTGGTAAGAACCGAGAGTCTGGCAGGCCTGCTCAGCATCGCGCTGGGAGTGGAAAGTGATAAAAGCGGCAATTAGGGGATCATGAGTCTCACGGGAGGTTTGGAGTTTTGTGATCTTCTCGTTGAGCAAAGGAATTTGCTTCTTAGCATACGCCAGGGTCTCAACTTTCTCGCCAATGGGCAAACCCCACTTCTTGAGGCGGTGAGTGGGCCATTTACCCTTCTTGAGGTAACTCTCAAGAGGACCCTTCTCATCTACACCCTTCTTTTGCTGCTTGGCCTGGGTCTTCATGGCCTTCATAAGGATCTTGTTTTCGGTTGCCTCGACCTTGCTCACGAGACCGTCGCGCTCTTTAACGACCTTGGCGAGCTCCTTGGAGTCACGAGCCAAGAAAACGTACTTGACACCAGAGTAAACTTTTCTGAAGTGTTCCTCGGTCATCTTACTCTTGGAAACACCATTAACAAGGATGGTACGGCTGGACAAACGGGTTCTGTAGCTCTCGCTGGTAAGAAGGGCCTGACGGCAGCCAACGTAGAAAGTAAGCTCGCGATAGAGCAGCCAAAGGATTCCCAAAGTGAAAGCCCAAGTACCAAAAGTGTGGGCATAGTAACGGTTAGTGCGGTCGTCTCTAATGTTACCAAAAGTAAGCAGGTCAAAGCCCTTGTTTCCAGCACCTCCAGTGCCGTTGATGGGCAGAAGCAAAACACAGAGGAAGACAGTTCCAAACGCGCAAATGAGAAACATGAGGCGCAAATAGCGAATGAAGAAGTAACCATCGAGCTGGAGGTCCTTGATGAGCTCAGTATCAGGGCGCGTCAGGAGATCCTTTATCCACGCGAACGGCCCAGGAGACAGCTCGCGTGGGCGACGGTTTTCCGGCACTGTGGCAGTGACGACGCGCTTTTCGTAGACATGTCTAAAGCGTGGACGCAGAATAATTGTTAAAACAAGGAAAACAATAGCAATAGCTCCATTAACTACGAATGAAGTGATGACAGTTTGGACGGAGCCCTGGGCACCACCACCTTCACTGGAAGACATAATGGAAATCTAGACCTACGATGGGTCCCGCTCGACTTTATAAATTCTGATGGGGTGCATTGCTATGCATAGTACCTACATTCCGATTATGTCATCCTGTCTTGGTGTGGTGCGTCAGGGCTGATAGAATGCATAATGGGGGTAATAAAGCGGAAATAGTGTTATTATTACGGTCTATGGTGCCAGCTTATTCTACCTAGGTATCTTGAACGCGCTCGCAAATGAAAAGCATCAAGGCTTTCTAGTCATTCTTGCTAAATTATTACCCTTACCCATTTATGCTGCTTTATTACGTAGTATGCATGCAAGATTTGGTGCCGCTTTAAATAATTTCTCTAAGCCACGATAGACTGTCGCCGCATTTCCATTAAGAACTCTACATAGACACGTAAATAAGATATAGTGATGCTATTTAGTACCCCTCTACATGCAGTTGAACACGGAATTTAGTCACGCGCCGCGAAACGCTCACCTGTACGTCAGTTCAAGTTTAGCGAGTTTTCGCCGTTTAGGTGAAACAAGTGTTACCGAAGGGTCGCATGTACAACATATGCCCAGCGCCAGCACAAAAGCTGCTTTTATCATTGTCTACCAGGTTGCCCAATCCATTTTTACGGCGACCTCTTTTGCTCCCATTCTGTGCATTGACGCTGCGCGTACATGCAGATCCACAACTGCAACCCTAACATCTAATTTGACTCGTCTAGACCAGTTTCAGAGCGCAACAGGGAGTTTCATCCGACTAAATTTCAGGACAGGATACCGATCAAGTCTCAGGTGTCTTCTACATGCATTAACACCGTTTAGTGTTCGCTTTCTCGATACAGCGCGTTAGTCACTATACTTTCTGTTGCTTGCTCCAGTCCTGCAGCCCCAGGTCCATGTGCAACAAGCAGGGACCGTTGACGCATCTGCAGACATGATACATTTTAAGCTCAGAAGTGCACAGGCATGGTAAAAGGACGAACGGAAAGCCAAAGAGCCCAGTATCTTGCAAACCTTCCTCGGGGCGTTTGAGGATATCCACGCTGCATGTACTTTGCATGTGACAGCTCCCAGCAACTTATGGCACAAGGTTAATCGATAACCCCATCCGCAAAAGCCTCCAAAAATCCAAGCGGCTGCTCGATTTTCGTGCAAAGTGGTGTCACTTCTCCTTTACATCCATTTAAATCTATTTACACATTTTTTCTGCAGATCAGTAATTAGTGGTTAGGTCTACAATGGCTGTGTTCCATTCAAGCAAGGAATAAACAAACCTGTTGATAAGACCTGGTAGTCAAATGATGTAAACGTAAGTGGATCGTAAAATGGGGAGTTTGTTAAGATTTCATGCAGAATAATGTTGGGTATTGCGGCATTTGTGCGGCTTTCCATGCGGCTTTACTTGACATGCTGATAGCGATAATTATGCGGGAAATAAAGTAGTGGGCGCACACGCAAATCCATAGTTGCGAGATTTACCCCAAGAACACCTTGATCTTAATGGTCGCAGCATGAGTTAAAAATACGCTTGGCCTATAACCACTGATCCCGTGACCTTCTGCTGATTACATGCACAAAACTGTGGGGTGCGTTAGATGCGATAAAAGGAGAGCTTGAGTTTTCTCAAACATAGCGTCTCCCATTGCGATAAGCATCTTGATCCCCATTAGCACTCCACAATTCACGTCAGCTTTTTCACGACCCTACATTAGACGCTCAATGCTGGTCTATCATACGGCCCTACCGGTAGACCCCAGCCGGTAGACCTAATTAGTTCCCCCAATACTAATACCCCTTCCGGATCCTTTATCGATGGGAGTGCCGAATTTAGTGTTTTTCTATAAAGAGACGTTTTTCAAGTGTCGGAATTGCGGTACGCACCTCGCGTCTTCGTCTGACCTTGTTTCCACTCAATTCAGAGGACGATACGGCGAGGCGGCTCTATTTGATGACGTCCTTAATGTTAGCCAGTATCATCGTCGCGATACAGAGATGACCACGGGAAAATTCGTTGTAGATAGCATCAAATGCAAGCAGTGCTCAGAGTACTTGGGTTGGACCTATATCAAGAGTTATCAACCGCAAGAGACCTATAAGGTCGGTAAATATATATTAGAAGGGAAACGCACCACATCTGTTTCCCCCAGTTCCAACCTATAGCTATTTAATCCTTATTTATTCCAACTTACCTCAATTGAGGTCGCGGGCTGGCGACCGTTCTGACCGTCCGGTTCGTGCGGCACACGGGTCCTTCTGATGTAAATAGATGATTTGAGAGCTGTGAGAGTGCTGCAAGGATCGAGGGAGACCGCCGCAAAATTGCGAAATTGAATCATACAATGCGCTGCGAAAACAACGCGTCTCGCATAAACGATCTCAGTGACCTTGGTCACTAAATCTGAGGGCGCAAGCGGCGCAAGAGAATGTGTAGGATACAATTGCTCTGACATACTTTGTGGCTTTAAACACTGCTGAAATCGTACACTTTTTTTGAGGGTCTGGCCCGAGCCTCTCGTACCCACACCCCCAGACGTCATCCCTACCCCTATCAGCGCGAAATTGGCTTCAGCTTATGCTAGCACTCAAATTTACATAGCGTTTGGTCAAAAGTATTCAGGGGCTTCTTTGTCCAACAGCTAAAGGGGCACTAGATCGTTGTCTTGTCGTATGGGCGAGTACAGAGCCTGTCCTGCATGGTTCTTAGTTTCTCGTTGGTGCCGCTTGAAACTTCCCTAGAACCACTCGAAGAAGAAGAAAGCCTTCAATCTGGAGAGATATCACCTCCTAGCTAACACGAGACTACGGGTGTGGCACTCCTGCATCTCAGCGTCGACGATCCCACAACTCACCGCCAACTGGAGTAGCCCATGGCCTTTAGTGTGCTGAACTGTCACAAATAAAAAGCGATTCAGCGCATGTTGTTATACTTTCTCCAGTGGCACCTAGCGGAGCATCATTTTACGCTTTCGTGACACCTTCCTGTACCGCTAGGCACTCAGGAATTTCCTTGCCTGTCATTTTAACGTAACCTACTGAGCTCGATTGTTTATTATCCGCGTGATCTCATAGCTCTGTCGATGAAAATAAATGATTAGTCCAGATGTTCAGTTTCATGGCTAAAGTACTTGCTGTCATGGTCATTGTTGCTGATCTAGGTTTCGTATTCATTGACAATTTTTATTATCTCTCGCGCTTTATTTAGATATTTAGGCGGACTCGCTACGACCACTGCCAAAGTCCCAACTGTGGTCTATATTCCCAAGAGGAAGACCCTTACAAACCATGTCTAAATTACCGAGGGTTCTCCACACGTTGGCAGACCTGCGAAAATGGAATCTCGCGCATAGACAGGCTGGCAATTCTATAGGATTAGTACCTACAATGGGTGCTTTACACGCAGGTCATCTTGCCCTGTTGAACCAGAGCCTGCAAGAGAACAATGCATCAGTGGCATCAATTTTTGTCAACCCGAGTCAGTTTGCTCCTGGGGAGGATCTAGCAGCATATCCTCGGACTTTTGACGAGGATTTGCAAAAAATTAGCGAAATGTACGATAAAAACCGTCAGAAGGACCCCAAAAAGGACGTTGTCGTCTTCGTACCCTCGGTCAAGGAAATGTATCCCTCAGGTATTGTCTTGAAAAGGGACCACCAGATCGGCACTTTTGTTGAAGTGCTTGGGTTTAGCCACCAACTCGAGGGATCAATAAGACCACACTTTTTCCGGGGCGTAGCCACCGTCGTCACAAAGCTCCTGCATGCAGCGCTACCAGACGTAGCCTATTTCGGTCAAAAAGACATGCAGCAGTGCGCAGTAGTGAAGCGAATGGTTAAAGACCTACTTTTTCCTGTCGAGATTCGTGTAGGCGAAACATATCGGGAACCTAATGGACTAGCTATGAGCTCGCGCAACGAGTACTTGACGGCGTCGAATCGTGAGCGTGCTTCTATTATATACAAGGCTCTCCAAGATGCCAAACGCGCATTCGCAAGCGGCGTAACAGACCGCGATGCACTGCTCAAAGTGGTGTGTGATACGCTCAAAACAGAGGAGATAATTGCGGAGATCCAGTACGCCTCTTTGAACGACCCAGACAGCCTTGATAATCTGCAAACGGCAGAGAAAGGGTCTGTTATTAGTACGGCTGTAAGTGTTAATCAGGAAGGGGAGCTAAAAAACCTCAGACTTCTTGACAATATTGTTCTTTAAATTATGGCACCGTACCACCTGTACATAGCTAATTCACAGCCCTTTGGGAAGGGTGAACCTAAAAAATATCTTGAGTTGCTCTCAAGAGGAGTGTCACGATGCACGACAACGTCGCAGGCTTGAATCACGCAGCTGCACCAGAACACAGCTGCACTAGCCCCCAGGCTGCGAGATCCGAGCAGCTGGATCAGCACTTACTCAAGTACCGCTAGTTCCGATAACAGGAAACATCTTCATCCAGTAATTTCAAAGTGATGTGCCCAATAGATCAAGTTGGGTGCGCTTTAGCTGAATGATCAAGATTCAGATTAAAGTTCCTTGGACAATCTCCTGTGCCACTGTAAGATGGTGACATTATCACATAGCCAGCCGGTACATCATCCATGTACTATTTTGCAGTGCAATGTGACCTGTAGCCTCATTTTTCTCTAAAACTCCACCTTTGTTTGTATTGTTTTGGTGTTTTATACTCGTGCACCTTATCGATAAAGAAATCTTACATAATAAAACTCTTACACGCAAAAACGAGCTCTGCGAGAGTGAGTATCGGCCTCCATTGAGCTTAGAGGTTGCATATACCTAGTGTAGTAGCTGTAAAGCATCTCTGATTCAAATAACTCAGTGCTATGAATAGCGCATCTAGATTTTATAATAAATAAGTAATAGAACAATTGAAGAGTAATGCAGAATCGTGACAGACTCTCAGACACCACGCATGAACTTCTTGTGCAATGTTTGGCTTTTTGTGCCCTTTCTCTTAAAAGTAGGTGTCGGTCGCTTGGGGACTTTTTCGACGTCGTCAACATCTCTACCACTCTCTGCATCAGGGGAATAATAGATGGAACCATATTCAAGAAGCCACTCAGGCTCTACAGATGTCACAACAGTCATAAATTGGGTGCTGGTCATGATGACCTCGTGGTACACAACAAAATCAGGGATGTTTCCGGCTCCATAGAGCGCAGATGTGGGGTGCAGAGACATTTGCACGCCAGAACTGATGCCTACGTACGACTGCAAGCCCTTTGCACGCGCTGCCTGATGAAAATAAGCCATGCAGACACACTTTCTGATAATGACGGGCTCCTTAGCTACAACAGGCTCGACTTTGAGGGTGCTACGCAAGAGGCGCTCGAGTTGAGCACGAATATCGCGCGCATGGTTCAAGACTTTTAGCTGCAAGAAGTTTTCCTGGCACCATTTGGCACTGCGTCCGTTACGAACCCACTCGTTATAAACATTAAGCAAGGTGAGGTGGTCGCTCTCGGGGACCTGGAACTTTTCGCGCGCGCGATCAGCCTCCTTTTGTCTCTGGCTAGACAGTACATACACCGACGGAGTGGACATCATGGCTACAATTGTGAGCATCTCGGAACTGCAGTCATTGTCGATACTAGCGATCAACATCCGCGCCATGAAGGGGTCCATGGGGAACAGGGCGATACGTCTACCAAGATCACTGATCGACCCATCTGAATTGAGTGCACCCAAGACCCACAAGTCATGCAGTGAAACATTGATGATAGATGGGTCGGGCGGGTCCAAGAAATCGAAGTCAGAGACCTCCTCGATGCCCATCGATTTGAGCATCAGCACTGTATTGGATAGGTTTGTACGGCGGATTTCGGGTACAGGTTGCTCAAACATCTCTCTATCTTCAGCGCTTTTTGTGTATATCCGGTAAGCGTATCCCTCAGACGTACGACCAGCACGACCTGCGCGCTGAGCGGCATTTGCCCTTGAAATGGGCGTCAATTGCAGTGTGTCAATACCGTAGCGCGGCTGGTAAATCTTCGTCTTGGTGAATCCACTGTCGACAACATATTTGATGCCATCTACTGTCAACGATGTTTCGGCAACATTGGTAGACACAATGACTTTTCTGTGTTCACTTGGTAAAAAGATCTCGGCCTGGAGGTCTGCAGGGAGCTGTGAATAGAGAGGTAGTATGTCGAGCGGCGGCGGGTCATTTAGCAGTTCAAGTTTATCTTGAAGGTCATCGCATGTAGCCTGGATATCATCTTGACCAGTCATAAACACCAAAATATCCCCCGGAGGCGACTGCATATGAATACTGAGGACTTGTTTCACCGTCGCCTGGACATAGTCTCCTACTGGAGCTCTAATGTTCTGCACATGCACCGGGTAAGTGCGACCAGGTATCGTGTAAATAGGTGCACCACCAAAGAACCGCGAGAATAGCGATGCGTTTATCGTCGCAGAGGTGACAATCACTTTGAGATCCCTTCTATTAGCTAGAATCAGCTTGAAAACTCCCAGCAAAATATCTGTATCAAGGGTCCGCTCGTGCGCTTCATCGATAATAATACATGAGTACTTGTCAAGACGAGGGTTAACAAGCACTTCTCTAAGAAGGACACCAGCAGTCAGAAACTTGATACGGGTTTGCGGCGTTGTGCGGTCCTCAAACCTAATTGTATACCCTACGGTTGAGCCAACTGTTGAGCCACGTTCAGCTGCAACTCGCTCAGCTACGCTCATAGTGGCCACACGACGCGGCTGCGTGCATCCAACAAGGCCGTGTTCGCTATAGCCATCTTCAAGAAGGTACTGAGGGAGCTGAGTTGTCTTTCCCGATCCCGTCTCGCCCACCACAATCACAACCTGGTTCTCCCTGACGAGCTGGAGGAGGTCGTCACGACAGGCATAGGCCGGCAGAGCCTGGCGAGCGGCTTGCAGTTGAGGGTATGGTACAAATTGTTGCGCTCTACGTGACCTTGAGGTTTTCTGTGTTTCTTTGGAGTCGATAGCCTTGAGCGTGCCCCGTGCGGTCGTCCTGCTCTTGACATGCTTCTTCCTCTCACGCTGTATCTTGTATTGCTTGGACAGCGTGCTGCCTTGTTTAGCTTGCAGTGCCATGCTTCCCGTGGGGTCCTTAACTATACTAACAAGCTGCGGATTTGGCTGGTAGTCATTGATAAAAGGCGGTGATTTTTTGATGTAGAAGATGTGGGTGCGAGTATCGGCTGTATGTGAAGATTTAAGAGAGAATGCAGGGGTAACTGGTAGCTCCACGGGTTCAGGATTTAGTCCAAAATCATCATCATACCATTCTCGATCGGGAGAATTTGGGGCATCAAGATCGGCAGCGGAGTCGTCATTTTGGGCCGATTCAGAGGATGTCACAGCAGGAGCTTCAGAATCGTTGGTAGTTTGAGCCCCTGGGTCCGGCCCTGTTTGTTCAACAGCGTTCCAGACCTCTTCCAGTATGGATTTTGGCGCTTTGACGAAGAAAGCGCATTGGGCGAAAAAAGAGTCGAAATCGGTGCTATTTTGCGCCAGCTTTATGACATTTTCAGCAATTTCAGGAGCGCAGTGCTCGGCAAGTAGATTGCCGGCCGCGTCAATTGGAGAAACGAGCGAAATTGGTAAGGCTGAAGGCTGTCAGTAGCGCTAGCAGACTCTTCAATTGAAGTGTGATCCTGACCTGCATGAGCGCCCGGCTATCTGTAGCTCTTATATAACTTTAAACATGGCACAATTACAGTTTCTGAAGTGCACAGAGCACATACTTATTTATTTTACACTATATTTACAGAACGTCTGCGATCACGTGACGTCGATACCGCGATGCTCGATAAAGCGGTCAACATCACAGGCTGCGCTCCTTGCGAGCTCTAGGCAGTTCTCAATCCTTTCTAAATTTTATTTGATCTTACTTGTAATTTTCTCAGCCGCTGCTGCTGGACCCAACTCGAACATAGTGAAAAGCTTACAGGCTTAGTAGTCAAGTCGCTTGACGTCGCTTAAACGCCGCTGGCCGCCACAAGGATATTCCTAGCTATCCCTAGGCATCCCAGCGTCTGCTCTGACAAATGCGATCGACTCAAATGCTGGCCAAAATCACAAAATACAACGCTGTGCGTAGTGCCTGGAAGCAAAAATTCGTTCTTCCTGAAGGACTGATCCACAACCCGGCCCCAGCGGCCCCCAGCGCCCACGACACCCCCGCTGCCTTCCTGCCCTCGACCGACGGGCGAACGGTGCGAAAAGACGCACATGACGTCGACACATCCACGATGCCGATCATTGGTCGGCAACCACAGCGCACGTACCACTTGACGGCCGCCGACGCAACAGAGATCCAGCGTCTGCGCGCTGAAAACCCCGCCAAATGGACTCGCAAAGCCCTGGCTGAAAAATATGGCGTCAGCGGCAAAGTCATTGGAATGGTGAGCGAGCCGGCTCCAGAGTATCGTACCGAGATGCAGCAAAGATTAGAGACCATCAAGAGCATGTGGGGAGAGAAGACAGCACGTGCTCGCGACCATCGACAGAAACGCAAGGCCAAATGGCTGGGTGATGCCTGAGAGCTCTGTTTAAAGCCTTGTTAGCAGGGCACCATGCTTAAGTTACATGTACATAAATAATTTCACTGGAAATCTCCAAACTCATCGTTGTCGTCACTCGTATCGTCGGCGGCATCAAGGGCCGCTGGAGGGGATTTCATATCCGCTAGTTTTGAGCGATTGTTAGGCAGCTCGAGAGCCGGATCAGCGGGTTCCGCGTGGATCTTGAGGAATTCGTGTAAAAGATAGCTGAAATCAATCGCGTCGCTGCGGTCTATGAACGCGATTCCGACGAGAGCTCGCAAATCGCCGTTTTCGAGGGTCAGAACAAAGTGTTTGGAGGATCCGCCCACGGGGATTACCCCTTTTAGCCCATAATAATAGGATTTAGCTATAAGTTGGTCATCTTTCTCGAGGGTTATCGGCAGCCTGCTCTCGTGGAGGGCTTCCTCATCGACCCGCAGCTGGCAGCTGAACAGCGGAATTCGCAGCCAGTCCCTAATATGATACTCGGGAAATCTATACGAGGGGATCCCGAAAATGTTGACGCTGGCTTTCATTCCGTGGCTTTAGTTGACGTGCAAGACCTGTTAAGGCCCTGTGGGGTACGTTGCTGAGTAAAGCCTAGCTGAGGTCCCTTTGGGTCCTAACCCATGATCCCAGATGGTCGCACTAGGCGTGAATAAATTATATGAGGATAGCTAATTAGAGTATTTTACGTTCTTCAAGAAATTTTATGCCACGAGCTGGCTTCATGAGCCCATGCTCTACACTGTGCTAACAGCTCACTCAATGGATGATGACATGCTATTTGGCTTGCCCTGTGCCCTCTCAAGACTGTGCCAATGGGAGGGCTTTCAAGCTGACAGAGTTTACCACGAACTCTCTGAAAAGCCTCTGGGGGGTTTAATCGGGTAAAATGGAACGATAGGGGGTCATTTTTTTGGCAAATTCTCACAAAGGATATCAGAAACAGGGTCCGATCCCCGCCAACCAGCTTCTTAACGTGTATTACGCCTGAAAAGGCTGCTGACCTGGTGGTCGAGTCTATTTGTTTAGGATGGAGTAGGGCGTCATCATCTTGTTACCCAAACGACACCAGACACTTGACTTGTTGGTTTCTTGTTCATCGTGAAAGTCCAGAATAGTTTCGTGCACTTGAGCTAAACATCGGAGGGCGCTGAGTGACACGATCGTACTTTTCTGGTTTGCCAACCAACTTACGGCCGAATAGACTCAAGAGACCCCCCCTATCTTGAAACTGAGTCTCTCATTGCTCTAGTGACAGAGCTACATGGGAGACCTCCTACTGAGTAAGTGTGTTGGCCTCAGGTCGGTATTGTGCCTATTTTTAGGGCGCTTGCAGGGCTGCCCTTTTATTTTTTTCGTACCGCTCTGGTCCCTAGTTTTATAGGCGGGTCAATGGGGTGACATGCCCGATTAGTCTTCTGTAACTCTGGGGTCACATCTTGCCCATTAACTCTATGAATTGATGGTATCTGAGCCAACGCATCGTCCAAGTCCCACAAGTTATGGCTAGAGATCCACAGCCCTCCAAAGTCAACGTCAGTGAGATACTCTTTGTCTTTGAAGCATTTCAGCATGCGCCCTTCCACAGGCAGCCCTGTAGAAACATCCTTTCCTTCGCAAGGCAGCTCTTCAGCACCTGGTTGAGAGTCCTTAACTAGAGCACGTAAGAGTTGCAGCCGCAGAACTAAAAGAGTGAGCTCTGCAAGACGCCTTCTGACATTCTTGAAGATACAGTGCTCCTCCAATTGATCCACAAGAGCTTGGGACCAGCCATCTACAGTTTTTTCCACTCTATCCATAAACTTTTCACCCTCGGTTGGTACCTTGTCTGCCATCTTCTTGGAGAAGCCCATTTGCTGCTCGATACTTTTATTTTGCTCACAAATAAACGTGCTCTGGCCGTCCATCAGAGCATACACACTACGTAGCCTGAGCACCTCACCACCTGCTCTACCCGCCTGCTTTGACTTCGCGTTCGTGCTCTCAACCCTAGAAGAAGCCTTTTGCCTCAAGGTGCGCGTTTTCCGGGTCCATGGCCCTCCCCATCTTTCTTTGTTTTGAAAGTAAGGCTCCAAGTACTTCCTTAATCCATCCTCCTCCTCTGCTAAGACATCCACAAGCATGTTCTCCATCTGTATAAACCAGGCCATGGACTTCGTGTACATGAGAGCTGTCAACAGCCGGTACACCATGCCACCCGTCAGCTTGAGGCCTTCCCACTTTGGACGTTTGTGGGGCGGTGAGCTCTGGTACTTCACCGCGAACTCAATCATTTGACGCTTTCTGTCCGATTCGAAGTATTCATACTTCATAAGAGCATTGCGTCTTTTCTTAAGATTGAACTCATGCTTGCTGAGGCCGTTGTCCCAAAGGTGTACCTTTCAAGCCTTCTCTACATGCCATACGCACCAGTTGTGGTTTGTGAATGGAAACACGTTTTTCAGTGGGTCCCGAAAAGCCTTCTCCATGTCTGTGATAGCAGTAGCTGGAAAAATTCACTGCAACCCGATACTGAAGCAGATTTATTCGACGTGTTGCTTGTACTACCAGCGCTTGACGTGCTAGCTTTATGTGGGGCGACTCCCTCATTCTTATTAGCTATCTTAGGAGTCATTGTACACGACAAAATACTTCAGGATCGCGTTCCAGTGAGTACTTCCAACAGTTTAGTTCTACATTCTTAGCACACATCAGTGCTTTCGGAACATCAGTCTATAGATCTCTAGCCTAGTTACGTAGCCTCTATGTGCTTCAATCCAGGCAATCCTTCTTCCCCCACAAAAAATCGGTGACAAGCCAGAGTAAGATTGGTATCCCAGATTCCAACTGGGGTTCTTTTACTTGCACATCCACCCATCCGCCCGCTGTACAAGGTTGTTGACCCAGTTTCTTGGGGGGAGTTCTGGTCACTCCCGATCCAAGGGGCGTAAGAGCCCCAATTCGATATTTGGTAACCCAGTTCTCGCTGGGGAGAAGGACCTTGGACCCTCCCTTCCAAGTGGATTTT
>JAKIRU010000106.1:0-13205 GCA_022577715.1 Wickerhamiella alocasiicola
TTTGACTCTCGTGCTGTTCTTTCTGAAGTCGTTTATTCAACATATTCGCACCACATTCGTTTTTCCGCTGTTAGTTAGTTAGTTAGCTCCGTAGTTAGTTAGTTCCATAGTTAGTTAGTTCATTTGTTTGTTGATTTACTTGTTCGTTATTTCAAAGTCTCTTGTACGGTATATCCTTTATATCTGCTATGCCTTAAATCCCGCTATTTCCTTGCATTAAATCCCGTTGCTTACTTGCATTGCATCCCTGTATCTTGTACGCATTATACCCTTGTGTTTCTCTACACTACTTCCCTTGTATTCGCAGTATCGTCTAGTAGAGTGGTCCTTGAACAAGAGATAGATGCTACTGAGGGAAACCAAGAAAGATGGTCTTTTGAGTTTCAGGAATATTTTCAGCGCTGTACTCTGCCCCTTAGTAGTCTGGAGACCGTCTTTTTGCGCTATTTGGTAGCGGTGTCGCTGTCCCCCCAGATACCTCATCACAATTTGTCTACATTAAAGGCATTTAATAATACATAGTGTTGCCATTTTAACTTAACTTTCGTAATATCTCTACTTTTGGCCATTTCTATTACGGGAATCAACATACTGATACCGAGTTTCTGCCGCGCGGCCTGGTTTAATTCTCGCCAACCGGGCACTCTACCGGGCGTTGGGGGCTACAGAAGATTGAGAACGTTTATCTCATTGGAGCACAATACATTTTCTTGTTCTTCCCGTTGGCGCTCTCCGGCAGTTCAACAAAGCTAATCAAGGGGTTTGGTTGGAAGTAGCTTCGCGTACGCGTACACGGGCACCATTTAACCTAAACAAAAGTCAACAACAGGTTTTCATTTGTAAACATAAATGAGTTGCAAGCAGCTCCCTACGTTTTCGGGCCTGCCATCCGGTGGGACGTAGCGATACAACTTAGAGCCACAGGCAGCTGCTGCAGCGGTTACAGGATCGATAATGTAGCTCTGGGGCTTCTAAGGTACTTATCTGTTATTAAACAAGTCACAAACCGTCTACTCCCCTCGATTAGCTCTCTCCTTAGTATAAAGCAGAGTACCTTTGGTCAAAGACTATAGGAGCGAACGCATTCGACCCTCTGCTACAGGATGCGATCTCACAAGAAGAAATAAGATTCACCTTTTATGCCGGCGGTGTCTAGGGGTGTTGTAGCTCTACCTATTTTCAAGTTCATCAAAGTCAATCTGCACTTTGGACTCTTCGCTTTCAATCAGGTCTGGGCGAGTGTAGTCACAAGCTTTAGAAGATAAATGAGTTTCAGCTGAATATGTTTGCACGAAGTCGGCCAAAGGCATCTTGGAGTGCTTTCCTTGACCTCACATCATCAATTACAGTGGTGTTGTCGTCTTGCGCAGAATCGCTACCGAGGCGTATAAGCTCGGAACTTGGTGTGATGGAGAGCCTGAACAGATATACATCGGCGTTTAAATTAGTGTGTAAATCAGCGCGTAAAGTTGCCGGGCTGCTCAGTATCTCTACGACTTGTTCTCAACAATAACACTGCGCTAATATTCGGTGAACGTCGCATCGCAGCGGCCACCGCATAGTGTTTGTGGGGGTGGCACCATGAATTACAAGTCTCAAGCAGCTCTTGAGCTAAACGGTGCACAAACTCGGCGGTGCTTTGCGGGAATACATAGTCGAATTTGAACCTCGCTGCTGGCCATGAATAGCTATTCCTCTCGCGAAATCCGATTCCCAAATATGTCTTAATCGGCGTAAATACATTTCTTATTTATCAAGATAATACTAATCGGACAAACAGCTCTTGACGGCGTCTGTATGGTCTTTCGACGCAAGCCGATAAATGGGCAAAGAAGTAGAGGGATAGTTAGGGGCTGTGAAGTGATGTTGAGAGTCGTACTACATTTTTAACCGCTTATTACTCAATATTTCAGGAACGTATCAGTCTGTACGTCAAAGTACCTATAATGTCGGCGATACAGACTTCTCTATTTAGCGATACCAGAACTTCACCGCTGTGCTGGCGTGCTCTACTGCCGTGCTCTGCAAATGTTCGAGTTTGTCCACTAACAGCTGAATACAGTGGTACACTCGGAAACAAAAAAGCTACTGCCATGGTCGCTACAAGGCGCCGTGTAAGGCATTGGCTTTGAGGTATCGCGCGCGCCTTATCTACACCACGCCAAAACGCTTTATTGGCTTTGAGGGCCAGAAATACTATTATCACGTATGGTTTAATCAAAACACGGCACCTCATGGGTCAGTGCTTTACTGCGCTTCAGAGAACCATATGGTACATCACTTCACGTTGTCTTTGACGCTGCCTTTGTCAACGGGTGGCCCAGGTTGTGCAAAAAAAGACATTACGTTGCTGCGCAAAAGCAAGATACTGCTCACACTGGTCGCTGCACTCCCCTCAGTGCCAGTCCCTATTTAGCTTCGTACTCACGTCTCACATCTCGCCCACAACAGCACGACAGCTCCACTTCAATGCCAGCTTATATTCCTAAAAGTGTAAATGTTCCTATCTAATCCTTTTTCAAATAAAAAACCCCTGGACTGAGCGTTCTTACCTCCCCCGCCAACACTCCACCTGTGCCCCGCTAGATATTCGATTTTATCGTGTTTTTCGAGGTGGAGCAGGACTAATGCTGTAGATTGTTTATTAACGTTCTTGTGATTTCGAACATCTAGTCTGGTTCCCACCAGTACCCCAATGAGCTGATACGCACAGGCTGTTGTTTGTGCCATTGTGATACACTAGGCTATTGGGATTCACTAGGGCTACTGTATTTAGGATACCTGGTAGATAAGTCACCTATAGGCAACGACATCTTAAATCCTATTCACCGGATGCTCGCAGCCAAGGCCAACAAGTGTGCGTACTGACTATCAACTATAAACTCAACGTTACTGACTCGCACATCAGCTACTTAAATATGGCAATGGGCACTTAGCAAAGCTGCACATTCAAGCATTTTTGATGTTGAGCTGCTGGGTGGATATTTGTAGCCCCTAGCTGGTTGGACGTATTTAGTATGGCTGTCTTCAAAGAGTCTCCGCACCTCAATGAAGGAGCTGTGCAGGTGACGCCTTCAAAGCTGATTCTACACTCATTGCAAAGACATATACGCATCTTTCAACAACGCCGCCAGAAAGCTAGTCGCGATATCTCTTAATATATACGCTGAGACCTATAAGAACCCCGAGAGCATGAGCGATCCAGACGGCATAACACACGTCAGCGTCAGGCCAAGTGCTCTAATTTCTGTTTACGCACGTGAATGGGGGTTTTCGCACCCCGCTCGCTGCGCTAGCGTCAACATGGCCCGCGTGAAGGCCAATTTCCCGCGCTGCCGAGCCGAGAACTCTGCCCAACCCCACGTTTGTGACTGGCCGCGATTGCCAATAGTCCAGGGCTGATTTGAAGTACTCATTTAACGAAAGCAACATGTATACCACAATAACTTTTGAGCCCTGGTACGGTCTCTAAACACTGCTCAGTCTGGTCGAACTCGTATTTACTATCTCACCGCTGCGTTACCGCTACCTCCTTTAGGTAGTGGTGCCTGTCATGTTTTGCGCTGAACCTTCGAGACGTTCTAGGAGTGCTCTGTACCTGTCTGGGCCACACATCACGGTTGAACGAGTTAGAGTCCCGGATCTGAGGGGTGGTGTTTCCAGCACTGCACTACGAGCTTCTTCGCTACTAGTAGACCATTCAAGCGCATATTCTTTTTTTCATGCATACCAGAGTACTTTTTGCTCAGGTGTCTCCCCTATATATCCTCTGCGTATGTAGCAGAGTAGACGTAGGCTTGGCTATAGACTATGCTGCGCTTTCACAATACAAGGACTTTTTGCGGCATTGAAGACGTCAACCAGTTTATTCTAAGTCCTAGAGTTTCATTACGCACTACAACTCGTTTCCAAACGGCCATTTACATTGCTTTTATACCGGTTTTAGTTGTAAAATATACATTGGCGCCTAACGGGCGCACAGGCCAGGTATGGGGTTCGCATGTATACCCTGTGCTAACACCAGCAAACTGGACTCTAAGATCTAGTTGAACTCCTATATTCGAGTCGTTTTAATTTTACCATTTCAGCTCGTACTTTCTTTATATGCCACTCAACGCGTCTCAACCTCCATTCATATGCTCCTTTACACCACCATACCTACTAAAACATAACTCTTCAAATCTCAACTACCCAGGAACCCTCTCAAAATCCCTATTTTTCAAACACCCAGGGCAAGGGTTTTCGACATCTGTCCCGACACTACTACGCCCAATCGACCCATCGGCTTACGTATGGTACAGTGTCCGAGTGGTTAAGGAGTCAGACTTGAATTATTTCTAGTTATCTGATGGGCTCTGCCCACGCAGGTTCAAATCCTGTCTGTACCGTTTTTTTTGCCTGACGCCAAACGACTGTTTTTAAAAGTAGAGAAATATTGGTAAAAAGAGACATTTATGGAATAGATATGCGATGTCGATAAATAAATAAATATTAAGGTGGTCACGGCGAGTGCGCTCGCTGGAGAAGGGTGATCAAAGGGCAAACGAGCGGCGAGTCAGGCGCTAGTCTGCACTCACCTGGGCGGCATTGAGGTCACTGGGCTGCGCTCCTTGGCGGCTCTGTGGTACCTGGGTCACTGCGCATGGGTATAAGACTGGGTTCGGAGCTGGGATACTCAGATCAACCTTGGCTGGGCGCTCAGCTGGGTCGCTGGCACCTCGCGTTAGGGACTCACAGTGGCTCCATGGGGCCTTCTGCGTTCGTCGCCCTCACGCTCGCCGTTCACCATTCGCTGCGCTCATGGCTCACGGCTGGTACGCCGCCCTGACACTCCTCAGCACCCGCTCTCGCTCCCTCTCGGCCGCCTCGATCGCGCGCATCGTCACCAAATCGAGCTGTTGACACACTTCGTCTGCTAGTAATGTCTGCCACTCTTTTGCCGAGCGTTTCTTTGCGTCTTGCGAGGTCAGGCGCTCGATACTCGCCTCAGGGAGGCCGCTGCCAAACTCCTTGATCAGCTCCTTGATGGTGGGCACTGCGATGCGCACCTCGGGCTTAGCCTCAGTCAACAGCTCGGCGCCGGGCGTGCCACGAGGAGTGCTGAGGTCGGCCATCAGCTGGTCAAACGAGTTCTTGGAAGGGGAGTTGGCCTCGGAGCCGATCGTTGAGCTGCGCAGCGGCGATCGCACGGGCGAAGGCGTCGAGTCGTCCTTGTCATTAGCGGAAACGTAGATGGATTCCGTGTCGAGGTGCGGCGACGCGGGCACTCCGGTGGGCGCCTCTGGGGCTTCCATTGACACCTGGGGGGCCTCCATAGTGGGGAAACTGGGCATGCGCGGGTACATGGGCGCGCTCTCGATGGTGGTGTTGTTGGCGGCGTAGGAGGGGCGCGCGATATCGATCGAAGCGGACATGAGCGGGCTGGGCATGGGCGCGGTGGTCATGAGTTTGGAGGCGTTCATGCGGCCAAAGGGGGTCGAGGTGAAGGCGCTTTGGAAGACCGAGAGCGGCGCGGCGATGGCGGGCTTTTGCGGCGTGTTGGAGATGTTGGCGTTGGTGTTGGATGCGTTCGGGGTGGAGGACGCGTTAGGGGTCTCGGGGTCGCGCAGCGCAGAGACGCCGCCGGCGCTCATTGTGGAGTTCTCGGAGCCAGAGCCAGAGTCGCCCGAATCGCCAGAATCCACAGTAACTTCCTGGACAGAGACCGTTACCATGGAGGGGTCGGCGCTGGCGGTAGAGTCGCTGGCGTTGGAGTCTGCAACGGAGCTGTCTGAAGCAGTAGAGTTGGCCATGGAAACGGTGTGTTCGGAGGCTCCCTCGGCGCCCTCAGTAGCATCTGCTGTAGCGTCGCCCTCAGCTGTTGTCTCCGCAGTAGCGTTGGCAGCCTCAGCCTCCGCCAGCTCAGGTAGCTCAGCCTCAGCCTCCGCCATGGAAATGTCCCCGACAGTGTGATAAATACTAGGATCAACCAAGGATTGGGACGCAAGAGAAGGCCTTGACAGCCTCGACGCCCGCGACACACCCGCACTCGCTCTCTTACCACTCAACCGCGTCAACCGCGCATCGTTAACATCGTGTTCTCCCAGGGCTTTGGGCGCGTTGAGTTCTGCACTTCCCAGCTGTGTGCCACTGGCGGTGCCGCTGAGCCGCGCGCTACGGCGAACATTGTCGATGCTCATGCGGACGCTGGCGCTGGCGTTGGCGTTGGCGCTGGCGCTGGCGCTCTCAGTGCTCATACGAACGGATGCATCTTGCGCTGAGCGGTCACTGGCGTCGCTGGGGGTATTCATTGTGGTATCGGCGGCGGCGGCTCCAGCGGCCTCCTCGGACACATCCATAGACACGTCCTGGCTTTGGGCGTCTTGAGCGCTTTGAGCGTCCTGGACATCTTGAGCCGCTGCCTGAACTTGGCCGTTCACCTCTGGCTCTGCCTCGTCCACCGTCACGCTCATATCGATCATCTCGCTGTGCATTTCACTGAGCTCGCTGAGGGTTGCGTTGTTGGCGCTGGCGTCGCTGGGGTCGTTGGCGTTGGCGCTGGTGGGCTCAATCTCAATCCCGCTGTAGTCGCCGTGGCCCAAGCTGGTTCTGGCGTTGGCGTTGGCGTTGGCGCTGGCAAGGATCGCACTGGCGCCGCCCTGGTCCAATTCGCCCAAATCGCTCGCGCTGGCGTCGTTGTCACCTCGGCCCGTAAGGCTCGCATTGAGGCCGCCCTGGCTGGCATCTCTGGCAACGCTCGCTTCGCTCACGTCACCGTCGCTCACGTCGCCGTCGCTCGCATTCTCAAAAGCCAGAATCGGGTTTGGAGCCAGCGGATCGCGGCCCTTGGGGCTCCGGGCCACCGGACTCTTTATCGGGCTAACGGAAATAGAGCGCTGTGTAGGGGAGCTGTTGAGGCCATTGGGGGTCAAATCTGGCAGTTCTAGCGCTCTGGAGCCGTTCCGACTCAAATTAGGCAGCTTTTGGCCGCTAGGACTCAAATTGGGGCTCAGAACACGGTTTTTGGTGGAGTTGGGGCTAAAACTGCGGTTTGAGGCGCGCTGAGGGCTCAAAACCTTGGAACTGGGGCTCAGAACACCGCGCTGGGACCCGGACCTCGGGCTTTGGGCTCTGCGGCTCGGGCTTTGAGCAAATCTACTGGTGTTTTCGGCTCTGGGGCTCGCACCACTCGCACTGAGGCCCCTAGAAAAGCTGGATCCAGGGCTCGCGCTCGTAACGTTCGCTTCGCTCACGTTACTCGCGCACAAACTACTCGTCTCAAAACACTCCTCCACAAACTCGCACTCTGGATTACTCGCCCTATGCTCCTCCAGTGGCATATCGCTCGCCTCCCAACTATTCAAACACGTGCCGCAGAACGCGCACTGCACGGTGTCGTCGCCGCGCGCCGCCGGATTATAGAAAAACCCCGCCTGCGCGAGGGACGCCGGGGTGGGCGTGAACCCTGTGAGGGGGTGGGGCCAGCCGCTGAACGTGTTGAGGCGGTCGTCGACGGAGTGCGCGACGCCGAACCCGGCGCTAAGGACACGCGCCCAGCTGCAGTCGGGAGACGCTTCAAGGTGCTGCTGCAGCGCGTCGTCCTGGGGCGCCCAGTCGCAGACCTCGATGCCGCAGTGGAAGCACTGGACGTTGTCTGTAGCGTCGGCCACGGGGCGGAACACGAACCCTGCGCGCGCCATTTCGTTGATCGGGATGCGGCTTGTCCATGTGTACCGTTTGGACCGGAAAGATTTCACTCTTTCTTTATGGATCGAGTGCATGGGTTGGCTTGGTGTTTGTTTGGATTAGGTAAGGTGAGGTGTACGCGCGCGCGTTGGGAGCGCGTGCGCAACGCGTGCGTCAGCGAGGTGTCAGGGTATGGGCGGGAGTTGGGAGTTGGGAGTTTGGAGCGTAGGCCGTTGGGAGTATGGGGTAGGCTGGGAGTCTGGGCTGGGAGTAGGCTGGGAGTATGGGCTGGGAGTAGGCTGCCTGGCCTGGTTGGTCTGGCTTGGCTCGGCTGGCTTGACTCGGCTCGGATGGGATCTAGTTAGACTTAGATAGAGTATAAGTGCCTGAGAAGGGCGTATTTACTACGGCTGGGGTGGCCTCACTGGCTGGGGTGCCTCGCTAGCTGGCTCACGTCGCAGTCGCTGGTTGTGTCGGCTGGCTCGGCTCGCTGCGGTGTCGACTGACGCTGCTCAGACCGCTCTAGCTCGCGCCGCCGTCGCTGCCTGATCCCGGCTCGCGCTGCCTGATCTCTGGTACCTTGGCTCAGCTGTGGCCTCGTCTCGCTCTGTGCTCTTGTGTCTAACGTGTATAGTTCTGTGCTGGCTCTCTAGTCTATGTATCTGTGGTCTGTATCTAGTGGCCTGTGTGTCTGTAGTCTGTATCTGGTAGCCTATCTGGTAGCCTATCTGGTAGCCTATCTGGTAGCCTATCTGGTAGCCTATCTGGTAGCCTATCTGGCCTATGCTAGTGCCAATGATCCTAATGGTCTGACTTGCGTGCGCTGCTAGGACGCTAGGCGCTGCCCGGAACCCAGCTGCGAATGAGCCGAGCGTGGCGACTCTGTAGTGCTCGCTGGACGGCAGACAGGCGCTGGGTCATGGCAATGGGTCACAGCATCGGGTCACGGCACTAGGTTCTGGGCAGGCCCCTAAGGCTCGCCGCTCCCGGTGCTCCTTCGGTCTGTAGCTGCCTTTACTTAGTTGTAAATATCTAGAATTGCTGGAGCTAGTGCTCGCTGGCAAGGATCGCGCTGGCGGCGCTGGCGCTGGCGCTGGCGTCGCCCTGGTTCAAGTCGTCCAAATCGCTCGCGCTGGCACATCTGGCACCTCTGGCAACGCTCGCTTCGCTCACGTCGCCGTCGCCGTCGCTACAGCCTTGAAGCGCTACCTCATACACTTGCGGTGTACGGACTCAATTAAGCTAGTTGTTCTCTAAATTGCTAAACTTGTGCTAAAATTTAATTTATGGCGCTGCGTAGGGGCCGACACAGCTCAATCTGCCCAGCCTAGCCGACCCTACAGCCGCGTAGGGGCCGCGTAGGGGCCGCTCCTATCTGACCCTACAGTCGACCCTATCCGCCCCTAGGCCGCCCCTAGCCGCCCCTAGGCCCCACTACGCTCTGTAAACGCCTACCTCTGTAGCTCACTATGTACAATAAAATGCTAATTACGGTTGATTTTCAGGTTGATTTTTCCCCTGTTTTAGATTTGCAAACCCCAGATTGTCCATATCGTCCTTGTCCATGAGTTCGTGGTCCATGCGGCACTTGAGGTAGTCCTGGGCGATCAAGCGGCAGTTGGGGGCGTTCTGGCCCTGCGTGAGCTTGACGCACTGCAAGTATCTGTTGACGAAATCCGCGCACTGCCCGTCGTGGTCCAGGGGGAACGATCCGCGGTCGGGGGGGATGGGGCGGAAGCTTGAGCCCAATCCTGGCGCCGAAGCTGCTGACATGATGGTGGTGTGTAGGGGTATAGACTATAGAATATAGAGTGGTGGTGTGGAGCGGTAGAGCGCTGGGAGGAGCAGCGTTACGTAACTGATACTGGATACTCGCGCGGGCGCAGATGCAGATGCGGGTGCAGATGCGGGAGGTGCAGATGGGAGGTGCAGAACCGTGCATCGGCGCATGCGGGCCAACTCAAGTATATATACGGGGCCGTCCCAACATCCACGCGCTCGGTTGACGCCTCGCCACGCTCGCTCAAAGAATAATTAAATAGATATATAAGTATACGCCTGCCCTCACGAATCGTTCTCGTTCTTGACGATCTCGAGACGGTTGACGCGGTGCTCGGCGCGGTTCATGCGCTGTTCGATCAACGAAACGCGTTGTTCGAGTGTTTGAACGCGGTTCACCAGCGCGCTAATTTCCTCGGGGCGCATGTTGCTGGGCATGGGCGAGTGGCTTATCACTGGCACGTACTGGGCCCGCATGGGCGGCGACAGCTGGTAATTGTTGTGTTTGCCCTGATCGAGCACCGCTGACACATTTGCCGCGGCCGGGTCCCCGCCCGACGCGGCCTGCGCCGTTTGCAAGCTGAAACGCTGCGCGCATGACCCCATGGGCCGCATATGCCGGATCAGTGCGTCGGCGCGCGAGAATTTCTTGCCGCAGCGGTGACAACCGTGGGGCTTTTGCCCCGTGTGCAGTTTTTGGTGGCGGTTCAGGTCGTAGACGCGTCGGAATTCCTTGCCACACGTCGCGCACTTGTTCGATTTGCCAATGCCTCCGTCCACCGACTCCTCAATGGCCGCTAGGGCCGTGTCGTGGACAGAGGAATTACTGCGCATCTCGAACGGGAAAATATCTGAATTAGGGATTGGGGATGGAATTTTCGGGGATAGAAAAAAATTGGGGTTTTCGTGGGGTTTTTTTCTGGGGTACTTTTTTTCTTTGGGACTTGCTGACTGATAGATACCTGGGAGCCAGCGCCATGCCGAACGCCACACATATATATACCAGTCATGCGCGAGGGTTAGGGCGGCTTTTTACACCCTTTTTATCTTTGCCATGTGCGTGCCGCAGAGGTTGCGCACAGTGGAATGTAAGGTTGTTGGGGAGGCCCATGCGGTGGACAAAATAATGCGTGTCAATGGCAGCGGGATCCGGATTTGGCGCCTCTTTTTTGCCTCGACCCCTCGCCACTATTTGTGCCACGGGTGCCACCAGGACCTGGCCACCTCTGTGATCAAGGACCTGCAGTATGTATATGCATGCGCGAGCGAGCGAGTTCCACGGAAATGGAACGAGCGCCAAGCCCAGACCAGACCAACCTAGCCTAGAATCAAGTAATTATATACACAAAAGTTCATACGCACGACCACACCCACCACACCCACCACATCCTCCACACCCTCCCTTCAACCCCCCTGCCCCCAGAACCCCCTTACCCCCTGCCCCCTGAGCCCTCCTGACAATCAAACTTGTCATTACATTCACGTGATCTCCATCAAGTACCACCGTTCACGAGAGCAGTAGATATGGACATTTACGGGCCCCAGGTAGTGGCCAAAGCGCTTGAAACAAGTGAACTGCCGCTCCCCAGCTTGAAGCCACTAGGGGGCACCCCTACGCTTGACTGGCGCCAGGCAGCGCAACAGGTGTCGTTTGCCCCTACCCACGCAGGCAGCGGCCCCGTGATTCGCGACCAAGACCGGAGGTTACTTGGGAGCGTATTCCCGCTAAGGCCCCAGCGCGATATCGCATTATGTACGCACTGCAAGCGCCCCTTTGTCTCAGCGGCGTTACTGCACCACCAGCGCGCGTGCTCCCCGCATAAGCACCCGGCGCGCCGCACGTCGCTGCATGGGGTCGCAGCCGAGATGGCAGGGGCAGCGACGACGACCTCGACTCAAAATGGCGACGGCGCAAATGATAGCGAAAGCGACTCGAAATCGCAAGTTTCCCTGCGAAAACGGAAAAATGATTCGGGGGCCTCGGGGACGACATCGGCGACAACCGCGCACAAACCGGCGAAAAAAGCCAAACAAAAAGCGTCAAAACCGCGCGCCAAACCGGTGTTCAACATCGATAAACAGTGCGGCGTCGTGCTGCCCAACGGCCAGCCGTGTGCTCGGTCTTTGACGTGCAAGGCCCATTCGATGGGTTCCAAGAGGGCAGTAAAGGGACGGTCGCTGCCGTACGATACACTACTGAGCAACTATCAGCGGCACAATATCGTCAAGCAAGCGAGTATCAGTGCGCGCGAGGCTCAAGAGTCGGACCCTGAGGATGAGACGCTGACGCCCGAGGCCGAGATGGCCCAGATCATGGAAGGCATAGGGTGTACTAGGAGTGTGCCGCTGGATAGGAAAGTGGTGTTGTCGACGCGGACTCGCAGTCAGATCCGGATGCGGGAGATGCTGGCGCTGGCGACGCTGCCGAGTGAGTTGAATGCCAGTGGAGATGCGATTTTTGGCAGGGCGTTGGCGTATAGTAGTGAGACGCCGCAGCAGTTGCAGTTTGTGCGGGCGCCGGCGCAGCGGTTTTATGCGCAGAGGGCCAGGCAGCGAGCCGGCCAGAGCGAAGCGATGGCCGGGCGAGCGCCCTAGCATGGCGCCGAGGCGAGCCCTGGAGCGCAGCGACGGGGCGAGCCGAGGGGCCTGCCTTTTAAGTCAGGTTAGTCCAGCAGTGCATGGCGCCGAGGCGGAGCGCAGCGAGCGCCGAGGGGCCTGCCAGGTAAGTCAGGTTAGCCAGTGCCCAGCGTCGTAGGGACCTGGATCCTGTGCCTTGGGCCGCAGCGACTGAACCCGGCGACGGGGCCGAGCGCACCGGCATGTTCAGATACTGCGTTAGGCGAGCGAAGCGGCGAGCGAAGCGGCAACCTATAAATTCTGCCTGGCTCGCTGCGCTCGCACCCTCTACGGTTTCGGCTTGGGCTGATTTTGGAGTGCATTTTGGGAAAGGACTGAAGCCCAGCGACCTGGAGCGGCTGTAGTGCCTAATGAGCCAGTGCCTTGAGCGCAGCGGCGAACCCAATTATTGCACTAGGCTCGCGTTGCTCGCTCAGCAGCGTATATGCAGAGCCTAGTGAAGCGCAGTACCCAGTGTGCGCCGTATGGACCTGGAGCGAGCGCCGTAGTGCAGTGCCTGAAGCCCAGTGAAGCGGACCGCTGAATCTTGTAGGGTGACCTCAATTGATGCGCTAGGCGAGCGCGGCGAGCGCGGCGGCAACACCCTATAAAGCGCTAGGCTCGCTGCGCTCGCATCCTATACGGATCCAGCTCGGCTTGATTTTGGTTTATTTTAAAAGCGAGCGCCCTAGGGCCTGCCTCAAGGGTAGTGAACCCATTGAAGCTAGTGAGCGCCGCCCCTGGAGCCGTTTGTGATTTCTCCAAATAAGGCGTTGGGCGAGCGCAGGGGTAACTCTGTACAATGCGCTTGGCTCGCTGCGCTCTCTGGCGCCAAAAAACGGTGATAAATGCCCGGCTCGTAGCCCCATGGGTTACAGCCCTCAGCAGTACCGTTGCCCGCAGGCGGGTTTATGATGTAGTTATGTATGTATAGCATGAGCGAGCAAGCGCGAGGTTCTGGAGCGAAGCGAGAGGACCGAGCGCCGACGGTAACGCGAGCGGAGCGGTCGTTGCCAGAGTGTGTCCGGCTGAGCGGCGGCTGAGTGGCGAGCCAGCGCGAGCGTAGGCGCAGCCGAAGCGAGCCCCGTGCGTGAGCCCAGCAGCGAGCCCCGGGCTTGTACGCCCCGTGCGTGTGAGCGCCAGGA
>JAKIRU010000107.1:0-12945 GCA_022577715.1 Wickerhamiella alocasiicola
TCAGAACAGTCAGGGATACTCTCGGTAGCAGGGTCACCAGATGTAGGGCCGCCGGAGGTAGGTCCGCCAGATGTAGGGCTACCCGATGTAGGGCCGCCAGAAGTAGGGCCGCCAGAGGTCACGCCAGTAGCAGTAGGCAAAGTGTTCTGGTTGTTATTGCCGTTAGTTGTATCGTTTCCAGAGGACGATGTAGGATTAACATCAGTAGGCTTGGGGGTAGCGGATTTTCCAGTCACATCAGAGCAATCAGGGATACTCTCGGTAGCAGGGTTACCAGAGGTAGGGCCGCCGGAGGTAGGGCCATTAGAGTCAGGACCGCCAGATGTTGGGCTGCCAGAAGTAGGTCCACCAGAGGTCACGCCAGTAGCCGTAGGCAAAGTGTTCTGGTTGTTATTGCCGTTAGTTGTATCGTTTCCAGAAGATGCTGTAGGCGTAACATCAGTAGGCTTAGAGCTAGTGGGTGATCCATTTCCTGAATTGGTAGTGTTAACCGAAGATACCGGCGCAGTGGGGTTGCCTCCATCGGATGCAGTGTTAGGGGCTGTGGGATTTCCGCCATTTGAGCGCGTCACTCCTGTGTTATCGCTATTGGAAGCAGTAGGGTTAGATCCAGAAGGAGTGGGGTTGCCGCTATTTGTACCATCAGACCCCGTGGTAGCTGTTGTGGGACTGCCACCGTTGCCGTTATTAGATGCTGTACCGGGCGCACCGTTACCACTGTTGGTAGCAGCTGTATTGTTGGGATCATTGCTTGTGTTGGAAGTCACACCAGTGTTGCTAGTCTCACCAGATGTAGTCTGAGTAGCAGCGCCAGGGTCAGAAGAGGTTGTCTGGTTGGGCTTATCGGAGCCATTAGGACTGTTAGTTCCATCACCATTTCCAGATGTTGTAGCAGTCGCTACTTGGGTATTAGAGGTCGTGGTTGTGAAGTATCCCTTCGGCCTAAGGCGACACATATGAGTGGTGCCCTGAAAGACTACACTAGAGACACTCTCAGCGGGAGAGACGTCCGTTTGAGCCAAAGCAACACCCAGTATACACAAAAGGGTCGACTTCATACCTAAAGGCGTGTGTGGATTTCTTCCATGTAAAATATATAGACAGTGCATATGCACCCCACCTGTTGCATGAATATGCAGAGTCAGTTTATGCAAGATGCATGCCTAATTTAAGACGGTACAACGCTGATCTTGGGTTCATTGGGATCAATAATGATATGATTGAGTATATTTGAGGCACTTTATCGCATGTAAGTGTTAGCGATGGAGGCAAATGTGCGGGCGTACATTCGGCCAAGACTGACGTGCATAACCTCTCGCAGTTATGGATGCAATTAGTTCGAGACTCGGTGGGTTAAGCGAGATTATTTTTGGATTTTACCGGCAAAATTTGGGCGAAGAATCCCCAAATTTTCTTAATCCGAGTCCATCACACGTTTATCAGTTTATTGATCCGAAGAGAATTGTAGGCGTCTTGAGATTTCTGCTCATGTCGGCAGCTAAGTTTTTGACGGGCGTAATAACAATTGACAGAAATTAGTAAAACTCTATTGAAAATGGTAATTGTTCTAGTTTTTGTCTAAAAAACTCTGATCAACGCCTTAAGCGAGACAGCCTTCGAGTCTAATGCATTGTCAATCCAGTCCGCCCCTCGCCTGAGTATCTATTCATTGAGTTGCTCAAAATCATGGTGCCAGACTACTTAATGACGATTAATTCTATAATTACAAGTGTCCTTCTCTCCCGTTTTCATACTAATTTTGAGGTCGCGCATGTCCCGGTGAGGGGTGTAGAGGCTCTCGACGTGGTTCGAGAAGTACTTGGCAAAATCATTGCAGCGCTTATGCGTTTGATTGTCGGTCGAACCGCCTCAATATTTTCTTATTTTGAGTCTATATGAGTTTAACTTAAATAACTATGATCTCATTCCTCCTTCTGACCGGTTTTTTGAACTTGTTATATGCCTCACACCCCGCATCTCGGGCACAGATTTGACGATGTCCGTCAATTTGTTATCGAAATAAAGAGTCGGGGCTCGCTTAAAGCTACAAATTATGTAAGTTCTCCACACTTTGTGTCTCAAAAACTCGCTCCCCCACTTCAGATATGAATGAGTACGAGTGCTTTGCATCATGGCGGTTGGCGATGCCCATCTCACGAGAGGTGCGTAATGCACGAAAGCTAGGACAAAGACTCGAGGCGACCAGATGGAGGGCGTCTATGCTTAAGTAATATCCCCCTCCAGTAGTCGCCTCACTTTTCACTGACGAGCCTAGTGAATGTAGGCAATTCCCGTAGTGGGTAGTTAAGCAGAAAATGTATTCTTTTGTTGGAGTACAGGACTGCCAAATATATGTCGGAAAAGACAAAGAAGAAAGTAAGTTTTGATGAAATTTTTCAGGATTATTCTAACTATTTTAAGACGAACTTTTAATTAAACACGGCTGGGATCGGGACGTGTGGTTTCACGTCGACAAATTAAGTAGTGCACATGTATACTTGCGAATGCCTGAAGGTATGGATTGGCAGGAGATCCCCGAGGATATTGTTCAAGATTGCTGCCAATTAACCAAGGCTAATTCCATTCAAGGCAACAAGAAGGACAACATCACCGTGATCTATACCCCATGGAGTAATCTTCGTAAAGACGGATCCATGGCGGTTGGCCAGGTCGCTTTCAAAAAAGAAAAAGTTGTCAAGCGCTTCAAAGTCTCTACAAAAGATAATGCGATCATCAATCGCCTTAACAAGACCAAAAAAGAGACGTACCCGGACTTTGAGCATGAAAAGCTGGAATACGAGAAAGCCCAGCGTAGAAAATACGCAGAAGAACACAGGATTCGTCAGAAAGCTGAGCTCGAACAGAATAGAGAGTACAAGAAGCTGGCCGCACAGAGAGACGCCGGTTACAGCGACTTGTTTAGTGAAGAAGCTATAGCACACAATTCCAACCAGTTTAGACCAGATGACTGGGAGGATGATTTTATGTAGCGAGGTGTAAATGATCTTTTCTGGAAAAGTTTCCTATAAATAGCCATGACCAGGTCATAACGGCCAGCTAGGTTAGTAGTATAGAGTAGGTGTTTAATTTAGACACTATAAGTTGGACGTTTGCTATGCTTTGGAATTTGCCGCACATGTGAGATATTGTGTTAAAGGGCTTGGGATTTTAGTCTGCGGCCAATGATAGCGTAGGAACACAGCTAGCATCGCGATGGGCTCCCCAGGTCCTTGAGGCGTCTATGTCCATTACCGATATACAAGCGTGTTATTATCATATTACAACATCGATATCACTAATGATTGCTGTACTAAATTTAAACTCTACATTAAACCCGCTCAAAAAACATCTTGATGTACTCATTCAATACCCTGACTTGATCAGTGACGATGTAGTATCAATAGCACCTGTGAGCCCATGAACATGCCAAATTAAGACCTTTACACTAATACAACACACTAGCCACAACTTCACCCAAAACATAACCCATGTACTCAATGCTTCTCACTGATACCTGCATGCTGGTCAACCAAGGCATGTAGGAGATAACGACGATAAAAGACCACAAATCTGCGCGGCTGAAGCCGAATTCAACTCCAAATATCGTTTGCCGATCATTTCGCGCTATTGACACGTACTTTTATAGTCTGTTCACTACATTTTTACCACTATCAAAAAAGAGGCTATCTAAACATCAATAGCAGGGAAGTTTCCGGCCTCACGCTGCTCATCCCACTTGGAAGTCCAGGGAGTAGGGCACAGAGACTGGTAAGTGCGCCAGTACTCTTGACAAGGGGCAAACTCCTCGCCCTTGGCCTTGACGCAGCGGAAATAGTCGACGTAGTTCTGGAAACAGCGGTGGGTCTGGTTCTGGTTGGGGAAACGAGAGTCGTTCTGGAAAGTGTGCAACTTGTTTTTCAAGTCTTGATCGTCTGACATTATATTAGCAAGAAATATGAGTGGTCAATTCCATTGGATGTCAGCTTTTTGGGACCGTTGGAGGGGGATGCTGACGTAATCTCACACCACTTCCCTTTCTCTTTGTCGTGCAAAAAATGGACGGTGGAGAGCCTTTGGCACTAACTAGTAGTTTGGTGCTGCGAGGACATTATGAGCTTCAAATTTTGAGAGGCGCTGTTAGTATTGGTGGAATAACTCTGCAAGCATCAGAGGATATCGTGCCCGTATCGTGCCCTACGTCGCCTTTTTTCACAATAAAACCAAGGATTTCCACCTCTTCTTTGGATTTGGTGCCGCAACATCTCCTATCCAGATTCGAGAATGTCGCCTGCATCATCACTGTTACTCACCTGCAGGTGTCCCATATGCCTGCATTAGCTCCTCAATACCAGAGTTTATTTGATCCTCTCCAACAATTGAGCGCTGAGACCGACCCTGCTCAGCTTTGGACACCATTCAATTCTTGGACTTCACTCAGTCATTTGGATAAACAACAACGACTGGTCATAGCAGGACCCAAAAATTCAGGTAAATCAAGCCTCGCAAGGTACATTGCCAACTCCCTCAAAGACATGTATCTCTTGGACCTGGATCCTGGTCAATGCGAATATACACCTCCAGGGACGTTATCACTAGTGAAGATCAATGGTGCCAATTGGTCTGCTCCATATATGCATAAACGGGGCAAGAACACGATAATCAAGGCCCAGAGCCTAGGATACGTCTCACCTGTTGAGTGCCCTGGTCGTTACCTCGATATATGCCGTCAGCTTTACCAGCTTTATCCTCAAGAAGGTGTCCTTGTAGTAAACACTCCAGGATGGACAAAGGGTCTTGGCCTTGAACTAGTTGTCGAGATCATGTGCATTGTCCAAGCCACTAAAGTTGTTCATTTGGGTCATGATGAGTTCTTTGATGACCTCCAAGAATCGGTACTTGATCGCTTGGGTCTCATTGTCGATGTCTGCGATGCCATAGAGAAAGACCAGCAGACACCTGCAAAGTTCAGCTCCTCCGATATACGGAATGTTTCTACACTGTGCTACTTTCATAACCATGATTCTCGTCATATTACTGAGTGGCCACCTTATGAGATTCCTATTGAGCCAGAAAGCATTGATGGAAGTGCAATAGCTGCTCTGGCTCTACTGGACGCTGATGGGATTGACCCCAATGATATAGGTGACCTGTGCTTTGAAGGAACGATAGTGGCTATTGTCGAGTGCGCCGATCCTATTCGCGTGAACACAAACTTCAAGACCCCCTGCATTATGAGTGAGGGCATCCCCGATCTCTACGAAAACGGTAAATGCATCGGCTACGGAGTAGTCCAAAAAATCATAGGTAGTGTGGTACGACTCATTACTCCTCTTGACCCTTCAACTATAAACGGGCAAATAATATTAGTGAGAGGCCGACTCGAGATGCCTCTCTATTTAGCATGGAACCAAAAGACCGCCAACTCACCATGGTTAATCTCCAAAAACCCACCTGGAGTTGGAAGTGTCTACACAAAATTCAGGCGCAATATCGCACGGGGTTAGTGCCTCTCCGAAAGCCTTCTTAATCGTCTGATCTTGTATATATCATCATATCTGACATTGCACATTAATTACTTCATTTAAATATTACACAAGGTGCTCAAGCTCACGTTGCGAGTGTTTCTTTCATCAGATAATACTTTTGTCTTTCAGTATCGTTTACACTTGGGCGAACCTTTTCGAATGCTTGGCTGAAATCACTTTGACTGACAACAACCGCTTTTTGCTTGTTGATGATGACCTTTTTCAGTGAAATAACAGTGGCCTCTCTGACCAACGCAGCAAGATCCGCGCCGCTGAAGTTACGGCACCGATCGTCATGGGCGACGGCAGCGAGATTGACAGAAGCGTCAAGAGGCGACGAACGACTGAGAGTAGTAAGAATCTCGACACGCTCGTTCGCAGAAGGAAGCTCCACGAATAGTTGCTTGTCGAGACGACCAGGACGTAACATAGCACTATCAATCATGTCGGGGCGATTTGTCGCAGCAATCACAAAGACACCCTGACGGTCACCAACACCATCCAGCTCTGTGAGTAAAGTGTTAACAACGCGACTACTCGACTCAGAATTAGTATCGTCACGACGGGGAACGAGTGCATCGAGCTCATCAAAGAAGATCACACAGGGGGTTGAGGCTCTGGCACGCACAAATACCTGGCGCACAGCTCTTTCAGACTCACCCACGTATTTGTTCAGAAGTTCTGGACCTCTAACAGAGATGAAATTGGCCCTTGACTCGTTGGCAACTGCTTTAGCCAGTAAAGTCTTACCGCAACCAGGAGGACCCCATAAGAGCACACCAGAGGGGGCACTGATACCGGCGGATGCATAGATTTCAGGTCTTTTGATAGGCTCCACAATAGCGAATTCGAGCTCTTCACGGATAGGGCCCATTGCGCCAACGTTATCCCAAGTAACATCAGGGACGGTAGCGAAACCTTCACGTTTGGAACTGGGCTGAATAGAAGGGATGGCCTGTTCAAAATCCTCAAACTTGATTGCCAGTGGTTCGAGCTGCTCCGGTGTCAATGGGTCAGGGTGGCGACCCAAAAACTGTGCGATCAAAGAAGCTGCGGGCTGATTAGCACTGCTGCCATTGGCGGCATGTTGCTGCGGTGCTATACTATTCTCTGCAACCGAATCATCAACCATAGCGTCATCAGTAGACTCTGGTACAGGGTCCGTAGGTGCCTCCAGCGTCGAAGGTTTATCCAGGTCTCCGAAAATGCGTTTTATAGCACAAACACCAGCTGCAGCTACAAGGGCATTAAGGTCCGCACCCACAAAGCCAGGGGTCATTTTGGCAAGCTCTGTGTAATTGAAATCACCCTCAAGCCGCAATTTCTTGGAAATAGTCTGAAGAATGCGCTCGCGAGAGTCTTGGTCGGGGACGGTCATGCAAATTTCGTTGTCGAAACGGCCACCACGACGTAATGCAGGGTCAATGCTATCGGGACGGTTTGTAGCACCAATAATCATGACTGGTCTTCCACCGGTTTTCTCCAACGAGACATCGTCCATACAAGTAAGTAATTGAGCGACAATACGACGCTCCATTTCACGTTGTACAGATTCACGTTTGGGCGTAATAGCGTCGATCTCATCAATGAAAATAAGACAAGGAGCAAGCTCTTTTGCCTCCTCAAAAATCTCGCGGAGTTTTTTCTCACTTTCTCCCGACATACCGCTCACTACTGATGGAGCACTGACGTTAATGAATGCAACGCCTAATTCATTGGCGATAGCATTTGCAAGCATGGTTTTACCGCAACCGGGTGGACCATGTAAAAGAACACCCCTAGGAATATCTGAGCCTAATTGTTGGTAGATTTCCGGGTGGCTCAAGGGCATTGCCAATAATTCGAGGATTTGGGTGATCACCTTATCTATACCTCCAAGATCACTGAGAGTGACACTTGTTTGGGGTTTACGTTCCTCTTTCTCAACTTTTCTTTTCTTTTTCTTTGGTTTCTCTCCCGAGGGGTCTTCTGAACGCTTCATCTCTGCACTAGGCACTTTCCAGAGGTCAACAGTGGACTTGTTCATTTGATTGGCTGTTTCCGGGTCCACAGACATGAGTTTCTCGGGATTCTCCTCGGGCGATTCCTTTTCTTTCTCCATATCTTTTAGGATCTTGAGGCTTTTGGTCGCCCCTTCCAGGAGATATTTTTTTTTGGTGCGTCTCAGCTTGATCTCATTTTCTTGGCAGATCGCAGCGGCCTTTTCTGGGTCTAGATTTTTGAGTTTGTTTCCTTCTTGAATATAACTTTGAAGGATCTCAAACATGATGGCATCCAAGTCTTTTTGGAACATACTTGGACTCGAAAATTTCAGTAGTTGATCCCAAGTCAGCCGGCTTGGTGTCAGGTAACTGTCTAGTAATATTGCCCAGCTGACTAGGGACTAGAGAGTCGCTTGTATAGGGTATAGGATGCCGGCTGACTGTAATCCTACACCAGCTGAAAGCTAGTAATCGAGCCTAGCTAACCAGTCTATCTAGCCATTCATAGCAATGTTTTGGTCCAAGCCAAAAGTTAATGCGCATGATAAAGCGGTCCTGGACCTCAAGATGCAACGCGATAAGATCAAGCAGTACCAGAAGCGCATCGCCGGCGTGGTCAAGCGGGAACATGAGCTCGCCAAGGAGTGTCTTCAAAAGGGCAACAAACAAAAGGCCCTGATCCTCCTACGGCAAAAGAAGTACCAGGAGCAGCTCCTGATCAAAACCGACCAGCAATTGGAAACGCTCGAGGAGCTCGTCTCGTCCATTGAGTTCTCTCAGATCCAGAACGACGTTGTGTTTGGGCTGGAGCAAGGAAGCAAGGTTCTCAAGGAGCTCAACAAACAAATTAGCATTGACAGAGTAGACAAGATCATGGACGATACGCAAGAAGGGATCTCGTACCAGAAACAGGTCAGCGAGATGCTTGCCGATAAGATCACTATGGACGAGGAAGCAGAGATCGAGGATGAATTGGAGGCATTGGAGCGTGCTGCGGGTGTCAAGAAAGAAAACCCCAAATCACAGAATGCTCTTCCCAAGGTTCCCACAACTGCTCCGTTGCCTGATGCCCCTTCAGAAGCCCCTGAGGAGGAGGAAGAAGAAGGAGAGCTTCTTGCTGCATGAATGTAATTATTATTTATATACAGTTTTGATGACAGGTAGGGGAACAGCTACTAGGGTGTGGGGGACCTGTGGAGGGCCTGCGAAGAGACTTTAGCACTGGATCCAGTTGAGTCCTAACGACACGCTACCACTTAAAGCCACTCCAGGAACTCGGGAGTGAAATAACTAATCAGAATGTTGGCTCCAGCGCGAAGGTTGCCTTGAGCAGCCTCAAACGCCATTGCCTTGAGATCAAAAACACCCTTCTCGGCACCGGCATGTAACATGGCAAATTCACCCGATACTTGATAAGTAGCAATGGGGTAGTCGCGGCAGATATCAGCGGTGTCAGAAACGATATCAAGATAGAATGTGCTGGGTTTGACAATGAATGCATCGGCGCCTTCCTCGATATCACGCTTGAGAGCACGACGGGCAAGACCACGGCTGGCAGGAGGGAGCTGGTACGCTTTACGGTCACCCTTCTTGGGGCATGAAGCAGCAGCATCACGGAACGGTCCATAAAGGTTTCCGGCGAACTTGGCACTGTACGAGATCAACATGGTAGAGTGGGCAAGCTCGGCAGCAATGAGACCCTGCTTGATGGCCTGAATACGGCCGTCAATCATGTCACTAGGCGCTACAGCGTTAGCACCAGCTTTGGCGTAACCAACAGCAACGCTGGCCAGCCTAGCAACGCTCTGTTCGCGATTAATAGAGCCATCGTCTCTAAGCACACCGCAATGGCCATGGCTAGTATACTCGCAAAGACACACATCACAGATAATAAAAAGGTCTGGGAATTTCTCTTTCAGGGCCTTTGTGGCCATAATGACCGGGGAATCGTGACTCTCGGCACCGAGGCCATGGGGATCTTTATCAGACTCGGGAACGACGCCGAAAAGAAGGACACTACGGAGTCCCTTGGCAACTAGAGACTCAACAAAGGGGATAAGTTTGTTGATTCCCCATTGCTTCTGGTTAGGAAGGCTCTTAACGGGGATCTCGTCGTCAGGGTTCTTGGTGATAAAAAGCGGGTAAACAAACATGTCCTTTGTGAGACGCCTGTTTTCTTGCCATTGGCGTGAAAGTGGATGAGCGTAGCCCGAAGCTAAAAGGTGGTTGGAAGGGACAGAATTGGACATTGATGGAGAAGACTAGGCTACTTTGGGTTTCCTAGTCAGCTTGGGACATATGACTATTTGCCACGAGTGGTGCTTGGGAGTGGAGACGAGGGTTTCAGTAGTGGCATAAAGTCCCGGATCGGGTCCATCGGGTCCAAATTTAGTACTATTAAGGTACATTGGAATTACTGGAATATACAAATATATTTTCATTCATTTACAAGTATAATCAAATGATCCTCACTTAAGCACTTTACCCCAACATTGTGGCGTCCCTAGGCTCAACCCTCGAATATAGGCTCGACCCTTGATCGACCCTTGGTTTGACCCTAGCAACTCAACCTACCGATGTCGTGCCACCATGAACATACCCACGGCCACGGCCATAACGAAGACGACCACCTAGCACCTCCAGACTCTAATCCTGCTCAAAGTCTCTGGCAACATATCGATCACGACCACGTTATCACTCTGAACGAAGCTCAGGAGGATGCAGGAGCGAAAATCCTTCGAAAGTACAGCGAAAGGCTGTCCACAGAGCCTATTTTGGAGTCCGATGTCGATGAAGAGCTGCTGCTTATTATCCCTTTTAACGGCGAAGTCCAATTGCACTCAATTCACCTGCGTAGCCCTGCAGACGACCGAGCGCCCCAAAAAGTCCGTCTTCTCAAGAATCGCACCGACCTGGACTTTGAAACGGTCAATGATCTCCCTGCGGTGCAAACCCTCGAGCATCCTCGGGGAATTGGTATTGGAAGTGCTCAGAATGACGGTATCGCTGAGTACTCTGTACACAGGGCGAAGTTTAGCGGCCTTACTTCGTTGGCAATTCATATTCAGTCAAATTGGGGCGAAGAAACTAGTGCACTGAGCTATATCGGACTGAGCGGTTCCTGGAAAAAGCTAAGTAAAGCCCCAGTTGTTGCTATGTATGAGGCCGCTGCCAACCCTAGTGATCACAAAGTCAAGAATGAAGGGTTGAATGAGGTACTAGAGTAAAATATTTAAGTTTCATGTTATGTCGTTCTCTACTCGGATACTGATTTCATCGATATGTCATTTGATCTAAATAGTCAAAATCCCTGGTGTGGACAACTGTGTTGCCGGTTGGGGCCTTGACAGTCCTGCTTCAGATTGGGAAGCTGGGTCACTGCTCGGAGTCGGTGGACTAGGACTCTTCATCTCCCCCTGAGAGTCAATTTCGAGCCCACAGACGGCACACTTTGCGTGATACCTGGTCAGCCAGATCTCAATGCAATTGGTGTGGAAAACATGAGTGCAAGGTAATTGACGTATACTTTCACCTTCATTAATGTCATCAAGACAGATTCTGCAACTCGCTTGCTCTCCTTCATGCTTTCTTCTAGGGAAGAGGTTATCGACTTCGTTGTTTCTAAATACCGATGTAGTTGGCTTTGGGTTAATTGGCTCGAGTATATACTTGAGCCACGGCCATCTTCGGGACATGCGAAACCAAAATTCTCGTCGTCTTCGGCGAGACTTGTTAAGCGCGAACAACATTACAGCGATAAAACAGCAGCACCCCAAGAACGCGGCCAAGAAGAATACTAAACCTCTGTAATTAGTCGATGGCGACGTTGTTTCCTCTTGATCAGGGTTCATCACCATCTCCAAGAGGTCCAGATGTCATAGGTTATGTAGCCCTGACGGTGCAGTACATCTATGCCACCAGTATGCCTACTTGACATGATGGTATGACTGTGGATTATCGGCTCATTAATCTGAGTGAATTCAAAAAGCTAACACAATTTTAGAACTACAATTGTTTATAGATTAGAACGCTCGGCCCGCTTTATGCGTGCTTCTCGAGCCATTCGTGAAGCCCTTTAGGCTCGCCCTCCTTGTATCGGCTTGTGTCTTCACCCTTTTCGAACAAGATAAATGTTGGGATGCTGTTGAAGTTATAGCGCTTGGAAATAACCTCACCTTCGTCGCGGTTAACGTTGAACTTGTAGAACTTGGTGTTGGGATATTTCTCGCTTTCTTTCTCGTAGAAAGGGCCAATTGCTCTGCAAGGAGGACACCATTCCGCCCAAAAGTCAACAACACTTTTGCCGCTAGAGGCAATAAGCTTGTCAAACTCCTCAATTGTCTCGATCGAGTGCACCATCTGTGTTCATGAGGGAGTTTAGGTCCTTACTTATACCGTTACCTTGACTAATGCCTACATAGCTAGTGCATAATGGATCTACCTAAATTTAGCGATGTGTAACTTATTTCTGTGGATCATCGACCGCCTTAAAGAAGCGCGGACCAAGTTCAGTTTATAGATAGAATTGATGGTACTCCGTTGTTTAAAATTACAGATGGCTACTTGTCAGAGCTCCGTCGCCTATAATTCCTGGCTAAAGCTCGTGCGTGTGGTGATAGGGTTTCTAGCCTCATACGTCGACGTGCATATGAGTACATATACGCGGTACATACTAATGACTAGCGATGTAGGTCTATAACCTTGGCTCATACCAAATTGTACACACATTGGATTTATACTCAGACATCGAACCTTCTCAACTCCGCAGCCAGCCTCCTTGCCTTCACAAGAACCCGTGCGAAGCGACGATCCCAAGGGGAACTGACGCAATGTATGCATAATCGGCGCTGATAGCGTTCCCTGCTTTTATTATTTACTCTGTGGGGGCGTCGAAGCGCTTCACATTCAAAATCTCGGAAAATTAAGCGCGACAGTCGCGTATTCGGGCGTCACTTGCGAGCCAACGATCGGGTTCACGTTATCGATGCGAGCCCCAATTTGTCTGGGCACGTGCATGCATATGCGGGCTCTGACGATCAGTTTGGGGCTCAGTAAACACTAACTGGGTCAAGGAAGTGGCGTAGGTTTCAAAGCACCGAGCAGGGTCCAGTTGGAATCGTTCAGAACGCATTCTATTTATTCTACCGCCACTTGGTCTTCCCATAACTTCGCGCTAGGTAGATGAACCAAATCTCACTTTTTCAGAAATGTCCTTGCATTTGTTGGAGATACTTCTAGCATATTGACCGACGATAACACTCGTTAACAGGATCATGCCATCGAACTTGATATGTTCATACCCTTCACGTCATTCTTTCAATGGATCATAGAAGAATTGAGGGGGCAGCTCGACTTGTTTTGTAGTTGTTGGAGAGTAGTTATTATCAGAACCTGATACAGAACCTGATTCCTTAGATTTCTCGAACTGGCTACCAGTC
>JAKIRU010000108.1:0-12757 GCA_022577715.1 Wickerhamiella alocasiicola
GGGGTATTGTTTTTTCCCCCCCCCCCCCCCCCAAACGCAGTAATGCTGTCGCCTCGCCAAGCAAGAGAGCGCGACTGAATAAATATGGTGTTGGCCGATCCTCGATTGCAGCGATTCCGGACGGGTCATTTCTTCATCATCCTTTGGAAGAACGAGGGCGCATTCCAGAGCCCGAAAGCCATAACGCGCCACCCATAAAGGCCAAATGGGGTGGTGACGCCAATCGATCCATATCGATGTTCGGTAGTGGAAATTGGTCTGCTCCGGAATGGACCATCGTTCTTTCAACGAATGACGAACCCTGTCCTGCGTGAGTTTTCGGGCGGGCGCTCGGGACTGGGCATACAGAGGCTGTGGTGGTCAGGAGGATAGGTTCTGTAGGATCAGATGTCAGGGAGCTCCAGGAGCCTTTGAGCCAGAGAGCAAAACTGGCGACGCTAACAGTTACCACAGGCGAATCCTAGGGCGATCTCAAGGCAAAACCCACGGCTCAACTCACGGCTCAACTCACGGCGCGACCTCCATCGCACGGAACATTTATAGCAAAACGAAATAGCAAGAAAGCATTTTTAGCAAAGCGGCGGGGCCGCGCATTTATAGCAAAATCTACCTAAATTGGGGCGCGCGGGGGTGGCACACTCGCACAGACTCACGTGGACGCGGGCGCACACACACACTCACACGCGGACGCACACGCGACACTGAGCTCCGGCGCCTCCGGCTCTGCTCACTGCGTTCGCATCGCCTCAGCACCTACGCCTTCTTCTCAACCGCACCGGCATCAACCTCCACACGGGTCTTGCCCTGAGAACTCTTGACAGTCTCCTCGCCAACCAAATAAGTGATATCATCCCATGGGTGGCGGTACAGGCCGGCCTTGAGACGCTTCTGGTCGAGGTGGTGGGCGATCAAACCGATGGAGCGGCCGAGCACGAAAAGACCGTTGAGAACACCGTTCTTGAGGTACTCGTCGACCTCCTCGGCGTTAAAGGCGCCGCAGCCGCGAATCAGGTCAATGAACGACACGGCGATGGCACCATCAACGTTCAGGATCAGGTTATCCTTCTTTGAGGTGGTGACCTCCTCGACCGCCAGCGCGTAGTCGAGCATATCGCTCGAGGGGAAGTTCTTGTGCACAAAGTCCTTGACGACCTCGACGCGGAAGTCGGGGTTGTTGCGGCTCTTGACCTTGTGGCCGATACCGGGGATCAGCTTGTTTTGTTTACGCATCGAATCCACAAAGGCGCGGGGGGAGAGACCTGTGTCGTAGGCGCGCGAGAACTCCTGGGCGGCACCGTCGAGGGCACCACCGAAACGGGTTCCAATAGTCAGGAGACCGGCCACCAGCGACGAAATCAGGTCCTTGCCGGCACGAGTAGTAATAATGGTGTTCATGGCACCACTGACTGCAGGACCGTGGTCGGCCGTGAGCATGAGGACCATCTCGAGGAACTTGCTGGCGTAGGCAGGCAACCGGCGACGGAACCAAAGCAGCGACATCACACCGCCAACACCGATATCCTCCTTGAACACTTCGCTGATGGGGATACCAGCATAGAGCAGCTCCTGGCCACGGTCATCGGTAATAGTGGAGATGAAAGCGGCCGGTTTACGCACCAGACCAAGCTGCTGGGCCCACGAGTAGTCGATGGGGATCTTGGGCACCTCGGGCTCGGCCTTGGGCTCAATGACCTTCTGAGCAACAAGTTTCTTGTACAATTGACTCAACAGCTCGGGCATATCCTCAAAAGTATCGGGGACAAGGAGACCACCCTCCTTCATGGCCTTGTTCTTGGCAACCGCAGTCTCCATATCGGAGTTGGCCATTGAGCCGGCGTGGCCGAACTGAACCTCAGTAGTAAACATGGAGGCGCAGGTACCGATCGCCCAGGCCACAACAGGTTTAGTGATCTTGCCTGCCTTGACGGCCTCGATGACGCGGTACTCCTCGACACCACCGACCTCACCAAGAAGCACAATCACTTTACATTTGGGTTCGCGCTCGAACCGCATAATGTGGTCGATAAAAGTGGTTCCAGGGTACCGATCACCGCCAATGGCGATACCTTCATAGACACCGTCAGTAGTGTGGGAGATGATATTGTTGAGCTCGTTGGACATACCACCGGATTTGGAGACGTAGGCAACGGAACCGGGGCGGTACAGCTTGGAAGAGACAATATTGTCCATCATTCCTCCGGTGTTTCCGATCTTGAAGCATCCGGGTTTGATACCACCAACAGTAGCGGGTCCAATAATGGTAACGCCCTTCTTGCCGGCCTTGTAAAGGATTTCGCGGGCACGGCGCTCGGGGACACCCTCGGCAATGATGGCAATGGTGCGGAATTGCGGGTACTCGAGCAGTTCCATGGTGGAGGAGTAAACAGAGCGGGAAGAAGCAAAGTTAACGACGACATCGACCTCGGGGTGCTTGGCAGCGGCCTTGGCGACCTCCTGGTACACAGGGAGAAGCGTCTCGGTGGTGCCCCAGTACATTTTCTGCACAAACTGGCCGCCAAAGGGGTAGATCACGCCGGCGACGCTGGGGGTATCGCGTTTACAAATGAAATCGAAATCGAGCATCGTCTGGCACGCGCGCGGTTGCATGCCGTACACGAACGCGCGGGTCTTGTTGGTGAAAAGCTCAGCGCTGGACATTTGGATGAGATGAAGCGGTGGGCCGCGCCGTTGGGTTATATACGGTGACTAATGTTGAGCGAGTGAGCGCGTGAGCGAGTGAGTGAGGTGAGTGAGGGAGTGGGTAGAGGAGTGGTAGGGCCCAATTCGTGGTGGTGAGGGAATTTTAGAATTTTGGGGGTTGTTTGGTGCGAAACGCGCCGTGTTGGGTGGTGGTAAGGATTATAGGATGTCGCTGATGGCCGAGTTTACGCTGAAAAATTATACAACTTTAGTTGTTACATTAGTTTAACTGCGTTTATCTGAAATTTTCACCCCGATTCCGTCTTTACAGCTCCTTTTACGCTCCTCATCCACATGCATAAAGACTCAGCCCATTCAACGGGTGGGATGACTCGCAGGTCTGTGCTGCGGCGGTAGCGGGGGTCAGGAGAGCACGAGTTGTTTGAGTGACGGGTCTGGTTGGGCCTGGTATGGTCGGAATTGGTGTGCATTGCGCTGAACCTGTCCCTGGCCCTACACGCCCGGAAAAATGATCTCAACGGTTCCCGACATGCATAAGCGAGATCGCGTGGGTGACAAGACTGGAAGTAGATAGCAGAAGATTGTTAGCAGTGCAAAGTGTAGTGAGTGGTATGTATGGATCCGTGGCACTGTATCGTGGTGATGTGTTGTGGGTGGACCTGTGCTCTTTGAGCGCTAGCGTTGGCCTGTTGGATCAGATCGGAACTAGGACTTTAACTGCGACCAGTATCGCAGAATGAATGCGCGTAATTAAGTAGAACTAGGTAGTGCGGTCTCTATTGCGAATGTTAGTTAACGAATGGGCGTGTTATGCGATCCTGATCGTGCGATTCAAGCCATCCAACTTAAACTATGCGATGCAAGCCAAGGTCTACAAGGCTGTTTCGGCACGGGAGGCTTCGGGCAACAGTCTGATTAAAACTGAATTATAGACGATACCTGAACTAAAACTGACACGAGTGAACGCTGTAAAGCCCCACTGAGTCATTCCAGCGATCTGGGCGTGATAATGGCTTGGCACGGTTAGCGGCCCCAACGGCCTAGCGGCTCCCTAACGCGCCCTCCCACTGACCACTAACCGTCACTAAATTCACAATTACATCATCCGCTAGTCAGTCCCAAGCCATCCTAGCTTGCCCCTGGGAACCCTTGACCCCATACATTGGCGAGATATAGACAATTTTGACAGCAGATAGAAACCAGGTAGAGCGCCCGTAGACTTGGATATAAAGACAGAAATAAGACGTAACTGAACACTGCGGAGCTGAATACAGCATTTACTCGCGCCCCCCATCTCAATTCCAGCACTTAAGCCACATTGCATCCAGCCGCATGTGCATCGAGGTATGGGCGTGCATGGAGCATATGGGCGCCAAACGCCCTCTGACCAAGTGAATAAACTATGTTACCATGGCCTCCAAGTAATCCTTCGACCCAGCCATAAGCAACATCACCCCCCCTCGCCACCACAACATCTACCGACACGAGTCCGACTCCTCCTGCTATTAATAAATGAGCTGGTGCTTCTATAACGCGGCATATGATATCGATGATCCGCACACGTGTGGCCTGACGCTGCTCGAAGCCGCCGTAGTGCCCAGCACGTTCATTATTCCGTCGTCGTTTGTACTCGTTTCCCCGAACGCCGCCTGGCGACCGTTCAACCCCAGCGACAACCACCGCATTAGGAGCAGCAACAACGCTGCGGTAGGGCACAGGAGACAACTATTCAAGGTTGAAGGCGACTTTTTACGGCCTATTTACTGGGATTTAAACGTAAAAGTCCAAGTACACAAGGCCGACTGGGTGTTTACTAGCTCTATGACCCCGTTGCCTCCAAGCTGGGAGCTGGTAGCGGCCGCTCTACTGGAACAAGTGAAACCCTGGACCGACGAGTACGCCGAGCGGTTCGAGAAGGCGCAGGCTACGGGGGATTTCGACCCTATTTCGGCCAAGATCTCCATCGATAAGACGACCAAGAACGCTGGCCGACTGCTGTTCTCGCCCGCGCCCAAGGAGACGCCCAAGGGCCACATTCTTAGTTTGTACCAATCAAAATCAGCACGTTTTATTTCCGAATGGAGCACGCGGTTCGGACAAACGGTCGAGATCGGGCTGTTCGATTACGGCGTGTACAGGGAGAAATACAAGATTCCGGCGCGCCCCAGCGACGAAATTGACTTTGTTCCTGATCCTGTTTCGAAATTGACCCTTGTGGTCCATGGGATTGGTCAAAAGCTGCCCACACCAATGGAGAAACGTAACTTCACCTTTGCAGTAGAGAAGCTGCGGTCACGCATTCGCAAAGAGTACGAGGCCCTTGGCGAAACGGACGACACACTGCTCTTGCCGGTGATCTGGCGCCATGCATTTAAAGTAGAAAACTCGTTCGTTTCGCCCGACGCAATCCGGCCGCCGTTCATGACCGAACTGCGCGACAAGTTCAACAATTTCATGTACGATATCCCCTATTATATGAGCTCGCACAGGGATATCATGATCAACGCCACGTGCGAGGAAGCCAACCGCATTTTCCAGCTGTTCAAGCACCACCACCCGTACTTTGAAGGGCCCGTGAACATGATCGGGCACTCGCTGGGGTCGGTGATCGCGGCCGATATCCTGTCGAAACAGCCCACAGAGTGCTCGCCCGAGGCGCCGCTTTCTTTTAACGTCAACAATTTCTATACTTGCGGCAGTCCCCTGGGGTTCTTTCTGTACCTGCGCAACTCGCCGCTGATCCCTCGGTCTCGATTCGAAGGTGAGGAGCTGCCGGAGTTTGGGTGTCTCGCGGTCAACCAGATCTTTAATGTGATTCATCCGTATGACTTTGTTGCTAGTCTTCTGAGTCCCACGGTCAGAGGCGGCGCCGAGGGCCTGGAACCAGCACAATTGCCGGCCGTGTACGGGGACCGGCGGGTGTCGCGATCGCGCCTCAGCTCGCTGGCGGCCAAGTTCCAGAAACCGCCGAGTGAGAAGCCGGACTTTGAGCCCAGCGACGATATGCTTGCGCTGAACGTGAACGGCCAGCTGGACTGGATCATTCAGTACTCGTCGCATATCGAGCTGTACGGTGCCCTCACCGCCCACACAAACTACTGGATCAACAGCGACTTTGCGCGACTCCTTATATACTCGGGGAGAGGCAAAGTGCCGGAACTAAAGGCGAAGAGGGTGGAGTAGGCCCGTGGAGGCCCTAGAGTAGCGCCCTTAGAGGAGGGCACAGAGCCCCTAAAAACGATAAGAACAAAGTATGCATTATATAAATTAAAAACTGGCATTGCTATCTGCAAAGAGGTAGTTTTGGTTCACGATCATGGTATTAACGATGCTTTGCATGGGCCGCATCCGATCCATCACGTTGGCGGAGAAGAAGTTCATGCTGAAGACGATGGCCAAGTTGGGCGTTGACATCTTGTTGTTGGCCTCATGTTGTACCACCAAGTTCAGGTGCACGACAATGCGTTTGAGCAGATTATAGTTGGGCACCGGCAACCGATGGATACAGTCAAACAACAACTTGAGTTGCATCTCTTTAGGGCAGTTGGCGCACTCGACGAATTCCTCGAAAATGGGGCTGAGAAGCGGTTCGGGCAGTTCGCGCAAGTATAGCTTGACGCAGCCGGCAACAACGTTCATATCGATCCACCGCGAGTCGCTGGTCTTGAGCTTCTCGCCATTATCAAGGGCAGCTTTGAGGGTGTTGACGGCAGCCAACGAGCCACTGATACGGTAAAGTCCTACTTCATCGAGTCCAAACTCTTCAACACGTTGCAACAGAACATCAACAACGTTGGGGTACGGCGAGTTCTCGCGTTTGCACACGATCTCTAAGGGCACTCCAAACACCTTTGTAGAGCCCGGGCGCATTTGCGCAGTGGCCACGGCGCGTTTGCACGAATCAGTCAATGCCTCGACCCATTTGGCCGCCTCCTGTTCATTGGTAGCTTGCAGGATCAGCTCGGCGCCCTTGGGTTGAACGATGCGGAACACGCCCTTACGAGGACCCTTGATCTCGCATACACTGAGGTCCCAGGACCCTAGCACACGCTCGTCACTAGATTCAAGACTCGGCAAGTTGCCAGGGTTGACAACAGAACCAGTAGGTGCTGCCAAGTTAGTGGCCGATCCATTGGAGTTCGAGATAGCACTGATATTGCTTGAACTGAACGCCATCGACAACGGCCGGACTGTGGACTTGAGTAGTGACCCGAACCGTGAGCGACCACTGCTGCTACTGCCTTTACTGAACCGCCCACTCTCGCTATTTTGCATGATGGAGGATCCACTGGACGTGGGCTGTGCATTGACAAGCGTCGAGATGGGTCTCATGCGAGGTAGACGTTTCTCCAACAACGAAACACTAGTAAGAGACGAGGACGACGTGATTGACGGAGCCTTGGACACGAGAATATCATACTGTTTTGCCTCCAAGCGCATCTTCTCCAGCTCGGCACTAACGCAGCCGGTGAACGCGCGCTGCTTGTGCTTCCATTTGGGTTGTCCCTGTAACTCCTTAGTGACGCACTCTTTGATAGCTCTTTTATCCAGTTTATAGGCCGAAGTATCCGGGTTCACGATGTAGTCAAACTGCGCGTACAGCTTGGGGTCCACGGGGGCCTTTTGGAACTCGTTGCGAATATTGCGCACCAAATTATAGGCGTAGCGGTGCTTGTCAAAGTTGATAAGTTCGGGGTTCTCCAGTGCCATATTGGGAATGTAACACACAATCTCAAACATTCGCTCAATGATCCAGCCAATACAAGGAGTGATGGGGCGGATACTCTCGCGCTGTGTCGTCAACATCTCGGTGGGGATCTTGGGGATGAAGATAGTGAACGAGTTGGGTACTGCCCGCTGCGGCGCCGCGTCGCTGTCGTTGTCAACACTACCAAGATTGATAGGGGTATTAGTAGCAGCGTCGAACTCGCTCTGGACATCGATACCGGCCTGGAGCCAGGTAGCAGCGTACGCGCGGCTTTCGGGTTTAAGCACCGCAGCAACAATAGCGCTCTCAATAAACGAAGGAACACGCGTGCTCAGGTCGTCGCCGGCGTTGGGGAACAGGTCAAAGAACTTCATGCGCGCGCGCAAAATACCAATCAACTTGAGGATATCGGCGAACCGCGACGTGCGATTGCGATTAAGAACGTGCAGCATTGGGTCAGTGATCTGGTAAGTGAAATAATCAGTAATGTTACCGTGCAGCTTCAGCAACGCCTTGACAGTAGCCGGGAAGTACGAGCTTGTCTTGTCCTTGGGGTTCTTGCGGAACAAGGTGTTGAAGTAGCTGAAGATATCCTGGATCGGCAGTTCATCCTCAGAAGTAGTGGCACTGGGAGTGTAATTGAACAGGTACATGGGATCGGCGATCTGCAGCTCTAGTGACTCAAACAGTTGCATCCAGTCAACAGTGGAGATGGCGTTGAAATGATCCGAAACAATGGCGTCCAGCTCCTCAATGTACTGCTCCATAGTCGCGAGGCTCGAATTAGGCGGCCAGTGCACTACATGGCGCGAAACAGGCGGCAGGGCCTCCACGGGGACAATATCGGGGGTTCTGTACCGGAGCTTGACAAACGTATCGTTAAGGCGACGAGCATGGTTAGGCAGCGACTCAAACGAACTGAGAGGGGCTTCGATCCCTTGCAAGAACTTGCGCATTTGTTCTGTCAACTGCGAATCGTCGGCGAAATCAACGTGAAACTCAGTGATCCAGTACTGAATGGCCTCGAGAATATTGCAGTAAATCTGAGAAACAACCCGAAGAGCCTGGCCAGTGACCGGTTGTTGTGTGGGTTCCCATCGAGGGAACGGTTTCGATGTAGTTTGACCCGCTCTATGAGCCACAATCGACAGTGCCGCGCCCGTTGCGCCGTGGAACCGCGTGTCAAACATCTTGAGCAGTTCGCTAGGGGAGCAAAAGCTGCGGAATGTCGCCATAAATGTCTCTGTATGTGAAGGCAGGTTAATTTTAAACCGATGCTTGTTGGTACTGAACTCGCCCACGCCCAGCACAAGGGTATCCACGAGCCGCTGGAGCGACGCCGCCTTGACAACAACTTCTATTGACCCCAGGTCCATGTTGGCAAGGTGCGCTGCCAGCTCGAGGGACTGCACTGAGCTACGCCGGTCGATGGTGGACGCCCTATTCTCGAGGAGCGACGAGTGACGCGAGTGGTTCTGGTCATCGGCCGACTTGAGCACAAGGTCCATACCTACGAGATGCGTTCTGACGCCAATATTCAGCAGATCACGAATACTTTTCACTAGCACATGCGGACTGCCGTGTTTTGTAAGGTACTCTCTCGGTCCGTTCTCCAGTTCGCGTACGCCAGTAGTGAGAGGGGGGAACGAATTGGACCGTTGCAGATAGGTATTACCAGGAGCATGAGGGCCAGAGATATTGCCCAATGGTGTGCGTTGTTTTGATGAGGCCGCCGATGCAAGGGCGTTCTTGGATAGCAGCCGGAATGAAGGTATTGGTTCGGTAAACAGCAGAGGCACAAACGACCCTACTGAAAGTGGCTGCGATTGAGAGAAGAAATAAGGCAAGTAATAGCCGAATGCGCGAGGCTCGATCTGCAAGCTCTGGTTCGCCGCCGAAAGAAGCGGGTTGGGTAGCTGGTTGTTAAGCCGCAGCCATGAGTTGAACAGGTCCTGGAAATAAGGTAGAGTCTTTGTGTTCATCTTTGGCGGGTCGGGCATATCGGTTGCGTTATCGAAATAGTAGAACCACCCTTCGGTGACTGCACTGAGCCGTTCTAACTGGGCATTCGCGGCCTCGGGGTCGGGTTTTGCCGTGACAATGACGTCGCCAAAGTACGGGACGCAAGCAGCTTTCGGGTATATGTCGCCCATTTCCTCAGTGGACGCTCTAAACGTTGATTTTTCTAGCAGCTCGAGGCTGGCCCTCTTTTCCAGCTCGAACGCCTCGAATCCCCACTCGCGCGACACCGTTTCTCTATATTGTGTGGGCACGTAGGACCAGGCGTTACGGAGTCGCAAGACAGGGGGGGTGCAAATTACGGCGGCAATAGCGATCCACCCGACGATATCGCCTGCTTGTCTCAGCTGCATGCCCAGCTTGATCCACGCCGTCAGCAGCTCGCCTCTCTGCTGTTCGCTAATAGTAGTGCAGAAAGCATGGCCCAAAAGCAAGGAGCCGAGGAAATGCGGGGTCTTGAGGTCAAATACAAGCGGGTTCAAGGTCCAGGCAGCCGCAGCGCCTTCGAAATGGAATAAAACAGTAGGGTCGTTGAGCGGACACCAGCGTTGCCAGAACGAGAGGTGGAAAAGATGGATTTGCTCGCCGAAACTTTTGTTGAACTTACTATCAGTAAATAAATCCGGTGGCAACCACAGTTGATGAGCAACACGCGCCAACTGCCATAATCTCAGGTCCACGACGCCGGAGGGTTCGGGGGCCGTAGGAGAAGGCACGATATCGGCTGCTTCAGCGTACGCAGCGTAAACCTGGCGTTTCAGCGCAGTGGCCAGCTGGTCATCGGACCGTGAAACCGAGTCTGCGAGCTGCTGCAGCCCTGCATTGACTGCGTCATTGAGCATGAGCCCCGGCTGGAGGCAAGCGCGAATAAAAGCGGCGATAACGTGGGGCGGTTGGGCGCGCACAACATCAAATGCGCCCACGAGGTCAACGCAGTACGGAATGAGGCGCGGGTCGTCCAGCAAGTGCTCCACGAGCGCGGCGTCGGGCGCCGAGAGGGCAGGTTTCGCGAGCGCGGGGTCGAACGCGCGGTATGATTGCGGGGCGGCGCGCAGCACGAACCGGTCGTCGGCAATTGTGCCTCGGATTAGGCGCCAGTTGTGCCCCTCGCGCGTCCCGGGAACGTGACGGTTGAGCCATCCGTCCATGGGCATTGGGTAAGCGAGAGCGCGAGCCGCGAGGTAACGAGCCACGCGCGCCCGGCGGCAAGCAAAGTGAGTAGGGGGTGGGAGCAATTTATAGTTAATTATATACTTTAGAGCATGGGAAGCGCCAATTTAAGAGGTTCTGTGGGCAGTAGGCGGCGCAGTCAGGATATGAAATTGTGTAGCCTAGTACCGTGGAGCCAGGGAGTGAGGTAGTGAGGAACGAGCCGGGAGGGGGCTGTTGGTGTGATGATGGCGTTTGTAGAGTCGGATATCCTGGTTTGTGTAGTTCGCAGTGTCGGTACCCGGCCTGGCGGCTGGATGGAGCTAGGTAACTACAGCTAGGTGGGCAGTGAGTAGTGCGGGCGGTGGGCGCAGTTACGGGCGAGCAGAGGGTGTGGGTTTTGTTGAGGGTAGCTGGGCAGTGCTTGTAATCCAGTTTGTGCAGCTATAGAGGGCTTGGTGCGGTCAGTCAGTACAAGTAGATGGAGGGTGGAGGGAAGCGAGCCCGAACGAGACAATGCGAATCAGTATGAGCCAGCTGGCCAGTATGAGCCAGCTGGCCAGTATTGGTGTAGTCTTTGTGCAAGCATTATGCTGAAGTGGATGTGAGATAGGGGCTAGCCTCTGTGCAAGATGTGGTACAATAGTGCAGGTAGCCGGTATTGACCTGGACTCCCTACGGAGCTGGAGGAGTCGCTAAGGAGATGGAGACGTTAACGAGTGATATTGGTGTGAGCCATATCGGGCTAAATTGCTGGAAGGCGTTGGCACGAGCGAGGTGGACTCCGGGGCTCGAGCGAGCAGGACTGAGACACAGGACAGCAGGGTAGAGGGAAGCGTTGCCTCAGGTTTAGCCAAGCAGAATAGAGCAGAGCGGCAGCCAGTGTGAGCTGTAAGGGAGTCGTTTGTACGTCTCGGAGCGCTGGTGTGGGGCTGGGCTCTTCGAGGACTATTTAAATACTCATGTAGTGTGCTGGCGTGCTGATAGTGAGAATGAGTGGGTATGAGCGTGAGACGGCGCTGAAGGTGATGGAAAGAGCCACACTGAAACTACATGCAAGTTCAAGCCACTGTGCAGTCCAAGTAGCAGGTTCATCGAGAGCAGTTGCGGCGAGAGTACGCAGCCAGGGACTGAATAGCCGATGCGCTACGGCGAGTGCAGCGAGTAAAGGTCAGGCCCGCTCTACAATTTCACGGTCCTCAAGCACAGGGTACAGCATTCACTCATTTTGCAGCGTCGGGGCCCGGCCCAGCGAGAGTATGTAGATAGGAGCTAACTGGAGTATCCATATGAACAAATGGACAATGAGTAGTGCGAGCAACAGGCGAGAGACAAGCCCAATCTTTAATTTTCAAATATTTCAGTGGGATGCATGGTTTATTTTAGTAGCAGGTGCCGACATAGGGAGAATATCTATTTCATTAACAGCCGTGGGGTGGGAGGTGCATGTCCCTAAATAGCTCGTGACCAGTTGGTTAGTGAAGTTGTAAACGTTCGTTTTAGTCTCATAAGCTGGCACAAGGAGCCATGGCCTGTAGTCTGCTCGCGGGGAGCAGCCAACATAGGTTGTCACGCAGTGAACAGCTGAGTGCTGCAACGAATGAGGCGGGGGGTCCGGCCCGTGTTAATGGTGATTATAGTATTAAAACAGTGTATATATGGAGTTTACTTATTAGTTGTCGCCGGGTCGAGCGCGGTGCAGCCAAGTAGTTGGAGTGACCTTGTGGCCCAATAGTCAGTGAGCGAGCAGGAAGCTTGGGGTTAAAAGAGCCGCACAAGTGTCCTTACCTTTTCTTACAGCGATAACACATGACTGAACCAGTCTGTATAGCAAAAGCGGAGCTCGGTGAGCCTGTATCGAAGCACTAGCCTAGCAGCTGGAGGAGCAGACAGAAAGGAGCATCGCACAAGCGAGCAAACGGTACCAAAAGACTTGTTTTTAGTTTAAGTAGTCGGTCAAAAAGTATGGGCGAGCAAACCTCCAGCAAGGAGTTAGTAGCGTGTGTTGTGGGCAGGTAGTAGCCGTGGAATGGGGTAGCGGTGAGCGTTGCGAGCAAGGCCAGAGTGAAGTGCGAGTTAACGTATGCGAGTACATGAAGGCAGCATATGGCAGGGAAGGTGCGCGTAGTGCGCCAGTGTACAGAACGACTACCTTTATAGTATAGAGAGAATGTTGATGCGCAGGGGAGCGGGCGGCGAATGAAACGCTAACGTGAGCTG
>JAKIRU010000109.1:0-12573 GCA_022577715.1 Wickerhamiella alocasiicola
CCTCCTTCGTTGAGAAGGCTCCCGCTCCTGCCCCCCTTCCCACTCCTGTCCCCGCTCCCGTTGTTGTTGTTGCTCCTGCTCCTGCCCCTGTTTCCTCCCCTGTTTCCTCTCCCGTTGCCGCTCCCGTCTTTGTTCCCCTCCCTACCCCCGTACTTTGCATTTGCTGGTACGACGTTATCCAGTGCTCTGAGCCTGTTGAGACAAGCGAGGTTGTGAACGTGGCTCCTGAGGTCGAGGCTGTTGAGGTCGAGGCTATTAAAGTTATTGAGCCCAAGGAGCTCACCGAGGCCGAGCTGAGAGCTCTTTGGCTCGCTCGCCTCGAGCACATTGAGGAGCCCGCCGCCGCCACTAGCCCTGAGGATATGATGTACTGGTGGTTTATCCTCATGGCATTGTTTGCCCTCTTCATGGCCTGCGTGATGGCCATGATCCCCACTTGGGCTACTATCGTGGAGTTGGCCACTCCCCTCCTCCCCTCCCCTGCTGTTACCATCCCCGAGGTCATTGAGACCTTAAAACACACTACTGTCCCTACTCTCCCTACTTCTTGCGTTGGTGAAGCTCTTTGGCGCGCGCTCGGTCCTCAATGGCAGGAGGCCGTGGCCAACTTCTCCCTGCGCTACTTCTGAATGCGCAAGAAGTTTACTGGGGACTCACCCCTTTATGTGTTAATCCGGATGGTAACAGCTTCAAGGTGCTAGCGTTGTTTACGGCACCTTTAGCTAGATTTTTTAGGGCCTTTGCCCAGGGTATGATTCCCATCAAAAAAAGCAGACCAAGGGTTCGCGGTCCAAGAGAAAAAAAAAGAGAAAAAAAGAGAAACAAGAAGAAAAAAAAAAGAGAGAAGTGAAAAGAAGACCCACCCTGATAGAGAACAGGGAAAACAAAAGCTCAATCCCTGGAGTGCAGGTAGCACTCCCCCAGGAGATGGGTATCTTCAGCCCTTTAAGTCGCTGGGTACGCGGCTTTCCTTTGAGTCGCTGGGTAAGTGGCTCCCCTCGAGTTGCTGGGTTATGCACCTCCTCTTGAGTTGCGGGGAAAGCAGCTCCCCTCAGGAGATAGGGCGCGATTTGGTCGGTTTCGCATCATCTCTAATCCATTGAGTTGCTGGGTTCGTAGCTCCCCGAGGAGAAAGGGAAATTTCTTCAACTCATGGAGTTCCACTGGGCGCGGACTCCCCAAGGAGATTGGGTGGTATCTTCTAGCCTAGATGCTGGCTTAAAATGCACTCCTACCCTAGGGACGGGGAAAAGTCTTCACTACCGTAGTCTGTAGGGACCAGACTGGAAAAACTCTCCCCCTACAATTTTTCTACCACTGCAATTTTGACTCTCGTGCTGTTCTTTCTGAAGTCGTTTATTCAACATATTCGCACCACATTCATTTTACATTCATTCATTCAATCCACATTCGTTTTTTTGCTGTTAGTTAGTTAGTTAGCTAGTTAGTTCCGTAGTTAGTTAGTTCATTTGTTTGTTGATTTATTTGTTCGTTAATTCTTAGTCTTTTGTGCAGTATATCCCCTAGTACATTGTGTACAGTATATCTATGTATCTCCAGTACATTACGTCCCTGTATTTGCTTTATTTTACTGCCCTTATTTGACTGTTGTGGTACCGGCTAGTTAGGGTGATACCTTGGATGGAAGGTCGATGCTAGGGTGGTGTGACAGCTAAGGTGCTTTTCAGAGACTCAGGAAATTGTTCAGGTTCGAAGTAGGTAGCTTTTTAGCCCTACATCTCGTTGTTTGGAGCCGGCTTCTACTGCTCCTCGGATACCGCATCCATATTTGCCTGTGACCGAGTTCATAAAAGTGCATAGTGATATAGATATTTGCATTCAAGCTTAGCATTGAACTGCTCTCAAAGCTTCCCGCTCAAATATAGGAAAGACAGAACCGCCGAGTCGCTCTCACGGGGTCCTTAACGCTGCTCTCGCTAATCAGCCATTCAGCCTGGCATTGAGCGCCGTAATCGGGGAAGAAAACTACCGGAATTCTGGTAATACGGTCCTAATTTCGCTTTTTGCTGTTGCGGTTCAGCAGTACAAAGACCCTAATCAAGTGCTTTGCTTGAAGGTGACTCGGATTAGCTTCGTTTGTACGTGTACAAGAACTTTGTAGTTTTCGCGCATAGGTCTTTCTTTCCAAATTTAAAAGACCAAGTTTATAAGAGCAGTGCAAGTTTGCAACATACAAGCCTAGTGTCTAGTAGACCATGGAACATATGGGATCAACTCAGTAGAAGCACATAGAGCTGGAGCTGCTGCTACAGCGACCTTAGGATATTCTGGGGCTCTGGAGCCTCGGATAAGCTCTTAGCGTGCCAGACGGCCAAGCGCTTTCTACGCTCTCACAGTCGTAATAAAGCAGAATTCCTTTGGGGTTTCTGAGCGGCGAAGTCGCCGTTCCGGCTGAAAAAGTATTCATTGTAGTGAAAAATTGCTGCGGCCTGCTCAAGTCCCAGTAATAACAATTTATTGGTAGGATAAACCATTAGAATGCAAATGGCACCGTCGTTATGATTGGTTGTGTCTCCACAGCTTCTAGGACGGTATATTTGTCTTTAAACTGGTTGGAGGGAAGCCGAAGCTTCTATCAGTGCCCTGCCCGCCATTTTCACAGACTGGAGTTACCATATTAGATGACCTTTACCGGCACACTTTTTGAAGCTACCTTGATCGCGCTCCTACTAGTTCACCAATCGATGTCACAGGGACCAAGTACAACCAAGCAGACTAAATCACTGATAAATCTCTATAAGCTCAACTACATCCTTATATGTATACAAATTTTTCATTTGATACCCCAAATCACACCCGGTGGCAAGATTCTCCTTGGAACCCTCGAATAAATGGTACACAACACGCTATTCAGTCAGTGTGACATCCCCAACCTGCAGGGTCCAAAGAATCTACTCAAATGACACGGTAACTGGCAAGTCCGCACAGTAAAGCCGCTCGCTATAAAAGTATTACCGCGCTCTGCCTAAGCTTATGTGTCCTAGTGCCTTTAAGGGGCTACAATTGACAGATCAGTTGCAACTACACAGGCAGTGTAAGTCTCCTAGCTCCGCAGTGCATTAACCATTACATCTTGGGGTATACTCTGAAGAGGTGCAGCAATTACAGACTTGAACTGAGCTATCAAATCCATGAAGAGCTACCCCTCGGTAAGTTTTCAGACACATGATTCTGGCTCAAAGCTCGATCAACGCTGCCGAACCTACTGACTCATTAAATTGTAAACTTTATAGACTTATAATGAATGCATGTAGCTTAGACTTAAACGCAGCGTGCCAGGGTTCGCCAGGAGCTGTACAGCTTCTCTGGGCCCTCCCGACTCTCGAGTGCGCTTCTAACACCTAACTAGCCCGCTACTCCACTTCAGCCTCGCTAGCTCTGGCCGCGGTGATATGCAAGAGGTGCATAACCGGTAAGTCTTGGGAACCCAGCGCAGATCAGTTTGGCAGGAGGGAGTGGCGTAGGATATACTGCATCGCTTCAATTACTCGCAAAACCATTCTACCAAAATGGTTTAGCTGCAATGTAGCCCTGTGGTGGCTTCGACTCTTCTCCATCTCTGCATTCCTCAATCCCGCCCTTCCAATATTGACACTGCAGGGTGCAGGGATATAAGAAGCTGACCCTGGCACAACACGGGGTTAGGGTTGACTCACGATAAAAAACTATTTCACTCTAATCAGCCAAATTTTCGAGCGAAAATGGAGCGAATTCTCAAGTCTTCGCAAAAGCTATGCCCCTTTATGAAGTCGTACTCGACGTCTGCTCTTAAGCAGATGGTCAAAGACAATGCTCTAGTCGAGAAATCTGCTGGATGCCCCGTTATGGCCGCTGCTATTGAGCAGAAGAAGCGCGAGTACTCTATGGCTGCCCCCCAAGCGGTTGCTGAGCCTGCTCAAGCCAGTTCCTCGAGCGCTTTTGCCTCCAACCCGCTTGCGGCGTTCGTGAACCCCACTGTTAAGGACTGTCGCTATGAGCAGCACTACGAGCAGACACTTGACCGCAAGAAGAAGGACAAGTCGTACCGTCACTTTAACAACATTAACCGGATGGCCAAGGAGTTTCCGACTGCGCACCGCGAGTCGCAGCGAGACAAGGTCACTGTATGGTGTGCCAATGACTACCTGGGGATGGGAACGCACCCCAAAGTGCTGGAGGCTGCGCATATGGCGTTGGACACCTACGGAGCTGGTGCGGGCGGTACTCGCAATATTGCGGGGCATAATAAGCACGCGATCGAACTCGAGCAGACCGTGGCCAAATTACATCGTAAAGAGGCAGGACTAGTTTTTTCTAGTTGTTATGTGGCTAACGATGCTACACTGACCCTTTTTGGAACCCAGTTCAAGGATATGGTGTTTTTCTCCGACGAGCTGAACCATGCCTCCATGATTCAGGGTATTCGCAACTCCCGTGCTCGCAAGGAGATCTTCAAACACAACAATCTCGCTGATCTTGAAGCCAGGCTTAAAAAATATCCGCTTGAAACCCCCAAGGTCATCGCCTTTGAGAGTGTGTACTCTATGTGCGGCTCTATTGCCCCCATTGCCGAGATCTGTGAGTTGGCTGAGAAGTACGGTGCTCTGACCTTTCTTGATGAGGTCCATGCTATCGGTATGTACGGCCCCCACGGTGCGGGTGTCGCCGAGCACCTAGACTTCGATTATCAGGCCCGTAACGGCACTGGTCTGCGGAGTGTCATGGATCGCGTTGACATTATTACCGGAACCCTGGGTAAGGCGTTCGGAGCTGTCGGAGGTTATGTAGCTGGTAGTGCCAAGTACATCGACTGGGTGCGCTCTCTAGCTCCTGGGTTCATCTTCACCACTTCGTTGCCTCCTAGTGTCATGGCCAGTGCTCGCACCGCTATCGAGGTGCAGATGAGCACTTGCGAGTCTCGCAAAGCCCAACAGCTCAACACACGCTATGTGAAATCCGAGTTCGCCAAGCGCGGTATCCCTGTCATCCCCAACCCCAGTCACATTGTTCCCGTTCTTGTTGGTGACGCTGCCTTGGCCAAGGAGATGTCCGACACGCTGCTCAAGGATTACAAAATCTACGTTCAGGCCATCAATTTCCCTACTGTGCCCGTGGGTGAGGAGCGACTCCGAATCACTCCGACCCCAGGTCATAATCAGAAACTATGCGATGAGCTGATCAATGCGGTCGAGGAGTGCTTTACGAGGTTCAATGCCAAGCGAGTGGACGACTGGGCCAATCAGGGCGGCCTCTGCGGTGTTGGTGTGGAGTCCACAGTTACTCCGATTTGGAGCGACAAGCAGTTGGCTGAAGCGTAGGGAGCTGCTCCAGTGGCTACGTATTACCGGCGACTACCAGGGGTATCGAGCATACCGACCCCAGAAGTCGAACAGGCGCGTGTTAGGATGCAGGCTCTAGCCCAATTCGTAATTTAGCTTAATACAACCTAAATAATTTCAGTTGAAGCCCACGAGCCCATTTAATTAGTATTGTACCACTCTTTACAAGGTACCTTGGTTTGTTGGTGATTGGCCTAGTCTCAACAGTTTCAATAGAGCATAACGTAGGCTAGACCATGTGTTGTACGCAGCTTTGCTGGTGGGGCTTTCCTGCTTCACATCAGTTTTGCATCTCACTTATAGCACCAGAGCCAGAGGTCTCAACATATCGGGCTGTTAAACAAAGCACCCTCAAGTCATGCACTATCATTTTCGTAAATGCCGATGTCATAGGTAGGATCTCACGCACTCCTATATTATTTCATCTCGATCACTGTATGCCGAGCGTCAAAAGAGTCTGAATGTAATGCTTCTGCAAAACAGTTCTAATTATGCGTCGGTTCTGGTGGGTTCAACATCAACGATTGGCTCTCACACCGAGTTCTTTACATGGTTAACAAGTAAATTCACGATAAAATATCTATTACATGGAATATTTTGTGTCTCTTATCTGCCATTGATTCTCGTTTGCAAAATACTCGGATACATGCATGCTGCAGAATACTGCATGTACTCATGCTACGCGCGCAGACATGGTTGCATGGATTGGTTCAGAAAGCTAAGCCAGGAATGTCCCCTGACTTATGCGTCTCAGCCAGGGGGGGACTGGCTTTTTGGGCATTGACCCCTGAGCCTCTTGGCTCCTGGACCTCTGCGCCCACTGCTCAATAAATAGCAATTAGCCCTACACAACTAGATACTCCTCTATAACAGTAAATACGTTCTTGACGCTTTTCTTCTTCATCATGAACCATTCGACGTGAACGCCGTTTTTACCCTGCTTGGCACATGCGGCGCACTCGACTTTTCCCGCGCCGAAGCGCTCGCGCAAGACCCGTAAAATATTTTGTTCCACTTGGAATGCGTTCTGACTTTGCCAACCACATTTGACGGGGTCGTAATGCGGCGCTCGACGCTGGTGCTTTGGCTCGACCGGTACAAGCTTGTGTTTGCACTGTGCCTCCCACTGGGCGATCCGCTTCAGCGGTGCGTTGGTTGTGAAGCCAACCTTGATGAGGATCTTTTCAGAGGAAAATATACGGAGCAGCGCATTTTTTTGTAATGGGACATATGCTCGCTTTTTGGGGTTGTAGACATTGGCATCGGAGGGTGACGCGAGCGTGTAGATGTAGATAAAGCCAGGTGAGGAGGACGTAGAGGGAGCAGGAGCTGGAGCAGTGACAGGAGCAAATTCAGGAGTCGTTTGTGCTTTTGAGTAGTGTGATGCCCTTGGCTCCCTTGTCTGAGACTGCTTGGCGCCGGGGCGCGCCTGATGCTCATGGTAGCGGCAGTACCCCGAAGGACACTGTATCTTACATCTTAGGCCCTTTTTTGTAGTACCTTTGCATTGCATGCGACGTGGTTGACCCGTGACAGCAGCTCGATATGATATACTGGGTGGCTGGTCGCTGCAGGTCGTGCATCCAGTGCGGCAAGTTAGGTGTGAAGTAGTTTGTGGCAAGCGATGTGCAAGCACACAAAGGAAACCCACCCGGTGCGTTAACTTATTGACGTCAATAGCCCACTGGTCGCTTCGGCGCTAGTCGCGCTACTCAGCCTAAAGTTCCCCCACCGGCACAGTGAGCACCGGTTCCCTGTTGGGCAGCCTTCTCTCAATGGGGAGGAAATCTGACGCTTCAAAGGGGTCATCTGCATCGGGCTCTGCACCGGGCTCTTGTAGCACTGGGGTCGACCCAAAAACTTCAAGTTCAGGTGGTGGTGTGCTCGATGCGAGTGCGGGCGCCTCTTGGCCAACCATAATTCCAAGGTTCACCGGGAAGCTGCGCAATCTGCGGGAATTATCCTCGAGACGCTCCGAATCGAGATTCAGCGGACGCAACTGCGGGGACGGCGCAGAGGGTGCAGTTGGTGCGAGTGAGTGCGTGGGGGTAGACGTGTTTATCCTATCCAAGATTCCCCCCGACAATACCTGGTAACCAGAAGTATCGCGCTCGAGTGTTGACCTGAACAGCTCCCATCGGCCACTGCGTTGCCGGCCCAGCGTCTGCTGGTGCACGTCGGGCTTCCACATGTAGCGGTAGAAACAAAGGGCTAGAACCGACAGACCCCACACTATGAATGCAATTATTGTGAGGCAGAATAGCGCTGGCGCGAAAAATACTACCGAAATGAAGATTGTCGACCCCGCCGTGAGAATCAGAAACAGCGTGCCGACGATGGCGGTCGTGCTGAGGGGGAAGAGGAAAATGCCAAACACAAGAAGAAATAAGAGCGCGTAGGGGTGCTCACTCATAAGTGCACGCGCCGTTATCCGCGCCGTACGGAGGACCGTCAGGAAGACTCTAGTTAGTGCTGTGCCTTGAGTTGAATAAGAGATACTTACAATAAGACGCCTTCAAAGTACTGTGACTTGTTGCGCTGGAGGGGCTGGCCGCCTGTGTTTTTATTTTGCGTGTCCATTGCTTAGGGAATTCAGGTTTAGATGTCTATTTACAGTGAGGTTCATGCATATGCTGGGTCACAATGGGGACCAGGGGGTACATAGTGCGTGCAGGGTGCGGAGCGCATGTGATATAAGAGAACATGTGCATTATGAGGTGTAGGATATTCGTGGGATGCAGTGTGTGCGAGCTGGGCATGTCTATCTAGTCTTGTGATTCTCAGGACTCTGTTTGGGTTCATGTTCGCCAGACGCCATACGTTCACCCGACGACCGTTCGCGTGCACTGTACTGCTGCCTCGCATTTACAACGTTCTTCTTGCCCTGGCGCCGCCTAAAACGGCACTGTTCCCACGACAAAATGGATCCCACGAAGAATCCGCAGAATGCCCAGTTGAACGCTTTTGCCGCAGGTATCCGCGCTATATACATGACTCCTCCAACCGTAGTACCAATTCCCATGCCTGTCAACATAGCGGCACGCATACAGGGGATCTTATTGACGTTTTTAAAGTCGTCCTTGCCAATATGCTTGAGCTGCTCCTTGATACTGGGTTGAGCCGCTTTGCGCAGCGCCGCAGTAGCCTCAGGGTCTTGCTGCTTTGCTGGAGGTGCCTCATATACTTTTGGCTCCTCTATTTGATCTTTCTTCCACCATCCCCAAAGTTTCATTAGTAAAGGGTGCTCACCGGGAAATGGATTTAGTATATAGAGGTGTCACGAGTAAACTCAATTAATTATTTAGAAGTAACAGATACAATAGTAGATACCAGAGTATGCGCAGCCTTGACTAGGTCGGCCTCGGGAACGCCATTGGGGACATACAGCCGGATGGCATGGACGTATGGGTACACCTCGTAGCGAGCAATCTGGCGCAACCGAGACACAAGCAATTGCTTGTTGCGAGCCTCGCTAACGATTTCACCAATTAGTTGGCTCTGTTGCTCGAGGCCCTGTTCAGTGCTGCTGAGTTCGGGCGCAACAAGCTTAAAAATGATGATAGGAATCCCAGGGCGCGACAATATCTCGATATGCTTGCATTTATCGAGGACATCGAACATGGCGCGGCTCTTTTTTAGGAGAACGTTCAGCTGCGTCTTTTGCCACTCCGGTGTATTCATGATCTCGCATTGACGAATGAGGTCCTCCGCGAGATATGCGGGGCACGAGGCGCTAAATGTGTACGCAAGAGAAACAATACGTTGGTGCTCGACGAGGTGAGCGGATGCAGCGCAAAACCCGCCAGCAGAGCCCATCAGGGACGCCAGAGAGCCAACAGTAATATCGATGTCGGCACGGTCAATGCCCTGCTCCTCGGTGATACCTTTACCAGTGGCACCAAGGGTGCCCAAACTCCATGTCTCGTCGAGAATCAAACGAAATTTGTACTGCTCTTTGAGCTCCACAATTTTTCTCAAGTCAGGAGAGTCTCCAGTGTACTCGAATAATCCCTCAGTGATGATAATACGGCGAGGAAGCGGGCCGCGGTGCTTAACTCTGACCGCCTCTTTGAGCTTTGCCTCCAGGTCCTCCATGTCATTATGCTTAAACCACATGACCTTGGCGCGCGAAAGCTGAACGCCTTTCTGCAAAGACATGTTCACCCGCGAGTCAACAACAAGGATGTCAGAGCGCTTGGCAAAGCACGGAATGACGCTGGTGGCAGTGGCCAATCCCTGAGCGTAAATAATGCTGGCCTCGGAGCCAAGAAACTTCGCAAGCGCCTGCTCAGTAGCGATGTGTGCCGCCTGATTACCATAAAAACCAGCGGGGCCACAAGGACCTACACCATATTTTTCAATGGTCTTGATGGCCACCTGCTTAACCTCAACATTGTGACCCCAATCATAGACATCGGTGCTGCTGAAGTTAATAAGCTCTCCATCATAGCCACGTACATGCACACGTGGGCCGTTGGCGCCTTCGATAACAGGAATTTCGTGCTCAAGAGCCTGATCGGGGACATCGTCGACCAAAGGCTCGGGGACCCACTCTTTGCAGAGATCATTTACCTCCCTCTCGCTAAGATGAATCTGATATTTCGCGTCTTGGGACTGCTTTGATGCCAAGAAGTAGCGAAGCGCAAATAATGCCAACAGCACCTCAAAGACTGTCCGAGCAGGGTCATTCTGGTGCGACTTGACGACGTAGTCACCAATAATGTAGGACCCTGGGATATACGAAAGCACATGCAGGATTTTGTTGATTATCTGCTCAACATAAAGACCAATCTCCTGTCCGACGGCGTTCATTGTGAGGTCAGCACAACTTCCTTTGCTGACACACGGGTCACCGGCGTAGCACGGGGCAGGTGGTCCCGTGGTGATGCTTGCTGTTTAGGGCTGTGAGACAGATAATTGAAGATACTTTGTGCGTAATTTTGGTGGATTTGGCTAAAACTAGGAGTATTTACCCGTAATGCATGTCGTGCCTGCATTATGTACCTCAGTGCATGTCGCAGGAAGGGACTGCATTGACTGCGTAATGGCGTAGTAAGTGTCCACACGTCCCTCAATTGTATCTACAGGGTTAACTAGTGCGCTCTAAGGCTATTTGTGCGGCAGTCTCGGTGTCGAAGGCTTTACTAATGCTGCAGAGACACGTTAATGACCACATCCCGTTCGGCTCGACTTGAAAAGTAGCTCAGAAATGAACGCTGGGAAGCGCATTTTGCCGTCGCAGAATGCAGGCATACTCAGTAGCTCTATACTTGAGTCTGTTACTGCAGCGTTCCCTTGAACCACCGGACAACGTAACCGCGGGGCAGTTTAGACTAACTAAAGTAGTGCAGCCGTGGGGTGCCACGCTCATCGACAAACCCTGAGTCCTGGTATGATAATGGCTTGGTCGACAGTAGCTCAAGGCTTATGCTATTTGTTTTCACTGTTCATGCTTCGTTGTCGCGAAAACATTCAATCTGCACGAGCCTGGCCGGGACTGTTTTTTCCTCGCCGTAATCAAGGCCGGACTTTCTAGGCATGATAGCATTTTTTGTTTGTTTGCAGTTGCAAATCAAGGTTTGAGCTGTTTGATCCTGTGTGCTTTCTCTGCTTGCGCTGTATTCGTGCCGTGTTTGCGCAAACCTTGTTTACCACTGTGCTTTGATTGATCTCTCCGCGCACATCGACCAATCCTAATGCAGGGTATTATCACTACTTTGCCCCCAGTTGTAGCTCAATGTTTGTGCTATTTGTTCTCACTGGTACTCCTTGGTTGTTATGAAATTACTCAATATGCACGAGCCTCGGTGTGTCTGTTTTCATCTCGGCATGATCGCACGCGAACTTTGGAGGCGCGGTATGATCCTGAGCCTCCTTTTGGCCTCAATTCAGATTTCGAGTGGTTTGTTCCCGCGGGTTCCTAAAAGTCGTGCCGTGGTGTTCGTATGCGCATCACACTCATATAAAAGGGTCTGAGCGTTGTCTCCAGATCCAACCCGGCTTGGAAGACTTTGTATACTGTTGAATATCAATAGCTCTCTCATACTAGACGCAGTGCCTATAGACAGTGCCTATCACAGTACATACACAGCGCACTAGACACAGTGCCTACGCAGGACTGGCTGGTTTCATAAAACCACTAGCGAATTTGACGTATCATCTTTGATACAGTAACCTAGAAAATCCATAACACACTAGAAAATCTGACTATCTCTAGCCACTTCTTAGCTACTTCTAACTAGACATTTCTTCGTAGGCCTAGTGGAAGACCTAGCTATAAGCACTACGGTAGTCCCTGAGTCGCAAGTCGCTGGGACCCCTTGAAACTCCTAGTTTCGACTTGATAAACAGGATTGTAGTGCTACAAGAAGCTAAAGATAATGAGGCGACTTGAGACAGTTCCAACGCGGTCTTAGAACGAGCTCGGTCGGTAGCGGGCTGTCCACCCAGGTGCGATGCTTAAAGAGTACATCCTGAGATGGCTGGAGGCTCCGAGAATCTAAGGCACGGTGCTGCCAACTCAGTGCGACACTTCACTCGAATATCCTGCGCGCCAGCAGCGGTCCCATGTAAAAATCTAAAATACCGTTTTGATGCTAGGGGGTTGGATACCCTGGTTGCGCCCGGAGGACGGACGTCTAGGAGGGTAGAGATAGACCTCCCCTAGGCGCCCTAGTTCAGGCCATGCTGGGGCCATGCTGGGTCATTACCAGATAATTAGAGTATAAAGACTACTTCGCAGGCCATAACGGCCGAGTCGCGATCACGGTTTAAAACATACTACAAAAAGTAAAAAGTACGAACAGTTTTTTGGTGAAAATAGCCGCTCGTATGGCTGCCAGGCGTAAAGGCCCATTGTACTACTGTAGCTAATTTATCCTTTACCACCATCGCCTCTCGAGGCCGCGATTTAACTAATTCGTACGTCGTGCGCTGCTTGTGCGCGTCAGTCGCACGACTGTGGTTCCTTAAAAAAAGTTGTTCGCACTCTGACACTCCAGCAAAGCTGTGCAAGAACGCCTGATGGTTATCTAGAACACAGCGGCCGCAAACCTCCTACTATTGCAAAAAAAACCCCCAAAAAAAATCTTAAAAGCTCAAAAAACCCCAAAAAATACCACAAGCGAAGCTGGCACACCAGCGACCCACCAATGACATGCAGCCGGCACTCAAAACACGACACTTCGAAGCTGCACATCACAGCTCAAGACAAGACAGAGTTATCTACAATCGA
>JAKIRU010000010.1:0-278960 GCA_022577715.1 Wickerhamiella alocasiicola
CCCCCCCCCCCCCCCCCCCCCTCCCTTCGTTCATCACGCTTCTCATCCCGTCCTTGTGCGTCCTCAGCTCGCTCTGCTCCTGAACTCGATTTCAGGTGTTCAGGCCAGAGATCCAGGTCAAGGCTAAGACTTAGACTCTAGATATCACTATTATAACCCAAAGCCTCCCGCAGCGAAACTCTTGCAGTCCCCTGAAAGAGCTATACCGATTGACTGCGCTGCGAGTGCGCTGCGACTACGACGGGCCACGCTGCGACTACGCGACTATCTTCTAGGCGACTAGCGAGGGTTTCCTACACTACAACTCCTACTACAGCCCTCGCTTATGCGTAAATCATTCACTTTATGTACTTTAAGGGTCGAGGCAGAGCCGTGGCCGGGCCGCGGCCGCTTCAAAATGAATTTAATTTAAATCAGCGCCAATAGCAACGCTTAAATTTGTGCTTCTGTCGGTTGCTCTAGCCCTGAGGCCGAGTCTAGGACAGAGTCTAGGCTTGTGTAGGCTCGAGCCTAGTGAGCCTAGAGCCTAGGCTGGTAGACTTGAGCCTAGAGCGAGGATTAAGAGTGCGAGGGGATTGGCAGGGCGAACTCTAGACTTGATCCAGGGTCGAGCGCGGTATTTCTTTTTAGAGGTAGCGTCAGCGTCGGGCGCTAGAGGGAGCTGGAAAGACCCCGTTTCTCGAATTTGTGCGAGTTGGACGTCGAGTGCTGGGGTCGCTGGCTGGGTCACGGTGCCAACCGGGTTGGGAGGGCATCGCACTGGGTTCCCACCGAGTTGTGCGCGCAGGGCTGCCAACGGGCGCTCACCGCGACGCTCAGTGCGGAGGCCGCTTGGCGCTCAACGGTCGCCTCAGCCTCGCTTTGGCTCGGCTGAGGCTCCCTAGTAATCCATATTCTCAAACGGCTTCGCCTCCTTCTCCTTGACCTCCCTATCCACATCCATCTTATCAGCCCCACTCGCACTCGCCCCACCTCTCCTGCCTCTGCCCCGACCCCTCGATCTCTTTTTGATGCCTCCTTGTGGGCCCTTGGCCAAGTGGGGGAACAGGTCCCCACCCCCGCCTCCGGCCAAATGAGGAAACAAATCGTCTGCTGGTCCCTTGGACAAATGGGGGAAAAGGTCGGCGCTCTGCTGCTTTCTTCTGTTCTTCTTGAGCAGGTCGCCGCCGCCGTACTTCATCGGCTCGGCGCGGCCAGCGCCAAACCGCACAATGTTCTCCTGCCGCGAGGGGGCCCCATGCAGCAAGTAATAGCGGCTCAGTTCTTTGGAATTGTGGGGCTTGACGTCACGTGTCGTGGCCAGGCGCACGCGGAAGTTGCATGACAGGTCGGGGTGGGGCTTCGTGCTGTGCAGCTCGCGTGGGTCGGTGACGTCACCGTCGACGAGGGACCGCAGGACCCCCAGAGCCACGCTCGGCTTGTCGAAGACGACCGCGAGGGACTCGTCGTTGATCCACTCGATCGCGAACGGCGAGCGGCTGAACGCGGACACAAAATCGGTCACCTGCTTTTGCGACAAGTCGTTGACGCCCAGGAGATAGAGCGCTTCGGGGCGCGGTGTGGGCGCGTCAGCCGCGTCTGTGTGGGCCGCGTTTGTGGCCGCGCCTGTGGGGCCGTCTGTGCCCTGGTGGGCCGCGTGGGCCTCGCCATCCATCGACGCGTCCTGGGGCTCCGCCTTGACCTCCTCCTTGGCTTGTGTTGTGAGAGTCTCGGGAGCGGCCTCGGGGGCGGTCTCAGCGGCTATTTCCATGGCGCTGTCGCCCGCTTCGACCCCTTGGACCGGTATTTGTCTCTGCTCACTGGCTTCCATGAGGCTGACTCAGGTGCCCACAGCCCACAGCTCAGTTGGGAGCTGGGAGTTGGGATCGTCGGGAGCCCACAGTTGGGAGCCCACAGCTGGAGCCCACAATTGGGAGCCGCGCGCTGCGCATTTGGGAGTTTTAGTAAGTTGAGTGATTTCAGTAATTTTAGTAAACGCAGCGCCTAGTCCAAGAGCCTAGAGTGCCTAGGCGCCAGTGCCTCACTATGTAGCGACCGTCTCTTGTAGCCCCGTGCTCCCATAACCGCAAGCCTAGATTCTAAACGTAAACTGAATAGTGTAAACTTACTGCTAGCTAACGCTGAGAACCTGAGCGCTGGTCCTGAGGCATGCGCCATCGCTTTAGGAGAGGCAGGGAGAGGCAAGGACGGGCGTAGACCAACCCTGGGCCTACAGAAGCTTTGCCAGCCTAACAACTAGAATTATACAGCTGTTTCTATGGCACTCAGTAGCACTCAGTAGCACTCAATAGCATCATGGCACCAGCAGCTCCAACAGCTCCAGCCTTAGCTGCACTAGAAGCGCACTGTGAGCTGTGAGCATCCACTGAAGCGCACCAAGCGGCGTAACGGCGTACGGCTCAGTTCGCTGTGCTCGGGTAGCTCCTACCAACTGGACACTCCACTACCCAACATCCCAGGCCATCGCCTGCTCTAAGTACACCATAGCTATCCAGCTCGTAGCCCAGATCGTGGCCCAAATCTTAGCCTCTAAATAGTAACATATATCCACTGACGCTGGGGGCTACGGCACTCGCCGTTCGCTGCGCTCACGCTCAGGCCGCTCAGGGGTCGCAGCCTTAGGGACGCTCCAGCGCTTCAGGGCTTCAGGGCTTCAGGGTCGCCATTCGATGCGCTCGCCGTTCGCCGTGCCGTCGTGGCTACTGGTCGCCGTAGCTACTGGCCACCGTATCTACTGTTATTGTTATTTGTATCTACTGTACTCCAAGGATACCCAGGCAACGGTAGGCTGGGGCAACGGCTGAGGCAGTAGTGCCAGCGACACGGGCAGCGCTGCGCTTGGCTGAGGCTCCTAATGGCTTCTATACTACTTATAGCTTCTATTTGGCCCCTTCAGACACCATGTCTTCTTGGCCACTACTCACTTCCTGCAACCCTAACATATATCTCCTAAATACCGTATATAGCCATGTTTCGGCAAACGACGATTTGAGCCAAGGAAGAAGCAGTGAGCGCCGCGGAGTGTAGTTGAGCGTTGTAAGGGAGCCTATAACACAATTGTATATGTCACAACGCCTCGATTCCCTTGTTTCCAACCCCTGATTTGCCGAATGCAGGGAGAAGGTCAGGGCAGACCGAAGGCAACTGGGCAGGAAAGCGACTATATGGTAAATAATATGGAAGTAGTGGGTACCGTGGAGTGTAGTGGAACGTCCTCAAGACAGTGTAAGCCACTTGAACCCACCTTGACGCCCAGGAAACAGCACTAGGCAGTTGAGTGGATACGACCTCGTGGAGTCTGGAGTAGGGCCAGCGACGTCAATTATTAGCGACGTTACTATTAGCAGACTAGTTAAGATGTAGAGCTAAGTGATTAGTGCTAAATACCGCGCTTTTGGTGAATTAAGGCTTTAAGTGCTGTGACCCGAATGGCGAGTGGCAGCAGCCCTATTACAGATTGAGGGAATGTATCTACTTAATTACTTGTCTTAGCGGAGTCACTGGCGGTGTTCCTGGTGGTGTCACCAGCTGCGCGGCTCAGGCCATGCATCTTGATGCAGCCTCACGGCCCACGGCCTCAGTCCCAAGGCCCACAGCGGCAAACTCAAAGTCCCAACGGGCCCACAAATGGGCCCACTACAAGCACTCCAAGCAAAGAACGTTCTCACGGGGCACGCAGCACAAGCGACACACCAGCTGGGCGCAATTGGCGCACACCCACGAGTTGACCGGGTCGAGAGGGCTGCGGCAGCTGGCGCAGCGCGGAGTGGGGTCGGGCTGCGCCGACGAGAACGTGGGCCGCTGCACCAGTTTGAATGTGGCGCGGTCGATCCGCAGCTGGGTCGCGGCCCCCTTTTTCGCTGGCGACGATGTGGGCTCGTCGTCGTGGGCCAGAGCGGGCTCGGGCTCCTCACGTGACCTTTTCATTGGAATGTAGCAAACTGGCGTGGGGGGTCTCAAAGGGGGGGTTCGGCGCGTTTCGGCTTTCCAACTTCACTCAACAGGTAAGTACGAACTAGAGAGATCCGTGAGAACCGGTTTGAAATGCGCTGCTTCGGGCTGCTTTTACGTAAAGTCTCGATCTGACTTATGGAATCATGCCTTATGGAATCAATATCACTAAGCCTTCACATAATCCCCTGATTCAGCTCGACGAGGCTCGTCAGCTGGTTTGGTGATATGTGACTAAGGGTGGTGATGTAAGGGTGACGTAAGTGGAGATCCCAGCGAGCGCGTCAGCGCGAGCCAGCCAAGGCAGGGCCGGGAGCCAAGCGCAGCGCCGGAACTCACGATCGCTCGAACGCACGCGTTCTCGCGAACACGACTAACCAGATGGATAACCCTGCCTACGGACACTGGAACAACGACGACCAGAAGCTGCCCGACACGACGCAGATCGACCCCAGCTTCCAAACGAGCGATTACGCAGCGGCAGAAGCGGTCGCGGTAGCCGCGCACCACGACCCGCACATGAATCTGCCGCCCGTGACGGAGCCGATGGCGTCGCGCAGCCGCCGCCCCCTGAGTCAGAGCAAGCGCGCGCAGCAGAACCGCGCCGCGCAGCGCGCGTTCCGTCAGCGCAAGGAGCTGTACATCAAGGACCTCGAGACCAAGGTGCAGGAGCTCAAGAGTGTCAAGGACACGATGGAGGCGCTCAGGGCCGAGAACCAGGAGCTGCGGGACTACATTCTGGCCCTGCAGAGCCGCTGGATCAACCAGCCCGGTGGGGTGCCTACTCCTCCTGCTGTTTATGCCCGGAGGGGGGGTGATGAGATGGGGGAGTACGAGAAGGAGGAGAAGTAGCGAGCAAGCGCACAAAGCGAAGCGGAGTGCGCGAGCCGCCGCGCGACCCAGCGAGTGTGAGCCATTGAGCCAGCGACATCCCCGACCCCTGCCCCAGCTCCGACCCTGCCCCAGACTGATACCCGCCCATCCGCGCCTATCCGCGCCCATGGACACTGCCACCCCTACTGGGCAGCCACTATTTAGTTATTTATAGAAATTCATATTAATGAGTGCCAGACCCGGCGCGACGGCGCGGTGACGCCAACAGCACTCACAGCGCACTGTCAGTTAAGTTGGTAGGCGCGCGCGCTGGAGTGCATAATGCGCCGGGATATGCGCCGCGTGATGCGCCGGAGTGCATAATGCGCGCGCTGGGACTAATGCTGGGAGCTGGGCTAGTAAGCCAAGCACTTGGGCGTAGGCGACCCTAGTAACGGGCCTAGGAGCTGGCCTAGGAGCTGGCCCAGGGGCTGGCGACACCAGTCCTTCTGGCTCGCAACTTGTACAGTTTTAAGATTTTTGGACTTAGTTCTGCTCTTTAGAACTAATTGATCTATAATTGAGGCCATTCGCGTCTGGGAACATCGGTTTGCATCCACCCTCCTAAAAAGCTGTAAGGGTCTGCCCTAGGAAGAGCCTAGATAATGTCTAGTGAGCCTGGTAAGGGTAAGCCTAGCCTAGCAGCGGGTAAGGCTACCTTAGCAGCGGCACTCGGCTAAATCCGGCTCTCTGGGCGCGCACACACTACAACTTTAGTTTAATTGAATCTATAACTACGCCTCAAACTAATCGAATTAAATATAGACCCCCGTGGCCTCCAATTTATGCTTTTGATCCGGGCTGCCTCACGCACCGACTGAGGGTCTTGAATGGGCGCTCGCGCTATGGGCGCTCGCGCTCAGCTCAAAACTGAGGTTCGCGCGCGCGCCGTTACTAATCAACATCCATGGATGGCACTGGAAGATGGGTTAATTAGCGACTCTGAGGAGGAGCCCATGCCTCTAGTAACGTTTTTAAGGATTAAGCGTGGTGGGTCAAACGCTCTGGACACCGCGCAGGCCGAGAAATACCCCGCAACACCCCGAAACAGCGACCCCACAACACACGACGCGTCGTTTCACCCTATTGTCATTGAAGATTCGCAGGAAAAAGTTTACCAGATTCTTCCCGCTACTCAACAACCCCCGCTGGCCGAGTCTCGTGTCGGTACCGTCTCAACTGAGGGAAATACGCCCGTTTCTGCTGCTGCTGCTAATTTGCTGAAAAATCCCGAAATTCCGGGTGATCCGGGGGCTCAAAGTGCTGATCCGAGTTCTCCTGGTGCTCCCGGTGCTGCTGATGTTATCTCCTCGCATGTTGACCTGCCGGAACCCGCTGAATCGGCCCCCGACGCCGCAGCCGCTCCAACGGCCCCTGAAATCCCCCTGCGGCGGTTCCGCAAGCGCAAAGAGCGGCAATTGCATCCGTACAAGTATGACGCTATGATCTACGGCTCGTTTAATGACTACTCGGACCCCCACAGCCCGCCGCAGTCCCCCGCGTACGACGTTTCCAGCTCGTTGCCCAGTTCTCCGGTCAAGGGGCCGAAGGCGCCGAAGGAGCGAACAAAAATTATTTATTCTGATGGTAGCAATAGCGTCGACAGCGACGGCGACAGCGACGGCAGTGCAGATGACCCGCTTATGGACCTTGACAGCGACGCAGGTGATCTGGCTATGGATCTTGACAGCTCGCCGAGAAGAGGGAGAAAGAGAGGCGGACGAGGCTCAACCAAGTCGCACACAAAGCCACAGCGTTCACGGCCCGTGCCTCGAGCAAAGTTCAGGATCATTGACGACGATGAGCCTCAGGACACACTAGGCAGGCAGACTGAGGGCACGCATTTGGGCGACGAAGCTTCAGATTTGGGCGACTCAGACCCGTGCGACTCGGACTCAGACGGCTCCAGCGCCTCCGCCTCCGGCTCCAGCGCTTACGGCTCCGCAATGGAAGCCCCCGTCACCCTCGACTACATGCTCTCTCGCTCCATCTCGCGGCTGCCGCGCAAAGCACGCAAAGCGACCGATTTTATGCGTATCGCCGTGAGAAGCGCCAAGCGAGCCAAGCCCAGAAGCTCAGCCGCCGCCGCGAAGCCCGCTGCTTTCAAGTACATTCGACACGACCGGCGCCAGTCGCATTTGACGTTCGCGCGAGCGCAGCGAGCGAAGCGGGCGACGGGAGCCAGCGAGAAAGATGCCAAAAGGCCGCTGCAGAGGCCGCTGCAGAGGCCGCTAATACTTGCCCCCAGACAAACCAACCCCAAGGTATCCACACCAGCGCACCCCCTCCCCCCCAAATCCGGCCTTTTATCAACGTTTCCCCTGACCCCGCTCACACGCACCTCAAAACGATCCTCACTCCAGGAACTAGCCAAAAAGTCCCGTAAACGCCGCCGCTATGCCCCGCCGCACCGCGGTTACTCCACTATTCTCGAGGTCGAGGACGGCACATACGTGTACCCCCCGGGCCATCAGCCGCCAAAAGAGCCCGACTCGGACCCCGAAGAACTCGTGCTCACAGGGCGAGGCAAAAAACACCGGTTCTGGGACGTGCAGCCCGTGCCTTTGCTCCCGTTCGCCAAATCAACGTTCCTGGGCTCCAACTTGTTGACGCTGCTGGACGTTCCCGAGCCGTTTGATGGAGTCTCGGGCCACGAACCTATTATTAGCGAACAGACGACGCCCTCCGCCCTCGACTCCAACTTCGATCTCCATAAATCGTACATGATCGACGACAATATCGAGCAAGTCACCTACCAGCAGCTCTACAGCTACTACTTCCAGCTGGCCTCGGAGCTTATACGGCCCGATGTGCTGGTCAGTACCGAGACGTATCAGCACATCCTGGAACGGTCCACCAAGATCCTCCAACAGCTCCTGGACCAGATCGATAGTCCCCCAGTGACCACGCGGGCGCGGCTCATGTTCGCGGTGTTTGCGCTGTGTGCTGGGTATGGCGGCGTGCAGGTCGGTCTCGACGAGCTGTACCTCAAGATCCAGGACCAGGCGGTTTCGCTGCTGTTGCATCACCTCAGAGTCCTCAGAGACACGTTGTCGTCGCGGCCCCGGTTCGATTGCAACTACGTGGCGTTTGAGCTTGTTCTGGTATTGTACAAGCTAGGGACATGGACCAAGGCGCTCGAGAGCGGCATGTACAGCACGGAACTCACATGGCAGCTCGTGTTTATCGATGCGTGTGCCCGCCGGTACCTCAGGGTCGAGGGTGCATCATGGGCGAATGTGTTGCCGTTATTGGACCCCAAACGACTCAAGACCCGCTGCCTAGCTTCAATTCAGCGTTGTATTACCCTTGTACGAGTCTGGCGCTGGCCCCCTAGCCGCGACGTCCCTTCAAGGCTGTTTGATTACCTTGCGCGACACAAGAAATACGCTGATCCGGGCCTTGAGGCGATCGAGATCCCGGCGTTGGTGAAAGGGGATTTCAGCGGGCAGCTCCCAGACACTGAATTTGCCGCGTTCCTCGAGCTGCTGGGGATGACGCTGCATCGGTTCCACGGCACTGAACTGGTGGCCCTGCGCAACCGCGTGACGCCCATGAGTATTTGGGAGGCGCCGAGGGATGGTGTATCTATGGAGCTCATCAGCGGCGCCATCCAGCGTATCGGGATCATGCTGGTGCTCACCAAGGCGTGTCCTGCGGGGGTGCGGCCGCCGGTCGAGCAGGTTCTGGGGATTGTCAAGGTGGAGAACTCGCCTGTGGTGTTGCGTACGCGGATTCTTAGCGCCTGGGCCATGCTGGCGCAGATTGTTCGCACCCCGCACGATTTGAGGTACTGCGAGAGGTGGATCGGAGAGTTGGTCAGGGCCACTGCTGCGAAATACCGGGAGGCGAAGGACTCAGACAAACAATACCATGCTCGCACCGGCGACCTCGACACTTTCTTCCTCACCCTCTCACGAACCCTGCTCTCGCTCCCCAACGCGGCGCAGTTCTACACCAGCGAGATGATCACGCCGTTGCTGCACACCTCCTCCGCCAAACTCCAGGCCGCCCTCTGGACCGTTGTTCAGCAGCTACCCACCCGCACCCTTGAACACGCATACCCTACGATCCAGCAGTACTTTCAGCGCCATAGTGAACCGATGCATATTTGGGTCCAGGTACTAGGCCGGCTGGGGATCGCGAACCTGCAGTGGCCGTACGAGTCTGAACCGAGTTTCCTGGCCGAGCTGATCCGAAAAGTGAGCGTGCGGCTTGATGCTGTTGCCCCCAAAGCCCTCGAGTTCGTTGCCCGCCCGTCCTGGCACCACAACGAGCAGCACTTTTTCGGGGTTTTAAGGAGCGTATACAAGCTGCAGTTCCGCATTGACCGAGCCGAGATCGCTGCGGCAGTTGTCCTGAGCCGCACACATGCTGAGCTTCTCCTTAAGCTGCTGGACCGGGCCCCCCGCGACAGTGGCGGCCACACCATGGACCGCTACGAGCGCGAGATGTACAAGAACATGGCGGCGCGGCTGCGTATCGTGTGCTTTGAAAAGTTCCCCGAGATGGCCAAGAACGACTCGTACCGGCCCAGCAATAACGACCAGGTCAAGGCCTCGATTCAGGGGTACCTCAGCCAGGACAAGTTACTGACGCTGGAGTACTTTATTGGCCATAAACTGCGTGCGGCGTTGGTCCAAAGGGATACTAGTCTCTTTTTACAGGAATGTCTGCCGGTGCTGCTGGCCAGAGACTCTAGGGGCCCTCGAGCATTCAACGTCATTGTGAACCAAATCTTCCGGTACTATGTATGGTTGGGGGTAACGCACGAGCGGATGCGGGCGTGTGTGCCGCTGTTTGTGCAGATCGTGCTGCTGGCCACGAACTTTAGCGATAGGCTCGCCTACGACCCCCTGCCGTTCATGGAGAGCATGGCCTATTTCACGCGAGATGTGATCAACAGTAGGCGCGGCTGGCACGGCGTGGCGCTGTTTATGAAGCTGGGCGCCAGTTGCGTGCGGCAGCTGCATGTGCGCGGCTCCGTCGGCCCCTGGCAGCCGATGCTGGACGAGCTGCGGCAGCTGGCCAAGTGGGTGCGCGAGGCGCGCGGGGGCCGCGAGTTCCGGGTCCCGATGCCTGCGCTCGAGTGCGAGGGGCAGATCAGTGTGATGGAGGATCTGGTTGGTGAGGTGGAGGTGGGGGATGGCGAGGATGTGGTGCGGTGGTGCGAGGTGGTTGAGCGGATGCTGGGGTGTGGGCAGGATGTGTTGCTGAGCGTGCCGTGAGCCGAGCCGAGCCTGAGCGCAGTGAGCGAAGCGAACGCAGCGAAGGCGAGGGCGGGCGAGCGGCGACGCTGATTGAGTGTCTAGTGGCCAGCGCCTGTCTAGTGCCAAGCGGCGAGGGCGAGGGCGAACGGCCCTGTCTGAGCGCCCCTGTTAGAGCGAAGTGAGCGAAGCGAACGGAGCGGCGAACGGCGCGAACAAGCCTGTCTGAGCGGCGACTGAGTGATTCTGACCAAGTACCAGCAGTGAGGGCGAAAGGTGAACGCAGGACGAGCCTGTCTGTGGCCAGCGCCTGTACGAGTGCCAAGCGGCGACCCTGTCTGAGCGGTGAGGAACAGCCCTGTTTGAGCAGTCTGAACCGTGCTGTGAGCCTGTTTGAGCGGCCAGCGGCGAGCGCGGCCTGGTGCTTGAACCGTGCCCTGTCTGAGTGCCGAGCGAGCCTGTCTGAGCCTGGTGCCTGTGCTCACGGCGACGCTGGCTGAGCTGCCTGAACGTGCCTTCGTGAACCGTCCTCCGTGAACGAGCCTCTGCGAACTGTTCTTTTCGCTCACGACCCGAACTGTGCCATCTACCAGCCTCTTGCCTGCCTCGCGCCATCTGAGAGCCGTGAACTGTGAACGCCGTGGACCTGCGAACGCGAGCTTGAATGCTGCTGCCGGTGCCTGAGCTGCCGCTGTCGCTTCTATCCCACTATAGCCCTGCCTGCGAACCTGCCTCTAGCGACCTCAACCGTGTCCCCGAGCTCCCCTGAGCCATAAGCCCATTACAGCCCTGCCGTGAGCGCACTATTGCATATTAGCATGGACGTTATATATTTATTTATTGCATTTACATTACAAGCCAAGCGCAGCGCCCGTAGAACAGCCAAGCGCAGCGCTTCCCTAGCGCTCCCCTAGCGCTCCCCTAGCGCTTCCACCATGCACGAGGCGCGCGATGCGCACGCTTCTACCCGCAACTACTGGGCACCGTCTGCCCCAGCGCTGCCGTGCATCAGAGGCTCGCGCTGCGCTCGTACATGTGTAGTTGTATGTATAATTACGTAGAAGGGGCAGCAAGAGACCGTAGTCGCCGTCGTGTCGTGGTCCTAGTCGTTACAGCTCGTCCAAGCGGCTCAGCTCTGGGAGGCTACAGCGTGGACTGCGGCACACAGCGGTACATCGGTGTTGATTGGTGGCTCAGCTTGGTGGCTCAGCTTCCCGGAGGCAATTGCGACCAGGCACGCGACCAGGCAGCGCGTAGCGTAGGCCCAAGCGGCGACCCCTCGACCTGGCTCTGGCCGCTGCGACCACGGGTTTGATTTCATTGGATTTATATATGAGTTTCAAAGCTAGCTTATAGAAATTAGAGCGCTGTGTGGCCACCGGGTTGAAGCCGTTCCAGGCAGGCGCCTGACGGACAGAGGCCTCAAGCGAACGGGCGCCGTTGACACTAGCTTGAACGTATTTGAAGCTCATTTTTGGACGGGAGCGGCAGCGGGAACAAGAGCGTCCCCAGCGACCACCGCGTACCACAGCCTCAGCGCCAGATACGGGATCCCGGCGCAGCGAGCGTATAAGAGCGTATTAAAGCGTTGAAGCTGCGAAAGCTGCGGAAGCTGCGGAAGCTAACTAGCATTAAGATTACAGAGTGTGGTGGTGGGCGCATGCAAGTAGGAGGCCGCGTAGGAGGCCGCTGGAGCACACTGGGTCGGCTTGGATTGGGTGGTCGCGGTGACACTCGCAGTGGCGCTCGCATACGGCCGTTTCTAGGCGCGTGTCCATCCGCGGGCGCTCGCTCGCTTCGCTCGCTCGCGCCGCTACGCAATGCAGCACCACCCCCCCCTCGAAAGCGTCAACGTGGCTCTCCCCACCCCATGCTTCCATTTCAGCACCTCGCCATCAATCTCCCATGTTCCAGCCGAAACGTTCACCGAAAACCCGCCCTTGGGGTAATGCAGTGATGGCACAAACACCTCGGTCACAGTATCCTCACTAACCGGGTCCCCATCGATCTCCAACCGATAATGGCAGTTGCTCAGGTGGAAATGGGTTGAAACGATGTGGCCGGCCACAGCGGTGGGTGCAGGACGAATATAGGCCTCCTGGGCGCGGGGACCGGCCTCGGAAATCAGGCTGAAATCCTCGTGGTTCCATTGATCCCCTCGCTCATACGAGTTGCTGGTACTGAAACACCAATAAGTAAAGTGCATTTGGTTGTGCTCCAGGGCCGCGCTGATGGCGTCGAGCGCCTTGATCTGCGATGTATAGTTGTGGCTCATGAACGACTCTTTATTGTTCATGTCCATGGGGATTCCGGTCTCCGACATGAGGCACGGAACGTCCTCGCCCAGGTTGGCTTTTCCTTCCTTTGCCATGATCGCGAGTTGGCGCGAGATGCCGTGGCGGATCCCTCCTTCGCCGATTTTGATCGCAAACAGCGGCAGCTTGTAGTGACCCCTCAAGTACCCTAGGGAATCGACGTTCCAGAGCGTACTCCACCGCTTGAGCATTAGCGTCAACCCATCGTACCAATGGGGCGCATAAATTACATGTTTATCGATAAGCGCGGTTCCTTTGAGTAGCGGCGGCGGGAAAAGACACGGCGGTTGGCACAGGAGCCAGATTGAGGTTGGGAGTTGCGCCCGAAGTGCCGTATAGTGGAACTTCCAGTACGGCAAAAAGAACTCGTCCACTGCGTACTTTTCGTTGACCTCGTTCTTGGTAGTGTTGTTTGCGAAATAGTGCGGCTTGAGGAGCGTGTTGCTGGTGTCGTCCCAGACCCCATGGATTGCCCAAACGCACCGCCCTAGCTCCCATTGGGGCCCTCGAGTCCAGCCGTAATGGCGGTCCTTTTCGTCGCTAGTAACCCAGGCCTTGACGCCCTTGGGATCAAATGTAGCCTTGCCGTTATGTTTAGGACCCAAAGACCCAAACAAATATGTGTCTACGCTTTGCGGGATGCCTGCCCCCAGTAACATGCTCTGGAACGCTGTAGGAGTGGATCCCAGCCTCAGGTTCTGGTTAGTGGGCACTTTGGAGATATCGCCAAACCCTACAAGACCCATATTGGGCTCGTTCATGTTCTCAATGCCGAACACAGGCCCAAATAACCCTGCAGCCTCTACTGCCTTGTATAGCACCATACAAGCGTCCAGGAAATGCTGCTGCAAATAAGTCTGGATATTGACGCCATTGATGATGCATTTGGGCGCCAGCCGCTCGCCGCCCATAAACAGCGTGAAAATCGTGAGGCATGCCAGCCGGTAGTAGTTGGTCGGCCACAGCATCTTGGGCAGCAGGTGCGGCTCGTTCTGGACGTTCTGGACGATAGCGGCGCGAGTGACGTCAAAGTTGCGCGGGTCCATGCCGCATGCGTAGTACGTCCACATGGGCGCGCCGCTGCCGCCGCTCCAGCGGCCCCAAACGTCCTGGTGGGGGTCGAGGAACACATAGAAGCCCTTTGCCGTGGCCTTGCGCAGCACCTCGAGCGTGAACTCCACAAACTCCGTGTCATAGATCCCGGGGCCTTTATGCTCGATCGCTTCCCATGTGAAAATGTAGCGGATCGTGTTGAACCCCCACTGCCTGATCTGGTCGAAATGGCCGTCTGCCTCGTCTAGGCTAAAGGGGCGGCCTACAAACGAGACGTCGTCGCCTTGCCAGAACGTTTCGCCGCCGTGGAAGGTCGTGACGTGCGGCTCGCTGGGCATCTTGGACATTGAGTCGAGGTTGACGCCTTTGAGGTAGATGGACCGGCCGCGGTCGGTGAGGCTGCCGTGGTGGAGCGAGATCGAAGCCCGCGAGGCTGGCGACCGTGAGGGAGCCGGCCGAGAGGGAGCTGTGGTCGAGGGATTCGTAGAGGCTGACCCTGAGGGAGCCGTTCCAGCGTCTAAGGGTGTCGTTCCAGCGACTGAGGGATTCGTAGAGGGCGTCGTCGGCGACTCAGGGGACATTGTTGGTGCCGAGGTGGTCGTTGGATGCGTCGTCGTCGAATGCTCCATTTGAGCGTGTGTCGTGGCCGATGCCGATGCCATATCTCGATGCTATTCTATAATGCAGTAGGTACCTCTACGATGAGCTAATGGCCTGATCTGCTGCGGCTGGTTGCTGTTGGGACGCACTGATCTGCTGATACCGCTGATGCTGGCTGTGTGATGCTGTCTGATATTACAAATTATGGAGGGGGGGATTGGGAGAAGCCCCGGTTGGGAGGGCGCGAGGGCGCGATATCGTCAAGTGGTGATACCTCGATATTACGTTATGGCGGGGACCGCGCCAGAGCTGGGAGCAGTTCCAGTTGGGACATTTGGTGATGTCGTCGGCGATATCGTAATGTCGTTGGGAGAATGGTGATGGAGATGTCGTGATGGTGATGTTTGGGGAGTTGGCCATGTCGGGGCCGAATTGGTGATGTCTTGGAACGGCTCAATCTGGCGATATCGCCACGCGATCGCCTAGACCAACAGCCCCGCGTACACCGTCTCTGGATACCGCTCATGGACCTCCAACCACTGCACCAAAAACTTATCGCTGAGCCGCAACTTCAACAAAATTTTCCCCGTAAGTGAAAGCGTTTTGACCCGCGCGAACGACTCGACGTAGACCACATGCGCGCGCCCAGACACCCTAAGGGTGCTAAGGACCCTGCTGGCCACGATAAGCATGACGCAGGTGCCGGGGCCGTTACAGAGGATGAGCTGAGGGTTTGTGCGCGCAACAATTGAGATGCAGCTAAGAAATGACTTGAGGGCACCAAACCCGGCCCTCCAGATCGGCTGGCCAACGTGCCGCGCTCTTGGTACCCCGTAGGCTTTTGTGGCGCCCAGTGTGGCGGATCTCTGGAGACTGAACTCGTCGCCCTCAGAGTACACGAGGACTGGGGTCAGTGGGTTGAGGGGTGTGTGATGGAGGAGTTTAAGCATTTCGCCCGTGTGGCCGCCGGAGCCGAGGAAGATGAGCGCGGCGCGAGCCGGCGAGGGCTTTAGCCTGAGCCAAGCGAGCGCGAGTGCAGCCAGCACAGCCAGCGCAGCCAGCACCAGTATTAGCATCCTTAGGCGTTCAAGACCGTCTGAGCCTGAGCCGCTACAGAGCCTTGGGAGCAGTGGTGTCAGCCGTTGGGAGCGCTGGGCCTGGGCGCTGGGCGTCCGCTCGTAAGCCGTTGGGAGCGAGCGAGCGAGCCAGTTCAGTTACTAGGGTCATCGTAGGGTCGCTTACTAGGGTCCACTAGGCCAGGCCCTTGGAGCTTATCAGGAGGTGGCTACAAATACATGTTCCCGTTGTCACAGGGCTCCAAACTTTTATATTTATGTACAAAATTAAAAGCTGAATCTAAAAATATAAAAGTCGTAGTGAGTGCGAGCGTAGCGAGCCAGACTCACCACCTCTGCCACCGCTATCCTCACTAGGCTTCATAGGCACTTTGTAGGGTCGTTGTAGGGTCGCTGTAGGGTCGCTGTAGGGTCGCCTTCAGGAGGGTGCCTTGAGAGCCTCATGCGATGCCCAAGTTTTAGCGACTATTTTGTGACTAAATTGTAGATGAAATAATTATTGAAATAATTGCGAAACTGGGCCTTAGGGGCCGCGGTAACATGGACTTAGAGCCACCTTCAAGAGCATAGCCTTGCCAGTCTAGTAACGGCTAGGCTAGGCTAGGCTAGGCTAGGCTAGTGACTAGAGCTTAGATGGCCGGCTAAGATGGCACCCTAGGGCGCTAGAGAGGCTCTAGAGACGGCTTAAGGCGGTGCCGCAGGTCGTAGAGCGATTCTATGAGAAATCTATGAAGTTTAGTCTATATTCGAGTAATTGAGGCCGAGAGCCGCTCTAGCTGGCGAGGCTCTGGAGGCTTGTAGTCAGCGCAGTAGTAACGATTACAGTCACTAAGCAAAGCCTACCCTGGTAGCCTACGTCCGGGCCTAGTAGTCATCTGGAAGCCTACGTAACTCTACTACACATGGCAGACGATAAGAAGACGGTGCAGAAGTCGCCGTTGAGCCACATTTTGGGGATTCCCTCGGCGTCCAAGAAACGGGCGTTTTCGGAGAAACGGATGGAGCCTCCAGAGCGCAGCGAAGCGCCCAAAGAAGCGTCCGAAGAGCAGGGCACGGCCACGGCCCCGACTATGGCGCCAGAACCGGCCAAATCAGAGGTCCAGGAGGGGTCCGAGGAGACAGAGAAGCCCAAGCCCTCGATTAATACTGAAACCGCTCCCTCACCGCCCCAAAACCCCCCCGAAACCCAGGAAAAGCCTCACCCTGAGCCGCACAGCAGCGAAAAACCACAGGAAACGGCAGAACAACAGCACAACGAGGCCGAGGAAACGCAAAAGGAGGCCCCCACGGAGCCGCAGGAACCCGCTGAGGACGCAGCAACCGATAAGGACGAGGCAGGGGACGCCGTTAGCGAGGGAGCGAAGGAGGGTGATACTAGCGGCGATGGAGACGCTGAGGAGGCTGGGAAAGAGGCGGAGGCTGGTGAGAAACGGGACTCGGGCTCGGCTAGCGCCTCGCCCTCGCCGAAACGCCCCCGCATCGACAGCTCCAACGTGCTGGCCAGCGTCGCGCATTTCAAGGACTTTTTGGCCCGCGAAGTGGTCTACGTGCCGCGGCAACCGCTCCTCAAGGGCGTCGAGGACCACCTCAACTCGCACGTCTGGGTTCGCGTCGCCCGCCGCTACCTCACGCGCAAAAACACCTGTGTCGAGCGCCGCATGCTCTGGGGCACCGATGTCTATACTGACGATAGCGACGTTGTGGCGGCGCTTTACCACGGCGGGCACCTTGATGCTGACAACGAGGCCACGAAACGCAACGCCACGGGCGACTTTGATCTCATGGTCACCGTCAAGATCCTGCCCCGCTTGCTGCGGTACACGGGGTGCTACCTGCATGGGCTTAATTCAAGGACGTGGCCGGGGCACCATGACGGGTGCAGTTTTAGGATTGAGAGGGTGACGGAGCTGCCGCGCGGGAGCGCCGAGAGCCCTGCGTGTGAGGTGCTGGAGCGGGCGAGGACGTGGGGGCTGGCGTATTTGCAGCAGAAGGATGTCAGGGCGTCGTTGGCGAGTGCCGCGAGCACGAGCTAGAGCGAGGCGAAGCCGAGCGACGAGTGCGAGCCGAGGTTTCCGCGTCAGCGGGAACCGAGCCCCGAGCGGCGCCAGCGAGCCAACAACCAGATTGCACCGGGGCGGCCGTAGCGACCACGCGAGTGCCTAGGAGCGTGTAGAAGCGCCCAGGAGCGTCCAGGAGCGCCCAGGAGCGTCGAGCGTCTAGCGGCGACGACCACCGCGTCCACCGTACTCCCAGGTCCACTCACAGCGAGCCCCGTAGCGGCATCAGCGCCAGCCATCGACCATCGCCAGCGAGCCAGCGAGCGCTAAAGGCGTAGCCGATGCGCGAGCGTGAATAGCGGCGGGCCAAGCAAACGCGGCTAACACGGCTTCCAGGTGGCACCCTCCAGCTAGGCCTCCAGCTGCGTCTGCATATCCACTGGCCTCAAAGCTACAACCATCGACCACCGCTGGCGAGCCCAGTCAGTGCGTGCTGCACCGCCACGGCGATCCAGCACCTATGGCCAGCGCAACCGTGAGCCTGCCTGCACCATGCATGCACCATGCGAGATCCTGCATACGGCCGCACGTCGATGCACGTCGATGCACGTCGCTGTGCCTTGATGCACGCTGCAAGATCCTGCGAGATCCCGAGATCCTGACCAGTGGCGGGCCAAGCACTGAATAGAGCGACGCCAGCGCGAGCGAGTTCAAGCTGAGCAGCCAGCGACAGCCAACAGCGACTCATTCAAGTAGACGCGCGGCAGGCTCACGGCTAACGACGCTCGGGCTCACCGCTCGGTCCTGTTCGCTTCGCTCCAGAACCTCGCTCTCGATTAATTATTTATGTAGAGTGCTAGATTTCTAGATGAATTATGCGATGCAGGCGCGAGGCGCGTTATATGCAATGCGGGCGCAGGGCGCAGAGGGGCCTCAGCGTTGGCGCTGACGGCGCGTTGGGACATTATGCGGTTACTGAGCCGAATTGGGAGCTGGCGCGGAAGCCTTGGCGCTCCCTTCGGTCGCGACCTTGGCCGGCCCACTCCCTACGGTCGGGGCCGTTTGGTGCCACATATCCACCCCCCTGGCAACCTCCCTCACCTCTTCCCCCACGATCCGCTCCTGCAGCCCATCAAAACTACTAAAATCAATGTCCCTGTGCTCCCGCTCGTACGCCTTTGTTTGGTCCCAAAGCTCCACTTTATCAATATCCTTGATCAGCTTTGCCTCTGGGGTGCGCGCCTGCTCGTAATCATTCCAAAACGTCTCCAATTCGTCAGCAAATTGGGAGCTGAATTTGCGCGCAAGGTCAGCGAGATAAACAAGGGCCCTGCGCTCGCGATCGTGCTTCTCGTCGGCCGAGATGCCGCAGTACGGCGTCAGGTCGCCCACGATAGCCTCTGCGATGTCGTGCGCCAGCGCCGTGCGGATCGCCACGCCGCGGTCGACTCCTGGAGCCACGGGGACCTGCCACGCCATGATTGCCATGCGATACATGTGATCTGCGATGCTTTCAGGGTGCGGGACGCCGCGGTCGACCCATCCGGTGCGCGGGGTGTACTTGAGCTGGAGAACAAGCTCGTTGAAGGCCGCCTGGTACGCTGAGGGGGGCGCGTCACTGCCTAGCGACGCCAAACGGGCCGCGAAACCGGGGGGAAGAGCCTCCTCTACGGACCATTCAGTCGTCATGTATTTTGGATGATGTAAGCGAGCGCGTAGCGCGTCGGCCAAGCGCGAGGTGACGTGAGCCCTGGGAGCCCTGGTGGCGGAGGGCCTTGGGAGGTAGGGCCCTGCAAGTGGGAGCGGGCCCTGGCTGGAGTGACGCTGCTGGGAGATTTGGGAGTGGAAGCAGTCAATTGTGTGATTTGTAGTGAAGTGTAGTGCTAGAGCTGGGTCTGGAGCGCTGGTCTGGAGCTGGAGCGGCCTGGGGATCCGTACTGGGCTGTATCCGGGCGCTGTATCCGGGCGCTGTATCTAAATATTTGTAAATTTGTAGGTTTGTCTAAATTTGTCGGGATTGTTGAAATTCGTCGAAACTTGTCTCAATTGCGCCGCAGCGTCGCCGAACCAGCGCCGCACCCCCGGCCCCGGCAGCCCTTCGCAGTCGCCTTGATTCTTGGCTCGAGGCCTCGCTCTAGGCTCTGCCAACGCACGCACGCATCACGCAGACGCACTCGCAGCTTGAGCCCGCTTGAGCCGCTTCAGGTCGATCCTTGATCTGCTGGAGTCTGAAGCTCCCTGAGTCCAGACCATACCACGAGCCAGGCTTCTCGCACTCGACCAGGCTCCTCGCGCTCAAACCGTGCGGGACCCGAGCCAGCACCTCACTTTATAGCCTTCAGTAGATCCATTGTGTCCATTGGATTGTCCACTGGCATTAGCGGACTGAAGCCAGTAGCGGTGTATTGTGTAGCTCTGAGGCCTGTAGCGTACTCTAGCAAGATGCTTCGTAGCTTTCTATTCTCCGTAACAATCTACCTGCTCCATAGCACTCTAAACTCGGCACTCGTGCCCAGCGAATCGTAGCGGCCGTATCCAGGCAGTGCCTAGCCGAGTGCCTCTAGTTCAGTGCCGTCGAGCAATGGTGAGCCGTAGAGCGTGAAATATACGACTATAATTCTCAGCTCAAGTAAATCCCTCGGCTTGAGCATCTCCTCGGCATGTCCTTGGCCTGTCTTCAGCTATTGTTGCACAACATCAACATCCCACAACTCCATGTCCGAGCTCCACGAGATCGACGAGATCCTCGGCAGCATCAACAACGTGTTCGAGACCCGCATCATCCCGTCGCTGAGACTGTATCGCGAAAAGCTCGGCAAAATCGCCCAAAATGTCGCTCCCTGGACGGCGCCCTGCGACATGATGCCACTGCACACACCGGCCCCTGAGAGCCAAGCGCACGACGTGCAGTTCCCAAAGCTTTACACCCAAATTGTTCATCTGGAGAGTATGGGCGACGTCGCTTCCGCCGTGCCCAGACCAGCGGCGCCCAGACCAGCGGCGCCCAAAGCCATCGCTCCAGCCATCCCCGAGGCTTGTGATGTGGATGACGATGAGCCAGTGCATTTACCGGTACTTTTGACAAAGATTCATTTTTAGGGGAGTCGTGGCCAGCGCGGCACAAGTGGTGCCTAGCCAGGCCTGTTTAACTAGTGGTCATTGCTTCTCGAGACGAGTTGCCAGTTACACACATAGATAGAGACTAGTATCGCTTAACGAGCAGCTGGTTAATCATTTAACAAGCGCATTCAGAGGATCACCGTTGCGTGCGCGGGTTTCGCGGCGAGGTGCATCTCTCTTGGTTCCAAAGCTTCGACGTGCGCGACTTGAGCCCCCACATGCATCTGCAATCAACTATATAAAGAGCCGCGTATGCCCATATCCACAATGTCCTCTTGCTCCTGCTCCAAGCCCTCCAACTGCTCCTGCTCTAAATGTGCCTGCGTTGACTGCACCGGCAACTGCTCTAAATCATGCTGCTCTTCCGGCTGCTCTTGCTAAGTCTAGTCTACGAGACGCTGGGCGAGTCTGAATAGCCTTGAATTGGCCCTAAATACTGGCTGTGTATGTTACAGCGCTCTACGTAGTTAAATAGTTACTTCACAAGTGCCATCTAAATCCATTAGGCCAATGAACAATAAGTACATTTCAGTTTACAAATATCTACAAATAGCAAAGTAAAACGTAAAATGCCGTGCTTGGGCTCTATACCTGTGAGTTCGGCCCCAGGCACATATCAGTGGAAGCAGTTGCCAATGCCAGAGTCACAAACCAGTAGATTTGAAAGCTCACACTGGTGAAATTGGATTGTAAATAGCGGGATAGATAACCATTTTCACTGCTCAAGCCTGGATCAACACCTTGTGAGCCTGAGCTGGAACACCTTGGCTAGCTGTCCCAAATGTAGACGACTCGGCGCTGGGCTTGCTAGGTGCTGGGCTCGCTTCAGTCGCTTGTAGGCTCGCTTTGGTCGCTAGGCTGGGCTCGCTTCGCTCGCTTGTAGGCTCGCTTTGGTCGCTAGGCTGGGCTCGCTTCGCTCGCACCTTGGAGACCCGTCGCTGCGCTCAGGGTCTCAGTGGGGTCGTGTTGCGGATTTGAGGCTCGGAACGATCGAGATTCAAGCTCATGGCTGGTCATGCTAATTTATTGACTGAGCCTCTCGGTGCTGGGATCAGATTGTGAGAGACTAGTCGAGCTGGCACTGCTTCTACAATGAAAGAAAGGATATTCAACACCCCACGGACAAGCAGGGCATGTGTATACTCACACCATCAATACGTGCGTACGTACACGTCATAGTGCATTTGCCAGTGACGTCATAATTCTTTTCTAGTAAATAATTCACGATCTGATCTCGCTATGAGGTGGAGATAAACACGGGCAGGAAGCCGCGAAGTGATATTTGGAGTGGGCATTCAGCCCGATATTTTTTACTGGTTTAGAACTATATTCTGGAGACGCACAATTGCGCCCTGGTGTTACTATGTTTAGGCTGCATATTAGGCTGCAGATCACTCCGACCGACTAGGCAATAACGTAGTCTTCAGAAGCAACTAAGACACATTGAAAGATGTTGCTCGGATTATGTAGATTGATGTACCATTTGATTATTTTTTTGGGGTCTTGAATCAAGCACAAGAAGAATCTGTGTTCCTGTGTTGAGTACATACGGTGACGTCATAATGCACCAGGCGAAACGGTCATCGTGCCTGAAATCTCGATCGATGCTGCTGAGTGCCTCAATAAAATGCCACATGCGTCACATGCGGGAGGTCAGACATCACCGCGCCTGTAGATATGGCTGGTAGACCTGTCCCAGTGTCCCGCCCTTGTAGCAACGTCATGCAACGTACGCAAATCCCCCTATATTTAGAATCACCAACTCGCATGACCTCCTGAGTGCAGATCCCCGCTTCCGAGTATGCATAGATACAGCATCCTCCTATAGTATATAAACCTATGACCAGCGTACTAGCTGAGCAACATGCTTCCTACTCTTCTATCCCTCGCTGCTCTCGCCCTCGCCTCCAGTCCCAAAATCCGTCTTGAGCTTGTCCACAGTGGTGACCGCACTGTTCACCAGAAAACCATCTATGTTGACAGTAACGGATTCCTTAATGCCAAGGAGGATGGTAAGGTCTTTACTGGTACCATTGACGATAAGGGTGTCTTGACTGGCGTTGACGATACCCCTGGTATTGTTGGTGTTAACAATGGCTCTCCTGCTCTCAAGCTCTATTCTGACTACACTGATACTGGCGCCGAGTTCTCTTTGGTCAAGGGTGTCCTCGAGTACTCGGGTTCCTCCAACTTCGTTGTGTGTGAGGATAACGGCTTCCAGCTCTGGGATACTGTCCAGGGAGGTGAGTGCTCCAACGCTCACGGTGTTTTGGTTCTTGGCTTGGAGCAAGAAGGTAGCAACCCCGCTGCTTTGCAGAGCACCACCATTGGCCCTGCCTGAATCAGCCCTGTTTGCGTTTATATTCTATGTAGTAAATATTAAGCTTTTGAGCCTTGTGATGACAGCTATACCCAGCAAGTCTCTCCATCAGAAGTTTCTGATTGAAAAAAAGGCAATGATATCATTCCAGCGCGTGATATGCACTGATGCATTCAGGGGTACCTGTGGGGTGCATGCTGTGACATCATGATGCGTCAGGATAAATGGTCGAGTAGCCCCATAACCTGTGAAAAATCCACTTTTGGAGGCCCCCCGTCCGGATATATAGTCTTTTATATTGCTTTCGTGTATACAGCTACACTATATAAGCTACCCAGACCATGTGCCTTACCATGCTCCCCACAATTCCACGTTTCAGCGGTGGCATGCGCTCAAGTATATATCCATAATTTCCAAAATCCAGTTCAAACCTCAAGTAAACCAAAATCGTGGTGGGTGCGAGCGCAGCGAGCCCAGATCAGCATCAGAGGTTGCCAGGGCCCGCTATCACTAGACGCCTACTAGGCTCTCCCTAGCCAGGCCCTTACAGCACTCCAGAGGAGTGGCATTATTCCCACGTTTCCGCACCTACACGACCCCAAAAACCTATCCATAAATTCAAAATTTAATCCCAAATTCAAAAAAATTAAAATTGTACAGAGTGCGAGCGCAGCGAGCCAGATTCAGCTCATAGGCTAGCTCCAGGCTCCACTAGACGCCTACTAGGGTTGCCCTAGGCTTTCCCCAGCCTGTGCTCTTGCAGCACCCCAAACAGGGTGGCATTATTCTCATGTTCCCATGCCCACACGACCCTAAATATATCTCCATAATTTCCACAATCCAATTCTGAACCTAAATAAATCAGAATCGTATAGGTTGCGAGCGTAGCGAGCCGCAATCACCACCTGAGGTTGCCAGCGGCCGCTCCCATTAGGCGCTCCTAGGCCCTTACTAGGGTAACCCTAGGCTGGTCCCTCCGAACCGTCCAGACAGAGTGGATTCAATCCCATGTTCCCGCAGTTGCACGGGCCTAAAAATATAGCCACTGTTTCTAGAACTAAAATCTAAACAAATCCATATAGATATCGCATCCCCACGCCGCTCCCCAGCCCCCCTAGCGCTGCGCTTGGCTGGGCTTATTCTGCCACTAGGACCCCACTAGACGGCTTACTAGGCCATGGTCGCCGCTTACTAGGGTCGTTTAGGGCCACTCCCTACTAGACTACAGCAGCCCCCAGCGGGCTTACTAGGGGAGCGCTGGCCACTAGACGGCTCACCAGGGTCGGTTCAATTCCAAGTTCCTGTTGCCGCAAGCCCGCAAAAATATACCCGTTATTTCTGAAATCCAGTTCTAAACCTAAATAAATCAAAATCGTACAGGATGCGAGCGCAGCGAGCCCAGATTCAGCTTCCAGGCTCTGCTTTAGGTACTTCGTAGGCTTACTAGCGGCCTCCTAGGCTCTCCCTAGGCTCAGCTCCAGCACGGTTCTCTGATGGGACCGCTTCAATCGCATGTTCCCGGCGTGCCAAGACCAAAAAATTATATCCGTAATTTCTGAAACTAAAATTTATACAAAATTTAAAAGAAACCTGTACAAAAAAGCACCCCAGCGCTGCGCTTGGCTCCCTAGGGCCACTCCCTACTAGACTACAGCAACCCCCGCTGGGCTTACTAGGCTCGCCTACGCTGCGCTTCGCTTCGCTGGCTCGCTACTAGTAAGCCTGGCGCTGGGTGCTGCTGTAATCATGAATCACACACAAACCCACTGGGGCCGGCCCCGGGACGACGTTTACGGCGCGTACGACGCCCGTTACCACAACGCACCCAGCGATATCGACGCGCGGCCCTCCGCCACACCCATCACCCAAACAACGCAACCCAGCGTCACCGGAACCTCCGTCGTGGCCATCAAGTTCAACGGCGGCGTCGTCATGGCAGCCGACACCCTCGCGGCGTACGGCTCGCTGCGCCGGTTCACGAACGAGCAGCGCGTTTTCAAAGTCGGCGCAAAAACAATTGTCGGCGTCTCCGGAGACGTCAGCGACCTGCAAACCATCGGCGCCAAGCTCGAGGAGCTCGAGATTTCCCTCGGATACGACGACCACGGGCCCTCCCTGACGCCCCAGAGCGTCCACTCGTACTTGCGCCACTTGCTGTATGGGCGCCGCAACAAGATGGATCCGCTGTGGAACTCGACGCTAGTGGGCGGCTTGAACCAGGGGGAGCCGTACTTGGCCTATGTCAACCTCCTGGGAGTCACCTACAAGGCGCCGGCGCTGGCCACGGGGTTCGGGTCGTACCTGGCGGTGCCTATTTTGAGGAAGCTGTGCAATGTGGACGGTGATGAGAAGAATGTGACCGAGGAGCAGGCTAGAGAGGCCGTGGCAGAGTGTATGCGGGTGCTGTTTTATAGGGATGGCAGGGCGTACGACAAGTATAAGCTGGCGGTGGTGAGTGAACGGGGGGTTGAAGTTGAGGACAAGAGTGTTGAGGGTCAGAGTTGGAAGTTTGCCGAGGAGATTAGGGGTTTTGGCTCGGTATAGCGACGCACCGAGTGAAGCGAGGTGCTGGAGCGGAGCCTGACCAGCGGCGGGCCGTAGAAGCGAATATAAAGCTTGCAGCGCGGCCGTCGTAACGACGTTGATCTGTGGTCGTGCCACTAGCGCCAGGTTGGACTGTTCTTCAAGTGTCTGAGCAGAGTGCCCTGAGCGTAGCCGAAGCGCGAGCGTGACCAGCGGCGGGCTGTAGCGACGCAAATAAAGATTGCAGCGCGGCGTCGTAGCGACGTTGATCTGTACTAGCGGCCCAGCACCGGGTTGGAGTAGTCCCCAGCACCTGGTCGGGTCGTTAGCCTCTAGTGTATTGGTTGGGTCCTTGCCGTAACTGAAGCGCGAGCGCCAGCGGCGGGCCGCAGAGCTGAGTATTTAGATTGCAGCGTGGCCGTCGCAGCGCGGCTTTTGTAGCGACCTTGATTTGCACCAGCGGCCCAGCACAATTCCCTAGTGAGTGGTCTAGTCGCCCCAGCGCCTGGTAGCAGCGCCCGCAGCTCCTTGTGCAGCGCCCGCCGCAGCGACGCTAATTCACTCGGATCGCCCGCGCCTGGTCGGATCGGCCGTGGCTTGCTTGAACGTGCCTTCAGCTTGGTTAGATCTGAGCGCCCTGAGTCGAAGCCCAGCGCCCATCGCCGCCCAGCGCCCATCGCCCGCTCCCCCAATTAAATATTAATTAATGCTAAAACTCGTACTTGAACTATTGCGCCTAGGTGTTGAGGCGTAGGCGCGTAGGCGTTGCACCCTGGACTGAGGCCTAGGAGCTGGCCAAGGAGCTGGGCGACCAGGAGCTAAGTCCGACTCGCTGCGGTCGCCACCTCTAAACTCGATTGACCTATAACTGGGGGCATTAGCACCCAGAATCAGCGAGCCTCTGCCACCCCTTGGCGGCTGAAAACCTGCCCCCAGTACCTCAACGGCTCAAACACGGATCAATTGCGTTTGAAACCCAAACAGAAGTCTAGCTAATTTGAAAGTGTAGTTACCGCTGCCTTCGGCCGCTCTGCGCTTCGGCGGTCGCTCGCTGGCTGGGCGCTTCTGGGCGCTCTGTGAAGGCAGCGCTGCGCTTGGCTTGGCTCACTTCGCTCGCCGCTCGCCTTCGGCTCACGGCTCGCTGCGCTTAGCTTAAGTACAATTTATACACTGTATAACGTTAATTTTATGTGCGGCGAGGTCTCAAGAGCAGCGCAGGACCGGGCGGGGAGCGGGCGACCTGTCATGGGACAGGGGAAAGCCGCACGGGGTTGTGTAGCGGTGGGAGCTGCGGGAGCTGCGGGAGCGCTGCGCTTGGCGCTGAAGGGGCGGGGAGCGGTGGACTAAACGCTTTTGGGCGGGCGCTGCGCTTGGCTCAGTACAGTCGCTCGCACTTCTGGGCTCGCTTCTGGGCTCCCAGCGCTGGCGGGCGGCGGGCGCTATTGTGACGGCAGCGCTGCGCTTGGCTTAGCTCGCTGCGCTCACACCCCTATTCGAGCAGCGCTCACTCCGCTCGCGCGCTTGAGGGGCTCGCCGCTCACCGCTCACCGCACGCCTTCGGCTCACGGTTCGCGGTTCGCGGCTCGCGCTCGCGCTACCTAATAACATACTCATCCACACCCACACTCACATCCCCATCCCACTCAACACTCCCTCCACTCACACTCTCAACTCCCAGCACCTCAATCCCTCCAAACGTCCTCTCCGCCTTGGGGATACTAAACTGCGCCTGTAGGGGGAAGAACGACTCCTCGCTGTCGGCCTCGGCCGTAAACTCGAACGTTCCACTGGCATTAGCCGAGTTAACGACGGGGATCATCCACGTGATGTGCTCGTCGCCCTGGTCGTAGACGCTGCTGGGGTCCACGACGTGCGCGTTGGCGTTGGGCAGGCGGATGGCCACGTTGACGTTCTCGATGGTGTCGACGAAATCCTCCGCGAGCTCGTACTCGACGGTGACGCTCAAAAACCCCGCGTCCGGAGACTGCGACACCCACACCCCGAACGTGATGGGCGCCTTGACGTTCTCGACGGTCCATTTCAGGAGCAGGACGTGGGATGCGGGGAACGCCTCGCTGGGGTTGCGCAGCGCCAGCACGCGCTCGCTCGCGAACAGCGCGCGGTCCATCTTGGGGTTCGTCTTGTAGGCGTTGCTAGGGCCCGAGGTCGCGGCCTTGATTTTGAGGGTCGCGTTGTCGCGGTCGCCGGCGAAGAGGTGCAGGGAGCCGGTGACGCGCGCGGTGCGGACCTCGCCGGCGCGCGTGGCTTCGATGTGCAGGGTTTCTTGGATGGCCACCGCTGTAGCCCCAGAAGCGGCGCCGTATGGCCCAGAACCAGAACCAGCCCCAGCGCCAGCCCCAAGACCCGCCTGCGCCTGCGGCAGCATCGGGATACTCTCCTCCTTCTTCTTACCCAACTGCAAGCCGCCCCTGCCCGGGGGTTTCTTGCCCAAATGCGTGGCAGGCGCAGGAGCACTCACCGGCGCGGGCGCGGCCACTGGAGGCGTGTAACTGGGCGTCGACCCCCCCAAATCAACAAACGGCGACGACGACCCGTCACTAAACCCGCCCCGCTGCTTCATCTTGCGCTGCATCTCCAGCTCGCGCGCCCGCTGCTTGCGGGTCTCGGCCGCCTCGATCTCCTTGTTGCGCTCGATAATCTCCTGGATTTTCTCGGCGTACGACTCCATCTCGAGGAACGTCTCGACCTGGGACAAACTGAGGTCCTCGCTGTAGCCGTTATTGACGATTTCGTCGAGGGCGCCAATGATCTCAAAGGCGCTGTCGCAAATATCGGTCTCACTGGGCGTTCTGACCTGCGCCGCGACCGCCTGGGACACGAGCCGCAGCGTGCGAATGTCCTGGAGAATGTTGCTCGCGAGGTCCGTGACGAGAACAACAAAAAGATCCTCGAGAGGCTCGTACACGTACCGCACGTCGTTTGTCTCGATAGTTGTGTGTTGGGCGCCCTGCTGCGCGAGTTTCCCAAAGCTCGAGAACAGTTCTTGGATTTTGTCGGCCCCGAGGTCCTCGAATTGCCGGGAAATGAGCACTTTTCCTGATCGGGTGCACACGCTCGCTGCTAGGATCATACGTGTAAGCTGCGTAAGCTGGGAGCGTAGCGACTAGCTTACGCCTAGCCTGGGAGCGCGTCAGCAAGCGGCGGGAGCCTAGCGTTAGCCAGAGCGTAAGCTGGGAGCATAGCGGCGACCCTACGCGCGAAAGCCAACGCCTAGCTGAGCCTAGTCAGCTGGCCGCTGGGAGCCTAGAGCGTCTAAGCCAGTTCCTAAGCGGCCGGGCGGCGACCCTAGGCGACCCTAGCTGAACTGCTAAGGGCCTGAGCTCGCTGCGATCACTCGGCTCAATGCGCTCCTGGGCTCGCTGCGCTCGCACACGATTTCAACTTTTTGCATGTAGTTTTTGATTTCATAGCTAGATGGTATAGAATTGGGGCTCTGTAGACGCAGGATCACCGGTTTGAAGTCACCCCCAGAGAACCCTGAGGGTGCAGCCTAGGGCGACCCTAGTAACTAGCGTGGGGGACTTTAGGTGACCTCAGGAGCTGATAGCGCTGAACATTCACATGTAGTTTTTGATTTTATAGCTAATTGGTTTAAATGTAGGACTCTACGACCTCGAGAACCTGTGGTTGTAGCCACCCTCTGGAGGTGCGTGCAGCCTAGCGAGCGTCTAGTAAGCGACCCTAGGTGAGCCTAGCTGAATTGGGCTCAATGCGCTCCTAGGCTCGCTGCGCTCGCACGCGCCACAGTTTCAGAATTCTTAATATAAAAATTAAACTAGAAACTAAGTTATAGCTGTGGGCTCGCTGCGCTCGCTCAATGGCTGTTTGTGGCTGTCCTGCTGGAGCCTAGGGGCGTATAAGCCAGTGCCTAGGGAAGTGCGAAGCGGCCACGCGTAAGCTGGGAGTTGGCGCTGGCTGGGAACAGTTACGTTACGAAATCACATTGGTTTGTAATGGATTTGACGTGGGCAAGGGCGTGGAATTCAATGTGGAATTGTGTGGATCTGGGCACTAGAGTGTGCCAAATCGGCCCCACCACGCTCCCGTAATATGTAATCACCATGTAGGGCTGTAGGGACTGCGGTTGTAGCGCTGCCGCATTATTGAGACATAGTTTAGCACAATTTCGACCCATTTTCGATACAATTTAGTACAGTTTCAGGGGACATGTGGACCTCCGCACGATCGCCCAAACACCAGTTTCAGCGGCCTGATACTCAACCCTAACGTCGTGGCTCATGGCCGTTACTGTGTGTTTCAGGTTAAAGAAGTGCCCGGGTGCCTGGACGCATTGACCGAGGCAACTGAACCAAAGCAATTGAGAAGCTTGGAGAGGTGGCTTCGGTCGCCCAATTGCTCAGCAGTCACTCGGTCGCTCGGTCGCTGCGCTCCCTCGCCCTCGCTCATTGCTCCGCCTTGTCTCAGCTTCTCTGCAAACCTCCCTCCACAGACCCTTTCACTCCACCAATTTACGTCAAAACCCACCCTAAACCAATCCCGGTACCCACACGACCCCAATTGACAGCCACTGCTTTTCTACGTCACTATTTACCACGAATAAATAATTATGAAACACTGCGACGCACGGCTATGCACGTACCTGCAAGGCTGTAACAGCTTCCGCTGACATATATCTCGAGATCAGGCCGTTACGAGATGCCGTTGTGAGATGCCACTGTGAGATGAGCCTCTTGGGAGCTTGCCGTGGCTGGCTGTGGCTGATCTGGGGAACGGCTGAAGCTCAGGTCGCCGTCTCAAACAACTGAATTCATTATGCATTATAAGCTACATTTGGAATAAATAATTTCGTGAAGGATCGGGCGTCGGCTTCTAGCGACTGACTGAGGGACTGGGCCTTTTTGGACTTGATTTGGAGCGACCGAGCGACCTAAGCGACTGCTGGGCTGGTGGTTTCAGCTCTGGCTTGTGACATGGGGACGCCTAGGCGACGGCGACATTTGCTTTGAGCGAGCGAAGGCGCAGCCGAAGCGAGCGGCAGCCGGGGCTTTTTGCTGGGCTCCTTAGTTTGCCTTTTGGGGATCAGGGGAGTAGCGGCGCCAGGGCGTTGTGAAGACTTGGGGGTTCGCGCGAGTGAGCGGCGATAGGGTCACACTCGCACGTTCGCTGCTCACTGGCTCCTTAGGCGTGAGCCAAGCCGCTCGCCGCTCGCACTCACTTGGCGCTCAGAGACACTCGCTTGGGCAGGCGCCGATCGCGCTCACTTGGCGCTGTTTGCAGTTTGCGGCCGTTCGCCTCGCCGCTCGCCGTTCGCTGCGCTCACGGCTCACGGCTCGCTGTCGGCTCACAGATCCAACGACTTGCGCCACGACTTCAATTTCCCGATCATCGCCTCCCGCAAACTCACCCGGAACTCCTTGTACCCCATGGACTCGTTGGCTTCTGGCGCGCTTGTTTGCGAAGTCATTGTGGATTTGCGTGAGTCGGCGGCGCTTGGCTGACCGGGCGGAGCTATCTGAACCGGTAGCTGGCTTGGGTGACCCGGCTGAACCGGTATTTGCGGCCACCGCTCGCGCTCGTTCGCCCGTTCGCTGCGCTCAGGGCTCACTCGCGGCTCGCTCACAAACGAGTTCCAAAACTGCATCGCCAGCGTATCATCCTGCGTACTGGCCGGCGCCCTGCTCTTGGTCCGGGACTTGCGGAAATCGGCCACCGACCGCGCTTGTTTGACTGAACGAGCGGAGCCAGAGGAGGTGCCAAAAGACGATGCGGGCGCTGCCGCCGGCGCCGCCCCATTCGCTACCCTCAGAGCATCCCGCAACACCTTGACCACCCGCTCGTCGCTCTCGGCCACGAGGCACCGCGAGATCTCGGCGGCAAGATCGCACAGGTACTCCTTGTACTCCCATTCGCGCTTCTTTGTGCGCGCCACGGCAAACTGGAACATGTGCGCGTGGTACAGCCGGAACTGCACCATGCAGGGCGAGTTGTAGTCGAGGGTAATGGCGCGCGCCAGCACTACTTTGCACACGAGGTCGTCGTTCAGGGGGACCTCCGAGATAATCGTTTGCAGCACACTAAACGAGTACTGCAGCACAACAGGCGTGTCGCACTCGGTCAGAATATCAATCAGCAGATCCCACAGCTCTTCGATGAGGTCCTTGTAGATACAGGGGACCTTAGTATGGGAAGAAATGACCGATTTGAGCATGACGCACGAATCAGTGAACGCCGAAATGTGGCTCTGCCTGAGGTGACCCCGGACTCTGGGATCAAGCGGCGCCAGCAGCAGCGGTTCAAGGAATGTGAGGATCCAAGACACCTGGGTCAAATCACGGATAAAATGCGGTTTTGGCACGGGACCAAACATATCGCCGGCCTTGGACATGGCGGTCAAAAAATCGCACACCCAAAAATAGTAATCGTGCTGGTTGCGCCGCGTGGCCCGCACCGCCTGGCGCAGTTTCCGGTGCACGGCCTCGAGGGTCGTTTTGAACTGGGTTTGGGGCAGATCCTGCACGAAATCGCCGGCGCGCGTCACCGCAGACTCGATTGAGTAGCGCGAGAACCCCTTGTTGTCGAGGGAGGCCGCGCGGCTCGTGCTTTGGCTGCCCGAGGTGCTGCTGGAGTGCGTCGAGGGGGGGGCCTTGTACTGGCCAAGCGGGTCCATGTATGGGTCCAATCTGGGTCGGTCCATGTGTTCCATGTGCTCGTATAACATGGGCATCGCCGAAATGGGGGATTTTGGGGACTCTGTTGACGCCGTTGCAGATCTAGGTAAACACCTGAGGGGACGCAAGGGAGGGGTTAGTAGGGGGGTGAGAGTGGAGCGTTGGTGCGTGGTTTGGAGCCGTAGTAGTGTTATTTATATAGGGCGTGTGGTTGTGTTGGTTGAGGTTGGTGGGTTTAGAGTTATATATAGATAAGGTGTATGTACGTTAGCGAACCGCCTGAGCCAAGAGCCGAGCGCCCGAGCCAAGCGCAGCGCTGCGTTAGCTAAGCCGGCCTGCCTAGGGAGCCGGCCTAGGCCAGGGAGCCTATATAGGCGAGCCTTGCAGCGGCAGCGTGAACCGGGCTCGCTGCGCTCGCACTAGGATTAAAATTTTAATTTCAAAAATAGTCAACATAAAATTGGGCCTATCGCGGCCTTCTAACACGCTTTTGTATCCACCCCCCTGGAAGGGCCTCATAGTAAAAGCCTAGGAACCGCCTAGGGCCATTCGTAGGGCGACCCTTGCAGCCGGCTGGACGTCGTGGTAGCCACAATTTGGGATATACCATTTGGTTTCATAGTCAATTGGTATACATTTTAGCGCCTGTTGCTGCGGGAGCATATGTAGGCGCCTAGGCAAGGCTACGCAGCCCCATACATAGGTTACCGCGCAAATGGCGCGCAAATGGCGTGCAAATGGCCCAAATACATATTAATTATATACAAAAGTGGAGTCTAATAAAAAGCGTAGTGAATACGACCGCAGCGCTGGGTTAGAAGCCCTGAGCCTGAGCCTGAGCCAGAGCCTGAGCCTGAGCCTGAGCCTGAGCCTACCAGAGCCTAGGCACCAAGGCGCCTAGCCTAGGCAGGCACCTAGGCAGCCTGGATCCAAAGTACATTGTTGCAGCGAATCAGGATCTCCCCAAGAGTTCCAGTCAGATTCCCGTCAATGTATTCTTGTGCATTATCTAGTTGTAAATTCATATACGAGTCCACACTCAGTAGATCGCCTTTGTATTCTGTGTTGTTCCATTTGAGTCTCACGACGACCTGTTTTCCGGTGACGCTTTTGAGGAAGGGTTTTGGGTTCATCTACAGCGAGGTACGAGGGGCTGTAGCGGGCGAGGGGCTGTAGCGGACTGTAGCGGCGAGTGTAGCGGACTGAGCGTTGACTTGTAGGTACGCTGACGCTTGGGCTGACTGGGAGCTGGGACTCAAGTGAGTAGTGAGCCAAGCGCAGCGCTAGTAAGCCCAGTCTAGTTGTGTAAAACCTTGGAGTTGTAGTATGAGCTCCCCTGCCCGCCATTTAAATCCACTCAATTCAAATTATAGAATAATTGACATAATTTAGCGCTCACGGCCAACTGCCCCAAAGCCTGCTGACCCCAAGCAAACCCAGACCCAGACACTTGCTCCCAAGCAGACCCTTGCAGACCCTTGCAGACCCTTGACAAAGCCTACCCAGGCACCCAGGCACCCCACCCTCCACCTATGGACTTTGAAGATAACAATCCATTGTGTGCGGAGACATCGCCGCGCTCGCACCCGACCACGCCGCCGCCTCTGACCAGCTCCAAGATCGAAATCATCGACGCCGGAAAGCACCGCGAAGGCACTCAACGCGGCCACATCACATACACGATCCGGGTCCCCGATGGAACGACCATTCGCCGACGCTACAGCGAGTTTGAGAGTCTGCGGCGCATGCTGCGGCGGCTATTCCCTACCCTGATTGTCCCCCCCATCCCCGAGAAGCACAGCATCACTGCCTATGCCGCAAGCCCCGCCCACGCCCACGAGGACGCGCGGATCATCGACCACCGCAAGCGGATGCTGGGGGTTTTCCTGAACCGGTGCAGCAATTATCCGCAGATCCGCGATAGTGAAATCCTCAAGAAATTCCTCGACCCCAACAGCGTGTGGGCCGAGGTCCTGGCCTCGGAGTCGCTGGCGCGCGTGCCCAAATCCCCCCTCCAGGCGCCTCCGCTGGACCCCGCGGCTGCCGAGCCGGCCCACGCGTACCTTCCGATCCCTCCCAGCGGCGCCAGACTCAAGAACGACGCTGACCCGGAGTTTAATGCCGCCGAAGCCCGCGCTAAGGAGTACGAAGCCTATATCGGTGGCGGCCTCGATAAGAGCACGCGGCGCATGATCAGCCGGTACTCGAGTTTGGCGAACGATCACGCCGATTTGGGCAGCCAATTCAACGCGTTCAGCCTCGAAAGCGCCAATTCCGTGGCGCCCGCCGTCGAGAAAGTAGGGCAAGCGGTCGACACAGGGTACCTCACGGCCAAGGCGCTGGTAGAGGGGCTCAACGTCAAGCTGAGCGAGCCGTTGGCCGAGAGCGCGCAACTGGCGGCAACCGCGCGCGCGATCCTCAAGTACCGCCGGTACCGCGCCATCCAGGTCGATATGGCCACCGATGCGCTGGCGGCGCGGCGCCGGTCGCTCGAGCAGCTCGAGAAGGCCGAGAGCGAGGCCAAGCGGATCAACGATTATTTGCATACCGATGAGCGGATTGCCAAGGCCATGCAGGATGATGTGGAGAGTATTGCGAGTGCCGCGAGCGCAGTGAGCGAACCGGAGGTTCGCGAACCGCGCGAGCCAGAGCCCGAGCCCGAGCCGGCGCGTGAGCCCGAGGGTGAGCCGCGTGAACCCGAGCTGGACACACACGAGCCATTGGAGCCGGTCGAGAGCCATGGTTCTCAGGGTCAGAGCCAAGGTCAGGGCGCCGGTCAGAGCCAAGCTTCTCAGAGCTCTTCCCAAGGTCAGAGCTCCCACCGAGGCATCCCCAAACGCCTGCGTCTGCCCGGGTTCAGCTCCATCAACTACGCCATCTCCGGGATGATGGACGCCGACCCCGAGTCCGCGCGCCGCAACAACATCTCGCGCACCCAGCTCCAGATCAAGAACCTCGAGGCCGCGGTGGAGATCGCCAAACAGGACTCCAAGGTGGCGTCCACCGCCGTCAAGGAGGAGCTCGACCGGTACAACCAGGTCAAGGAGCAGGACCTGAATCAACTGGTGCGGGCGTTTGTCCGGTGTCATATTGAGTGGGCCGAGAAGAACCTGGCGGCGTGGGTTGAGGCTCGGCAGGCGATTAGTGAGTAGCCGGAGCGCCACGAGCGCGACGGCGCGACGGCGAACGAGCGAACGAGTGGTACAGCCCAAGCCAACGCCGAGCGAACGACCTTGACGTAGTCGAGCCGAGCGGTGAGCGCCAGCTGAGCCCCGTAAGCCGCACGAGTGCCACAGCCAGAGCGCCGCGAGTGCGAGCCCGCGAGCGCGGCGGCGCGACGGCGAATGAGCACAAGAGCCAACTCCAGCACCCCAAATCACTCGCTCCCCTGACGCGCCTACACCCACAGCCCCTACCCCCCAGACCCATTAATCTATTACTATACTCCATATTGCAATATTTATTTATTTCTAGTTACTCGCTCCGAACTCCTCGCACTCCCTCGCTTCGCTTGTGCGTGCTCGGGCCCGTTCGCGCTCATTCGCGCTCCCTCGGCTGCATATGCGACGATCCTTACCCCGGAAAAATTTTGATGAGATGAGATTGATTAATATGCACGGTATGTAGCCGCACTCCTGCGCGCGCGTTTCGGCCAGGAAAAGTGCCAAGCGGCAAGAATAATGCTCCAAGGGTTCATCCAGCAAAAGATCTCCGCGTTCTCTCACCTCGCGCCGCCCATTTGACCCGTCTAAAATACCGCTGATGCCCCCGGGTAAGGGTTCATGCAACGAGACTATGTACATTGTGCGTCACACACCCAATGTCGCATCTAACCTCATCAACCCCTACTACCATGGTCCAGGTCCCCGTGGAGATTTGGTACAAAATCTCGCAGTATATCGACTGCCCCAACCCCATGCATTATACCAACCTCGCCGCGGTGTGCCGGAGTGCCTACATTGTATTCACCTGCGATGCGGTCTGGAAACCAATCTCTTTTGAAGGCAGTCAGCGCGACTGCTTTCAGTCTTTCACATACAGAGTCGCTCAGATGACCGACGACCAGCAACGGCTGCTACAACGGAGCTGGGCAGCAGTAGACGAACTTACAGGCCACAACAGCGACGACCCTGTCAGGTGCTTACAGGCGAGCGCTGACGGGCTATATTTCAAGGAGATGGTCAACTATGCATGCCAGAACCGGGACCTGCTATTGCCGATTGTTGTGTGGTACGGCAAGAACGACGCCTCCAACCGCCTTGTTCTCGAGAATATCCCGCTGGTTGCCGACCGAGTGTTTATGAAGGCCGCCGTGAGTATCTGCGGCAAGTGCTTTGCCCTGGCCCCAAGCCTCTGCGACGAGTACGACATCGTGCTGCAAGCGGTCAGTTCGCACGGCGAGATGCTGGAGCTGGCGTCGCCGCGGCTCAAACTCAACTACAACATTGTTCTTGCCGCTGTGTCAAATTACGGCACCGCGCTGCGCTTTGTAGACTCGTCTCTTGCTGCCGATAGAGTGATTGCCCTCCAGGCGGTCAAGAGCCATGGATGGGCACTTCAGAGGGTCGCTACGGCTCTGCATGCGGATAAAGAGATTGTCCTGAACGCGGTCAAGAGCTATTGCGGAGCGCTGCAAATCGCGTCGCATTCCTTAAGGTCCGATAAAGCCATTGTCACGGCAGCGGTGTCTCAACAAGGGTGGACGCTACAGTACGCGACAAAGGAGTTGTGCGACGATATTGAGGTGGTGAGTGCCGCGGTCAATTGCAGTCCCGATGCCATCAAGTACGCCTCCCTGAGGCTGCGCGATAACGACGACCTGGTGTCCCATGTGGTAGCGCGAGACGGGGCTCTTTTGCGGTACGCGTCGCCACGGCTACAAAAAGATCCTGGGCTTTTGGCTCTTGCCCAATCAAAGTGCGCCCCTCTGAGCTGTCTCAGCCACGCTATCTATCAAAAGTACGCTAATTGGATCATGGAGGCCTGGGAGGATCGGGTTGTTGTGTAGGGTGCCTCCTGGGTACCTCCAGGGCCCCAACCTAATCATAGCATACGAGAGGTTCGAGTTGAGTCAAAATGTAATTTAGAAGTCTCTAGTTCTACAAGCTGTATATTTACGTTCCTACGTTCCCTGCCTGTCTCCGCATGTCCCAGGTTAGTCAAGTCCAAGGCTCCCTACTGAGTAGGCTTACTGACATGCTCCCAGTCCCAGGCTGACTGAGACCTGCTTGGCTTACTTACTGAGACTTGCTCCCAGCTGCGCGAGTAGGCTCGCAGGCTCGCCTACTCGCGCGCCTTAGTCACCTTTGTTTACTTTTGATCTCCCTGTATTTTGCGGTCGCAGAGTGAAATATAGCTAAAATGGACAGAATCCCAGTACTTCCGTGCCGCGTCCGCACGAATTACTCGTGGGCAGCCGAGGAGGATGGCGATTTGGGGTTCGTGGAGGGCGATTACATCGACGTTCTCAACACCGGCGACGGCGACTGGTGGACAGGGCGCCTAAAACGCACAAAAGCCATCGGGACGTTCCCGCGAAACTATGTGGATTACGTCGATAAGAACCAACGCACCGCCCCTCACCCTTCAGTCACCGCAGAATTGGCAATAAAGCACAATAATCTCACAAACACAAAGGCAAAGTCTACCCAGGACATTCTCAAGGATATTAGCATGGAGATGAATGATTTGAGTTTTGGGAGGAACAAGAAAGAATACGGCGCTGATTTGGACAAGCCCCTTGACCACGCTGACCCGGAACCCTCACCACCGGCTCCCCCACCACACCTCGTCATGAGCACTTCTACACACGATTCTAGCATGCACACGTCGTTCCTGGACGCCGATCTCGACTGCCCCTATACCAACGGGCACCGCACAAACATCGAGACCGCGACCCAGCGCCTGGGCAACGAGGAAACCACGTTCATCACCGAGAACGGCGAGCGCACGCTGCTGCAACCCCTCAGCAATTCGCCCATAATTGACGAGGTCCCTTTCGAGCCTGATCTGGTGGTAGGCAAGAACCGGTCGGGCGGCATTGGTGGTCTGGCTGGGGGCCTGACGGGCGGCGGCGGCCTCACTGGCGGCTCCCGCACCTTCAGCGGCCGCTCGCAATCGTTCGATCTGGGCCCTGTCACCAAGACTAAAGGGTTAGTGCGGAAACTACTTAAAGGGATCATCGAGAACACCAGCGAGGTGAAGCGCTCCAACTCCATGACCGAGCTCAGCAAGATGGATAGTCGCCCCCAGCCCCTGAACCTGGGCCTCTCGAACCTCAAGTTCTGGAAGCAGGAGCACGAGGAGACGCACACCCCTGAAATCGACCACGAGGCGCTCGCAAACACTACCGCCACAAAGGCTCTTCTGGACCCGCACTGGATGGACTCGGCCCAGGACCTGTACCGCGCTAAAACGCTGTCTGCACACGAAACGGCCAAGCGTCGCCGCAAGCTTGAGCTCGAAGGTATTAATGTCACCGATCCATTCAAGAACCTCGACCGCTACGACACAGAGTACTACAACTACTACCTCGAGAACTACGATCGCGTGGACGAGTCGATCATGAGCCTCAGCAACTGGCCCCAGCTCCTGACTCCCGGCGTGCTTGCAAGCTCCAAGATCGGCCGCTACTACAAGGACCCAGTGGACAAATTACGGGGCGTATTCATGCTGTGTGCTGCTTTTATCACCTACGTGCCCAGCGCCCATGGCCCCGACAACAGCGACACCCAGGCGGCCCTGAACCGGGCAATGAAGACCAAACGGGCAACGCCGTTCGAGCTCGCACACGTAGTGCAATCCATGTGCAGCGCGCTGGACCTCGAGTGCGACGTCATCAGAGGGCACTACCGCTCGGGCGAAGGCAGCGCCTCAGGGATGCCCCATGCCTGGAACGCCGTTAGCATCGAAGGAGAATGGCGGTTCATGGACGCATCGGCGGCTTCGCCCACGTTCCCCGGCGCGCGCGAAGACGAGATCAATACTTTTTATTTCTTGACCCCGCCCACACAAATGATTTACACGCATATCCCCAACGACCCCAAGGACCAGCTGTTATCGCCGCCGCTGCCCACCAGTTCAGCCGTGAACTTGCCAGTAGCAGCCCCCGGTGCATTCCGCGACAAGGTGACATTTATGGGCTTTTGGAACGGGCAGACGATCCTCAACGACCTGGAACCGTGCGAGCTGTTGCTGCAGCTGCCCACGAACCAGCTGGACATTGTGGCCGAGGTAGAGCCGGAGTTGAGCTCGTCAATGCGGTCCTCGGTGCGGTCGTCTACAAACGCCACGCCGCGCACGCTGGCGCTAGCCCAACCGTTTTGGAAAGACGGCGAGCGCGTGTTCAGGGTCAAGGCAGTGCTGCCCGAGGACTGCAACAAGGGCACGCTGCGCATCTACACTGCTGAGCGGTCCCTGGAGCAGCGCAAAGCCAGCGACCTGGTGCTGGCGTACAGCCTGAGCCTCACGCACCGCGGCAACAACGCCGCGTTCCAGTTTGTCTCGCGGTTCGGGCACCCCACGGCCCTGCGCCAAGATATTTATATTACCGAGCCCCAGTGCCGGCTGCTCAAGGGAGGCCAAAACTACAAGTTCAAGATTGAGGCGTTCCCCAGCAACGGTACGACTGTTGGTATTGCGCCCGTGCGTATCGCCATCCAGAGTCCTAGCGGGCGGATCACGAAGTTGAGTCGAAGTGATAGCGAGCTGGGGTGGAAGTTTGATGTTCAGATTCGTACGCTGGAGGTTGGATGCTGGAGGGCGGTGGTGAGGGATGATAATGGGGAGCGGTTTGCGCCGTTTGGTGAGTGGTATTGTACGTAGCCGAGCGAGCGAAGCGCCGACAAAGCACGAACAAGCACGAACAAGCGAAGCGAGTGAGGGCGAGTGAGTGCGAGGAGGCGCGAAGCGAGCGAGCTCACGACGTTTAAGAGTACGAACGAGCGCGAGCCCACGACGCCAAAGAGCACGAACGAGCACGATCACACCCACAAATAAGCGAGTGAGGGCGAACCCAGCTCACGACGTCATGTGTCCACAGCGAGGGAGGCGCGAAGCGAGTGAGGTGCGAGCCCCATGAGAACACCCACTAATAGCGCCGTTTGGGACGCGCGAGCCCACACGATAGCATGAACCCACCCGTGCCGATGTATACACACACCGCGCCTCCCATGCACTAATGTCCATGTACCGCGAGTGAGCCGCGAGTGTGTCCGAGTGACCCCGCACGCCGCCATGTATCGCGAGCCCATACCACCCCTGGTACCCTAATATTTGCACCCACGCCAAGGCGCGCACGCCCAGCATACGCACCGCACCACGGCCGAAGGCTCAAACTGAGGCGCGCTCGCTCACGCCCGCACTATGACACTGTCACTATGTAATTTATATTTTATCTGTCTAGACTTTGCGCCCGAGACTGTGCGCCCGGAGCCCTTCTAGAACCAGGGCCTGGGGCGTATAGGCCGAACGGCCACGCCTAGAGGTTGGGTCTGGTGCCGACGGTCGCCAGCGGCCAAGCCTAGGAGGCAATCGCGCCAACCCAAGGCCGACCGCTACGGGGACCGCTACGGGGCTCGCACCTCACAAGCGCTTCGGCGCTCGCTGGCGCCAACCCAAGGCCGACCGCGGCTCGCACCTCACAAGCGCCTCACTCGCTTCGCTCGTTTGACGCTTGTTCGGCGCTCGCGCGCTGGCCTAAAACTTGATATCAATCAGCGCAAACGGAAACCCAGGGAACTTCAACTTAAACACCCCGATCAGCACGCTATACACCACCAGCACCGTCGTCACCAAGACAGCGCCAATGACCATCTGCCTTCCCTCATCGGCAGCCGGCAAGCGGGTCATGAGCAAAATAGTGCAGAACGAGAGCGCCGCGTACGTCACGGCGAGGATCTGGGTCTCGACGCCGTACTGGCCGCCGAATCCGCGCTGGATGTACTCGGGCTGACCGTTGTGGAAGCCCATGAACTGCGTGCCCCGGGTCACGTTGAACATGTGCCCCGAGATGAACAGCAGGATCAGTACCAGCGACGACGCCAGCCACAGCTTCTTGGACTGGTACAGGGCCTTGACCTTGGACCAGAACACCACGGTGCCCACAATGCCGGCCACAAGGGTGCCCACAGCGTTCAGAATCTTGTCGTAACGAATGGGCCTTACGATCGTGACGTGGTGTCCCTTGCGGCCAATGATATTGACGATGGTCTGGACCTGGGGGCCCAAATTGGCGAATGTGATGTGGTCGCTGGGGGCCTTGAGGCGTTTATTGTAAACACTAGGGTTGGTTTCCCTCGGGTAGTAGAACAAATGGGGCGCAGTGGAGATCTCAAGCTGCTGGAACACTTGCTGCGAAAAGTCGAGGTCTGCGAGCACAAAGAAGAGCTCAGGGTTTTCGTGCTGCTTGTTGTACATTGTGGCAACCTCTCTGAGGTCTGGCCCCAGCGTCTGGCAGAAGCCGCACTGGAATTTGGGGTTCTCGGCCGTGAGGATGAGCACGACGTCAAAGTCGCGGGGGGCGCGGAAAATGCGGTCGATGACGCGGTCGTTGCCGTGCACGAGGCCGTCGCTCGAGATCGCCGAGCGGATGTCGAACGTTTGCGCTAGGATCTGCGCGAATAGGAGCAGAAGTGCCAACATAGCTTACTAGGAGCGACGAGCTTACTAGAGCGAAGCGAATAGTGAGCGAGTCAGCCAAGCGCAGCGCTGGGAGCTTACTACAAGTGTAGTGAGCGAGCCTAGCTTAACAAGTCAGCCAAGGCAGCGCGCCTAGTAAGCCAAGCGTGGCAACCCTAGTAAGCCACGGCAACCCCAGCCAAGCGCTGAGAGCCAAGGCAGCCTGGCCGTCGCCGGGCATCGTTTTGTCCATTATTTTATTTACTTAAATAATTACTTCAATTTAGAGCTAACGACTGAAAATTGGGCCCAATGGAGTCCGGAAACACGCTTTTGATCCACCCTAAGCCAAGCGCGGTGACCCTAGATAGCGCTAGAGTGCCCCTAGACACGACCCTAGGTGAGCCTTGTAACCCCAGCGGACACGCACTGGAGAACCCGGCTCGCTGCGCTCGCTTGCACCACGGTTTTAATTCCAATGAGTTTCTTTTCCATTTTCAGACTTATTTGTTAAAAATTGGGTTCGGCGTGGCCTTCTCCGCGCTTTTAGTCCACCCCTGAGCGCTAGGCGACCCTAGTAAGCGATCCCTAGGCAACCCTTAGGCAACCCTAGGCGGCAGGAGGTGTAGAACTCGGGCTCGCTGCGCTCGCACGCACTACGATTTTGTTTTTTGAATTTGTTACTTCATTTTACAACTACTGACTCGAAATTGGTTCCATTGTGGCATTCTAGCAGACACTTTATCCACTCCTGGAGCCGTCTAGGGTCTGCCTAGAGCCTGCCTAGAGCCTGCCTAGAGCCTGCCGAGCCCGCCTAGGAAGCTTAAGCCAAGAGGCTCGGAGCCCGGTGGATAGCCACCTCTGAGCGTCGCTGTAACCACGATTTTAGTTTCAATGAATTTATATTCAACTTTAACGAATAGCTAAGCAAAATTGACCCATACGGCCGGCCGCCAGTGGCGCCTGATGCCCTTCAGTGCCTATGGACAGCCTAGTGCCTGCCTAGGGAGACCTAGGGCGCTAGTACCAGGCGCACTCCAGTCGCAGGCGTCAATTGCCGCGAACGTCCAATTGCCGTGACAATCATTCACTCAACTTTCTGAAAAAACTGTCCACCAATTCCTACGAAACTTAGCCAGCCACCTGACGTTACCACATACCCCGCCTCCTATACCACATAGCTTAAACTCACATCACAATTGATCCTTCACCCATCATTGCTATTAAACTCGCTATTTAATGAAAAACGTTTATACTGATGGTAGCTACTATCCAAAGCTAGTTCCTCCCGCTGGCGGAGTCGGTGTTTACTTTGGTCAAGGGGACAGCAGAAACATGGCCACGGGCGTGTATGGCCCTGTTTCCTCTGATGTAGCTGAGATGTGTGCTGTCAAAGAAGCACTCAAGATCATTCTGCTCGGCAAAGACAACGATTTCTGTATCAACACCGATAGTCTGACCACCCTAAAGTGTATATTCCAGCCTACTGAGCTTCAAAGGAAACAGTTTGGGCACCATATTACTGAATGCAATGAGCTATATGAGAAGTGTCTAGCCGCTGGCAAGTTTGTTTCTTTCAGCAAGGTCAAGGGGCACCAAAACCCTGGTAACATCGAGGCTGATAAGCTAGCTAAACTGGGTGCTCGAATCCATTATGCCAATCGCCAAATGGTGAACGATATAACCGGTGGCAATGAGCAAGAATTTGGCAGCGAGCAAGAAGAACCCCTTAGCGACGAGGAAGCCAAGGTGGTGCAGTCGGAGCTGAAGGAACTTATTGCAGCGCAGCAGAAATACAAGCGTGTGCCTTGGCCTGAAGGCAGCCATCGGCTCCACCGTCTTTCCAGGCCGCGTGTGATTGGCAAAAGGGGTCCAGGCGATCGCGGTTTCCGAGGCAAAGGCCTTGCGAAACAAGTTCTGGAACCTAGTCAGGAAGACCTTTCTGAGGAGGTCTCTTCTCCAGAGGTAATAACCTTGTCTCATATTGACGACCCAATGCTCTATACCTCTGAAAGCAGACGGCAAGAGAACGCGTCCCGACTCAACCCTTTGAAACAAAAACGTATCATGTTTGACCATGCCTTCTTCAGGAAATCTTTCGACAAGGCATCAAGGATTAGACAAAGGGTCCAACGAAAAAGGTCACGGAGAAGGACCCGTAAAAACGCGGCAACCACTGCGGCAGCTGCTCCTGCTAGCGTGCCATGTGAAGACCACCTCGAACCAGGCACTGCCTCACACGATGCGTTGCATATGAGGCCCGAGCTTCCCGAGATTATTATTATCGATTGATCTAGATCAATGCTAGTTATTTATTCTATAATGTTATGTAGTAATGTTTCTTTCAAGAAGCCAGGGGATTGCTAAAGAGCATCTCTCATTTTGCTGGTATTTCGGACACCTGATCAAAGTTTTGAAATGCAATTAACTCTTTGAGTCAATATTCAGTATTACTCCCGCTATACCTCGAAAAACACGAGAGAATGTAAAATCTAGCGGGGTATGAGGTGGGGCGTAGGTGGGATTATAGAGTGGGGGACTGGGGCCTCTGGCAGAGCTCGTCTGGATAATTTTCGCGATTTCATCGATTCTGGCCGTAGACTAAACTAGCTACATACCAAGAATCAGCGGACTCAAAAACCTCGGTTCACTTGGTTTTGACTCGATTTCAACTGCAATGTGATGGGTTTATTGCATTGAATGTGACAGGCATGACTCGTTGCTGCACAATTGAGTCAGAGTATATGCATCGTCGCAGGAACACAACATTTCAGACATCATAATGAAGCAACAAGGATGGGCCTAGTCGAAGTGACCCTATCAACACAACTGGCAATAGGACTGTAACCTTGAGACTGCTCAGATCAACAATGGCCTGGGTGACTGGGTAAATAGACTTGACTTGAAAGTGAATATTAAATCTGGTTTAATTAGTGGGGTAGCTAAGTAGTTCAGTAGTAGTTAACATTGATCCCGAATAAAAAGTCCTAGCTTATGGGTCTGAGCTGAAACCGGAAAAAATTTCTTCTTCCGCACAACTCCACATAAATCCTCACCACTAACTCAAGATGGAAGAAACTGAGTACTGGCCACGCAAGCCCTAGCATATAGTCAAGCATTGTGAATGGCTGATGGATAACTTGCCCACTGAGGGGGACCCCTTTACCCGTAGCCAGCAGATAACCTCAATGGTTTCAAAAGTTGGAAAAGAGATGGATAAGATTGCCACACAGCATCCTCTTTTCACTACCTATGTGATAATTAAGGAAGGCCTTGATGGTGTCTTTGCGTGGCTCGAGAATATGGGCTGCGACGTGACCTATGATCGTGTACAGGTGAGTTGCCTAGAGAACTTTGAGGTTCCTGTGGAAGGAAACTTTGCCTACAAGAGCTCGGAACACATCACTGCACGGTCACTGCTCAGTTGGTTCCATGTCACTGTGTTTGATTTGGAAAGATTTCACTGGGAGCGTATCGACGAGGTCCAGTGGGAAGGGAAGGCCAAACTTGAAAAGGGACTTGAGAGAATACATATGCGTGAGGTCAGATCCTCCTCCATAATTGTAATATTTTTTTATTAGGCCGCGGTCATGCCTTAGATGAAACTCAAATTAACTTGTTACAACTAAGATCTATAGCTACCATGTCCTAGGCACCTCAGCGGTTACTAGGCAATAAAGACTCACTAAGAGTAATAGTGGCAATGTGTGGCGGTTCGCTGTGCTGAATTCTGTCTGAGCTCGTTAATTTCGCGATTTCATCGATTTTGGGCTCCGAGGAATTGAGCTAGATAGCGATAACATTTGGGCGAAATGACTGGGACATGCCCAATCCTCTCTCGATACAAACCACTAGAACACCTGTTACCAATACCATGTTGTATATGTGACATCATGGAGTCATGCATGTGTCTCATGGAGCTTTTGTTCGTAGGACCTTGGACCCTGATTTCAGATGTCACGATCGCGCCTATAGAAACTCGCTCAATAGACACTCAAGTATGCTATATAGTTTTCTAAATGATTGCCTATATCGCATCTTGCACCATGCAGGTACCAGATCCTATTAGGTATAGATGAGATGCAGATGAGATGCAGATCTCCCAGATGTGCATAGCGACTAATGCTGTTATCGATAAGGGGCGAGTATAGACACTTCGAGGGTGATATCTGAGCAGCGTCGGTTAAATAGAAGTATAGAGATCGAAAATGGTTCACTCTGTTGTACGACCACCAGACATCGGGCCTGTGCCTGGTCAAGAGTGGTACACCAAGAGCACTGCTCGAGCTAAATTTCGCGATTTCACGAAAATCGGCCTTATGAGAAACCGAGCGCACAGCCTTATTCAATAGCCTAAAAAAGTATGGTTTAAGAGGTTTTTACTGCGCGTGAACCCCTGTACTACAACTTATGACGGTGATTTATATGGCCTGTGAGTATGGTCTTCAATTGCATCATGATCGCGACGCTTCTCGATGACATTTTAGAATATTTTATAATCTATATACAGTAAAGACTCTTAAAATACAATCTTATTCGATTAGGGTGTCCTCGATGGCCAAATACATTGACCAGTTTAAGTAGATGCACGGAGCTAGGCAGGCTTCTAATAGGCTTTATAGGCCAATTTACTATATTCTAGGCCTTGGCCACTTTTGGGTTTTCGTTAACCGGCCCCAAAAAAATCCTTAACTGACCGCTCACCAGAGTATTGTGCCAGAAAAGTCACGTGTCGAGATCAACTGTAGCTGCTGAAAGCGGCTTGAAAAGAGATAATGGCAATTGAATAAAGTATTACAGTTTTTTCTTTTGGAACTAGGGCTCAGTCTGAAACTTGGTCCCATCAGACACTTTGATCTAGGTAGTATAGTCTGTGTGCATTCTCCCCGCATGTTGATGCATGATCATACGCATTCACAGCTGCTATTCTGTGAATCATACAATATTCACAATCAGATACATATGACCTCCCTATAGTAGCATGTGAGTTCGCATGTATGCACGACTGTACATGCTCATGGTAGCACGATCTCGCATATTGGTCCATCCGTGTACATATTTGCAGCCAATTTGCAACAGAACCTCAGATCTATGCACAAGAAAATGCACGTTAATGCGCGACAATGTACATAAATGCTGCTTTGCCATACCTCAATTCTGGAATCGGCACAGCGTCACTCGGGAGAACCCCAGACCTTTATCCGCATGTTGGAGCAGCCTGTCACGGAGATAGCAAGTAAGTATAGATTTTAGGATTATAGTGCAATAGAGGGAGCAGGGGAGAACTGGGGGGGGTGCCCAAGTTTCAGTAGTACTCATGCATCAACAATGGAATGGCGCATCTTGCAAAATAAGAAGCAGACCAGGACTAATGGATGTACATGTATGCGAGCGCATGCTATCAAGTGAGGTTGAGGTAAGCTGTGGTTGCATAATGACTCGTATTGATTGCATAAAGGTCGTGCATTGGTCGCGCATAGGAAGCACTACTGTCGCGCATAGTCGCGCATATGCGTCACGACTGCCGCATAAATACGACAAGTATCAGGTGGCTTCAATCGGCAAAGCGGTCACTGCTAGAACCTCATTTTTTGGTCACAAACCCACCGCATTATTGTAGCTGCTCTCCCTTGACGCAGAACGATACAGCTGAGTGCACCAAAATGAGGTTGTGGCTTCCTCTTGTCGGCACAAAATGTGCAGACGTGCGTACATATGAGGTTTTGAGGTATCGAGATCTGGAACTATTATAGATCTATAAATTACACGTGCGCCCTCAGGACTAGGAAGAGCACCCTCGCCGATTCAAGTCAGGATTGAGGGTTTCAAGTCAAAGCCGAGAGATCGACCTTTATACAGAGACTCGTAAATTTATCAGAGACAATGAGTTGCCCTATTGGTACTGCCCATGGTATACGTAAATTTGATAGCCGATTTCACCGTACTGACGAAAAACCTCGCTGGATACTATGACTAGGTTCCATGAGATATCTTCTCGTATGCATCTAATAGGACTTAGGCAACTATATAGATAGCGTTATTTGTGTTACATTACGATCCTAAATGAAAATGATGCGAGAATGCTTCTTTATGCAACCATATTGCGTCCGAGGCGCATACATTTGAGGTTCAGTTCTCGCCAACTGGCGCAGGCATCAGACGAGAGCAGAATGACATTCTATCACAACGCTGATCTTGTACGTAGAATTAGTTGATCTGCTGCTGGCTTTAAACGACTCGCAAATATGTGATTCGTTGACTTGTAAGGCACCCTGTTACTATAAGTTTTGTAGAACGACTGCTTGGAATGACGAGAAAATTTTGACATGAACAAAGCTAATAGAATCTGTGGTCTCAAAAAGGCGCACTGTAGCGCATTTGCAGTGCATTGGCCGCGCATATGAAGCAGTATTGTCGCGCATAGGTCGCATGGTAGTGCATAAGGTGCACATATTACCGAATTAGGGGATATAAGCTGGATTAAATATAAAGAGTAGCTATAAAGCCTTGCTAATATCCATATTGACAAGATATGGTCGAAATTCTTCCTGTTTTTAGAGCTCAATCTCGCTAATGCCTCATCATGCAGGTGGTTGCACAAAGTGAGGTTACGGTCTCCTTTTAGCTACACAATGTCGCGCGTGGGTGGCACAAGATCTTGCATATGGTAAGATTCGAGATTTTGAATAGGCCAATGCATGGATACGTAGTCTATGCAACCATACATAGAGTATTGTATTTACAGAGGCTAGTGACCAGAGGGTGACAGTTTACGGCTTGATAGGCGGTACATAGATGGTACTGCTGGGCTAACTACTGCATATAGAGAGATTTTTGGCTTCTCTGGGTCATTACTGGAGAAGATATTTCTGGTACCTTGATTGAGCCAGTTCTCGAGAGTCAAATCTCAGTTTACCGTTAACAGCTTGTGTACATATGTTGCCATACGACTCAAGTATCAGTCTTGGCGATCTGATAGGGCCAAATCAGTCAAGTGAGCATATGTAGCTTTGTAGTAGTCTGGGGTTTCTTATTGAATGGGCGACCTGCCACCATACGACGCCAGCATGCTTGACTTGTGCAACGAATTGCAAGTCACTGTAGCCATTGCTGGCTCGAGGGTCTTGTTTCTTAAAAATTTCACTACTAAAATAAAACTAATACTAATAAAAAGCTAGCGAACGACTGGGCAGTGACTAGCAGTGACTAGCATCCACCTCCGTCACCGCCGCCATCACCACCACCACCGCTGCATCCACCACCATCACCATTGCTTCCACTTCCACCACCACCATAAGCTGAGTTGTTTGTGCCATATTCAGTACGGCTACGAGAGCGTCTAGAGGAGGTCTTGCTTCTGAGAAAATCGAAAAATCCCATTTGTTGATGAAAGTAGGGATGCTAGTAGCACTTATATACCCCAGGTGGCGACCAAAAAGCGTGTAATTGTCGCACGCGTATTGCTATACCTTGGCTGTGCGTTATATGCAGGTCGCTTATCGCTTCCTAACGTCTCCCTTAGTGGCGAGCCTGGTAGTGAGACGGCAGCGGCCTGAAAAATTGATTACTGACAAGTAAGGAGGTGCTCAACTATACTGAAGCAAAATTGTGTCAACTAACCCCCACGTATCACTGTGTGGCGTCGTTCTATCTATCGCCGTTAACAGTACTATGATGTCATATGCAGTCGGATGCACAGGAAATCCGGGGTACATACAATTTCAGAAAGGGTCAGCGAGTGCGAGCATTTCGCGCCAAGATTACCCACGATCTGTTCGAGTGGGTTCTTGGAGCTCTTCGAGTAAGAAACTGCACTCACACTATAGGGAGAGCGACAAGCTCAGTGCGGTACTGAGACCGTAAAAAGCGGACAAGCCAAGGCTACTGTTTTTCCTACATCTGAGGAGCTTCTAAACTAATTACCGCAGTCCCACATATAACTCGCGCTGATGCATATGTGAAGGATGGACCTAGTGACGAGCTATAATCTAGTTCTATGCGGTCTAATTACGGTTACCGGCCAAGTCACCAGCCCAGAATGGAGGCACTGGAGCATTCAGTTCGGTTGTTTGAGATCCCAGAGTGAAGCGCCTATTGACTGTGACGGGATGACCTAGAGCTACCTGCGACTTAACTAGAATTACACGTCTAAAAGTATATAAACGCTATAATACAGTTAAATTTGGCCTAACAGCTAGAAGCCTTACAGAACCATGCACAACGCACCCTACTAACCTCGTCCCAGGGCCTCAATTGACAAGAGCCTTCATCGACTACCTCAATCGACTACCTCAGCATTGGGAGATTCGCGCTTGGGCACTCGCGCTTGGGCACTCGCGGCGCGCTTGGGGCCTTACGGAAACTCCCACCCCCGGGCTCGCTGGCGCTCGCGTTGACCTCGTCGTGGCGTCAGCCACAGCCACCACCATGCTCTACCTGGCACATCTGGCACTTCTGGCGCTCGCATGCGCCGGATTCATCAACCGCAAGCTCGAGCAGGACGTGGACATCACGGCGGCTTATGCACGCGCAACCGTCAACGTGTGGGCCGAGAATACCGGCACTGACGACATCGCCGTTTACGAGGTGCCGTTTCCGGCTGAAGAATGGCCCAGAGTAGCGCTTTTCGAGGCCCAAAGTCTCAGTGGCATGGCCCTGAGTGTAGAAGCTCTGCCCGAAAAACACGCATACGCCATTGAGCTCCTGGTTCCGACCCCTCCTGGCGAGCAGGTCCAATTCGCCTATGCTGTGGCCTACAAGAACGCTATTGAGGCTTTGCCCGAGTTCGCCGCGCAAAAAGACCCCCAACGCCTCGTTTTCTCCGGCAACAAGCTCATTTTCAGCGAGTATGAGACCGACACCCAGACGACCATCATCAAGACGGTAACGACCAAAGTCAAGGATCTTGCGAGCGGCCAAGAAGTCAGTGTTGACAACAAAGTCGGAGGCGTCCAGTTTGGCCCTATTGCCAACGTCCCCGCCCGCACCTCCAAGCCCCTGGCCCTTCAGTACGACTCGCCCATCCCCCAGGCGCACGTGCGCGAGTGTAACCGCACGATCTGGATCTCGCACTGGAGCGACGCTGTTAGTTTTGACGAGCGCTATGTTGTTGAGAACGTGGGCACAAAACTCAGCAAACCGTTTAGCAGACTCGACTATATGACCGGCTCCCAGCAGGGCGGCAACTCGCTGACGATGAGCGCTATCCGGCAGCTGCGGATCCCCACTGGCCCGACAGCGCGCGACCACTACTATGTCGATCTCGTGGGCAATGTCTCGACCTCGGCCGTCCACGACGGGTTCATGGACGTGCTGATGCGGTTCCCCCTGTTTGGCGGCTGGAAAACAGAGTTCACTATTGGCTGGGCCGGGCTGCTTAGCTCGTACGTCCAGTCGCTGCCTAGCAACCACTACGCCATGCAAGTCCCGCTTGTGCGCGGCCCCGAAGGCGTCGCGTTCGATACCGTCTCCAACACCATCGTGCTACCCGAGGGCGCCACCAACGTCCAGGTCATCAGCGAGGAGGCCGAGGAGACGCGCTACGACACCGTGTACAGCTACCTCGACCTCCACGGGCGCCCGGCCGTCACGCTCGTGTTCAACAACCTCGTCAGCGAGCACCAGCAGCACAGCTTCACCGTGGTCTACGTCTACAACAGCACCGCGGCGCTCAAAAAGCCCTTCACATACGCCGCGCTCGTGTTTGGCGTATTTGCGCTCGCAAAGCTCTCGCGCACTGTTGATTTCAGCATCAAAAGATCCAAAAAAGACATAAAATAGACACCGTATATAGCGTAGCCCATTAGCGCTATACTGCCGATTTCGTGTAGTCGCATCTATAGTTGTATTTACATGGCTAATTATGGAGCCTAGATTACAGGTCGAGGCGGGTTAGCGGGGGTGAGGCACTGGCGCGGGTTGGGCGCGTATTAGGCACGCTGCTCTGGTAGGGGTTGGGCGCTTTAGGGATGGCTCCGCACTCCGCGCTCCGCGCTCCGCGCTTCGCTTGCTCAGTACACCTCAAGGATATACCTCTCATTGTCCTTGAGCTCCTCGATCACCTCCTCCTCAGGACCAATCTGCTTGCCCTTGCTGGCGGCATCAGTGGACACAATGTCGTAGAGCGCCTCGGAAATGTCGGGCACAGGCCACGTCGGTCCACATAAATAAAAGTTTCCGTTCTGCTGCACGAAGGCATCAGTGAGCTCCGTCTTGGCCTGCTTGATGCGGTGCTGGATGTAGATCTTCTCCTTTTGGTCACGCGAGAACGCAGCGCCAATGTGGGTCAGAATACCGGCCGCCTTGTACGCTTCGAAAAGCTCACCGTACAGGTACTCCTGGCGCTGGTGACGGGAGCCCAGGAAAAGGTAAACGTCGCCGATCTCGTGGCCCTGCTGCCGTTGCCACAACTTCTCCTCCAGGAACGCCTTGAAGGGGGCCAGACCGGTACCGAGACCAGCCATGATTACGGGCGCCTTGGTCTCTTTAGGCAGCTTCATAACGCTGGGTTTCACGCTGACGGTGACCTCGGCGCCGGGCTCAAGATCAGCCAGGAACTTGGAGCACTGGCCGTACTTGGTCTCCCCGTTCTTGTTCTTCCAGTCAACCACAACAATCAGCAGATGAACGGCATTGGGGTGGATCTTTTGCGATGAGGCGATCGAGTACTCGCGGCGTTTAAGGGGCGCAATGATCTCCACCAGCTTCTCAATGGGCGGGTGCGAGTGCTGGAACTCCTTGAGGACGTCCACGTAGTTCTCAAAGTCCTCCTCGGTGCGGCGTTTGAGCTCTTCCGTGCCCGCGGGACCGCACAGTTTCTGGAGACGAAGCTTCTCCTTTTTGTCCTGCGAAACGGCGGCCAGCTCCTCGTAGAACCGTTTGGGCACTTTACCGAAAAGGTCGATGTTGTCGCGCAAAGCCTGGAAAACAGTCTTTGTCTCGAGCACAGAAGGGTTCTCGCGGCTAGGCACCGCAACCGCCTGCTGGGGGTCCAGCTTGTACCACTCAATAAACTCGCGAACATCGTCAGAGTTGTTAGGGGCGTGCACACCAAGCGCCTCGCCAATGGCATACTTGAGGCCTGTGCCGGTGATATCGAGCTCAAAGTGGAAGATATGACGGTCATAGTCGTCAGGGGTGACGCGCTGGTTGGTCTGCACTTTGGCAATAAATGTCTTTGTGTTGACCTCGGGGCGCAGGCGCTGCTCCTCGCCATAAGACTCGGCAAAAGTCAGGCGCTTGGCGATCTCAGTCTTGGAAAGCGCCGTCGCGGCAGTGTCCACTGGCTCCTCGATCGGCTCGGCAGGGGACAGCGCGGTAGGCTTGAAATGGGCAAGCTCAATGACCTTTTCGGCGTCGACCTCGACATTGGCCCATGCGGCGGTATCGACCTTGGTCAAAGCCTTCTCGCGCAAGTTCTCAATCAGTTTGCTGATGGTGGACCCCAACAGTTCCATGTCCTGTGTGTTGGAGTGGATGATGCGGGAGGTCAGGTCGTCGACCGAGGCCTTGGGGTCGATCTGCTGCCAGATCAGGGCCTGGAGAGCAAAAGAATTAGTGCGGCCCTGGGTCGCCTCGCTGTCGAGCAGAGTGTAGTCGAATGCGTACACGGTGTAGCCGCCGTTACTGATCTCGCGCTTTTGCTGGTCGGTGAGTTTGTTGACCTCATCGACGCCACCACCAATGATTAGAGTGCCATTGGGCAGCAGGCGAGTAAGAGCGCTGGCCCGCAGGATGCTTGCTCTGTTGACGACCAGTACCTCTGTCTTGGAGGAATTGAACGGCTCAGACTCGGCAACAGCGTACTCGACGGAACCGCTGTCGATCAAGTGGTCGTACGACTGCAAGATCTGAACCTGCTGGCCAATATAGTTGCTGGCGCGAACAATGGGCGCAAACACCCGCTCGGCCAGTCCCTTGTCGCTGTCCCATACAAGCACGGGAACGGTGGTGTTGGGCTCGAACTTGTATTTTGTGACGATGGGGCCATTGTTGACGCCGAAATGGACGCGGATCGCGGACGAAACGTCCCGGAAAAGCGCATCACCTTCCACAAAGACAGTAGAAGCAGTATGAGGGATATGGTCAACGATACTAGCATCAGGGATCTTGACGGTGAGCAGCGATTCAGTAGAAACTGGGGAAGAAGCAAGGGCAACAACCACCGATTCGGGTTCTTTAGAGCCGCGGTAAGTGTATGCCGAGAGGTCTCCACCCTTGGCGTTTCCTAAAGGTTGGAAAGAACTGGTGGTGACGCCGCGCAAACCATCGTAAAGAAGAACAGCAGGGTGATCAGCACTGGCAGTATACTGAACAGCAGCACGAGCTGTAGCCTGCACATCAGCACCAGCATTAGCGGCACTAAACGTCTTGTAGCCGAGGTCACGGGCCGTCTGATAGCCGCCGTCGATATCGCCTACAAGTTGCCCCGATTGGAAGTCATAGGACAAACCAGCAACGTAGAAGAGCACATTGCGGAGGTCCGCGGTGCGCAGCGTGGGCGCCATCAGCCGGAACGTCGCGCTCGAGGCCACAACGGCGATTGAACTAGAAGAATTGCGCGAGTAAGCGACCAATGCGGCCGCGGCGCCGGCAGAGGTCTGCTGCCGCACGACCAGCGGCTCTGCACCCTTTGCGTTGTGTGCATGGCCCTTGTGCCACTTGAAAAGAGCGCTCAGCGGCAAATCGTCGTCAAAGGCAAAAACAACGTCTGAGGCCTCGTAGGCCACCGCCTGGGCAACAATGTTTGCAGTCACCTGCTGCGGCTGGTTCAAGTCGCTAGGAAGACCGGGGTCCTCTACACCAGCATAGCTGTCTACGGCCATTTACTATGCCTGTATTATCGTTGACTCTTTATATCGCGATCACGTGCCACAATGCAATAAGTGCATACGTGAAAAATTGGTGTTCGAGGTGTGAAAAATTGCGTGCAAGTTGGTGGCCGAGTTAAATTGTTTGATGGTGCCGGGTTCACACAGTATTCATTGGTGCTCGGTTAGTGCACTGCTGGTATCTGCTGGCTGTACCCCACACTAATCAGGGTCCTGGATATGTGTCGTCTGAGGGGGCATTGAATTGGAGTGTACTACTCTAACTAATTTAATTGAAGCTGTGGCTCTGTGGATTCGTGACTACCTAGGATATATGACGAGTTAATTGTATCTATGCGTTATCTGAACCTGCAGATGACTCACAGCCTTTATCGACTATCTCATAGGCCCAGGGCTAAGCGCCGGCGCCGGGGAACACCGTAGGATGCGCCAGACTATAAAGCGCTGAGAGACGATGTAAAAATACGACCGTTTTAGATATAAAAGTCGCAATTGTAGCTAAATAAATAATTATGCTTGCTAGTACCACGCTCGCTAGTACCACGCCTATACTCGCCAGTCTATGCTCGCCAGTACTGAGCCAAGCTGTGGAGTCGGTCAATAACAACCGGCAGGAACGCATTAACACTATCGTTGATGAGATTCTGAAAATGCAGGATCGCCTCTTCCTCGCTCATGTCAAGACAGAATCGCTCCTCGACCTTTTGCACCGCTTGGTGTCGCTCCGCCATTAGCGTAGGGATACTCGATTCGGTCATGAGGTTGAACAGCGCCAGGATCAGGTTCGCAGACCTACGCAGGGTAATGAAGGCAGTAAAGCAGTAGCTCTTGAATCGATTGTAGTTCTCAGAGTTTATGCCTCCCATACCATCGATTAACTGAATGGGTAACTTGATCATTGGGGGGAACGGCTTGGGATCCTGGCCCAGAATGTACCCGAAATCAATGTGGAAAAACTTGCCATTGGGGTTGAGCAGCAAGTTATCAAGGTGGCGATCGCCAACCCCGAGCAAATACGTGATCACTGCGTATCCAGCAGTCGACCGGACAAAGTTGTCCATAACCTCATCCTTGACTCCAAGCGGCTGCGTCGGGTCGCCATTGTGCTGTTTCAGAAACGACAAAATACCGTGATTCTCGCTCAGAACCTTCGACAGCGGCTCATTAACCATGTACTCGATAGCACCGTCGAATGCGCTCGTGGCAAGAATACTGTACGGAGAGAGGCGAAGGTCCAAGTTTTCGTCCTTCAGAAGCTTATCCATCAGCATTATAATCTGCATCACCAGCTGGTCTTGACGAAGATCATCACCGCTCTTGAAAATTAGCGAGTACTCCCCTCCACCTTGCTTCTTGAACGTGAATTTGAGAGGCTGCATTGTGCTTTTGAAAACAGTGCATTTCTCGGGGATACAGCCAGTGATTATTATAGATGGGTCCAAAGGAAGCACAGTGGGGAGGAAATTATCCAGGTTGTTTCTGGGATCGGAGATATAGTCGCGCATGGACTGGATGCGCCTTGGCCGGCTATCTTTCGAACTCTTGACTTTATTTGCTAGATCAAGCAATTTGTTGATAAGCTTCACTTGCAGTCGAATCTGTAGGCTAAGTTGATCATCAGAGTTAGTATGTGCGAGCGCATCCAGATAGTGAGACAAGATAGGCTCGTAGATCCGTTTTCCGTAGAGACGATCGCTAGTCTGGACATACATGTACCAATAAAAGAAGTTCCCCAGCATAAAGTTCTGTACACTGCGATTCACCAGCAGCTTTGCCAATGCAGACTGTGTGGGGAACTCACGATAGTTCTCAAACTTGAGGGCTTCGACCAGTTGCATCAGATACAGCTCGAGCTCGCCATCGGAGGCGGTCCGTAACCGTGAAACTGCGTATGCTCTAACGTCAGGGTTCTCGACGTCGGGACCAAGTAGCTCCAGTGCTTCGGCAACCTCAATCTGAGACCAGTTCCGGATAAGCTCGATGGCCTTGAGGGCTTCATTGGCATCATCCCAAGTAACACTATTGACGAACTTAGTGAGCGTGTGGGAATGGCGAGACAAGTAGTAGCGGAACCGCCAGATCAAGTTTCTCTCATCACTGGTGAGCTCTGTGACGGGCGAATAGGTCATGATTTTCGCCAGCTCGTCGCGTATTTTGGCGTTCGGTCTCAGATCCGTTGCATCGGTGGCAGAGCGAATAAGACGCCGGAACTTGGCTTCGATAGGGGTTTCCTTGCTGATGTCTGGATCAAAAGTAACCGCCAGCGGCTTCTCGGTGTCCTGCTCAGCAAACACTTGAACAGGGGTCTGCAGCTGCTGCGTGTTAGATACCGTTACCGAAGCGGTCTGATAGTGGTGTTGGGCAAACACAACGTCAAAGTCAAATGATGGCAACTCGACATACAAGTTGTGATGCTGGTGGTCGCTATTGAGGAACTCACGGTTGATTTTCTCGATCTTGCGAAATACCAAGTTATCGAGCCACTCGATGCTGGCTATCTCTCCCTTTTGATGCTGTGTGATGAGACCCTCAAGTCGATCCATATTATGCAGAGAATTCTCGGTACACCAAGGGGTTTTAGTGCGCGGACTACCGTCCCCTTTCTCGCCGAGCCATGCTTTGAGCTTTTGGCGGCCCTGCCGCAGCGTGGTTACCTCGGTATCAAACAAAGGGATCGTGCTACCGCCATAAACCTGTAATTTGTTGCCTCCCGAAGGGCCATAAACAGTTATGACCAACAGAGACTCCAGGGGCAGCTGGTTGATTGCAATGGGTAGTTCGAGCCATTCGTTCCATTTAAAAGTGTGATCACTCTGCGGGTGCTTGTAGGTTGAGTAGATAGGCTCCGTTATTGGTTTCCCCATGCTAAATACCTGTAATGATGCCAGGAGGCTGACGGGTGATCGGGATCCTGACAGACTGAGGGACTTGCTGCAGTCCTCGATGATTTCCGAGTACGGGACTTTGTCTAATGTCCCTTCAATGTAACCCAGCTTTACGCTTAAGGGCTGCATCAGGTCCTTGGACTGGTAGAACGCCAGTGTCATGAGGGTGGCGACGGTGGCTGCCAGGCAGCGATATCACTATTGAGCAGCGATAAACGGGTGAGGGATTGAGCTGAGGTTTGGGAGTATGTAGATAGAGTGAATAGTGAAGTTCTAGAGTAGGCTAACAATTGAGGGTCAGGTTGGTAGTGAAGGCTAGGATGGGGATAGTACAGTGACAGCTAGGGACCCCAAGCCATTGATCTAGTTGTAGGGCAGGTAATTGTTTGAGTGAGTTCTAAAAGGGTAGCTGGCGTATTCTCAATTCAGACACTACGTTGCTGCCTTCAGAGATCCATTATGGGTTTGACTGGTTGAGGCACGATGCGTTCAGAGTCGAACTGAGACTGTCTGCCGAGGTATGTGGAAGCAGTCTAATAAAAGTGTTCTATTCTAGGGGCTACGCTAGTCTAGTTGTCACGACAGCCTAGTGAGCCACTGCAATAGAGAGGCAGCCCCAGACAACCCAGACAACCCAGATGTTTCGGGTCAATCCCAGCCTATCCCAGCACTCCCGGCCAACTACAAACAAAAAGCATACTACACTAGCTATTTCCACCTAAATTGGCTAAAATTTCAGCTCGCAAACCCCTCTACCCGTCCCGGCGCACCCAGCCTGCAGCCCCAGACCCTTCCTACCCTACTCCCAGACCCTGGCTCCCAGCTCCACTTGGACCCCTAGGCTTGCCTTGCTGACATGCTTTCTAGGATCTCTGGTCGTGGAGTAGCCAAACGGGCATTTTCGCAGAGCTGCCGTGCTCTCAATCAAAAAGATGATCTCATGACCATCGATCTCAACGATCCCAACGTGGACACCAAGGGGTTCTTCAAGTACCAGACCGGAAGATGGTTAAAAGACGACGTCAACCAGCGGGAGATGCGTACCACCAAGTTCTCGCTGCCGGGCCTCCTGGAAATGCTCAAGGAGAAAGTCGATTATCTCGAGAAAACCCCCGCAATGAGTGAGCTCGCCATCCAGACTATTGAGCCGCTTTTCGAAGGTAAACACAATAAACTGTACAAGATCCAGCTCAAAGACCAACGCAGCTACGTCCTGCGGATCCCCTATGCCGTGGGCCACCAGGAGTACCGCGAGCACCGCCTGCTGAGCGAGGTGGCCACCATGGATTTCCTGCAGCAGAAGGCCGGCCTCAAGCTGCCGACGCCCGTGGCCTGGTCCAAGAACGCCGAAAACAGCCTCGAAAGCGCCTACATTTTGATGGACTATGTTGCCGGCGAGAAGCTCATGGCCCAGTGGAAACCCTGGAGCGAGGATTTGAAAGAGAAAAGCTCCGTTATCAAGCCCATTGTTGACATGCAGGACAAGATCATTGGCACCGAGTTCGAGGCCATTGGTTCCCTTTACTATGCTGACGACTGTCCCTCTGGTGTTAGAGCTACTGCTAGTAGCGAGCATGAGAAATGGGTTATCGGTCCTTCTGTTGAGAAGCGCTTCTGGAAAGGCCGTACCGCCGATATTGGCAAGGAATTCAGAGGGCCCTGGACCAACTACGAGGACTACTTGAAGGCCACTGCCAGTATCCAGATGGCTTATGCTGAGGACTGGCTTGCCCAGGACCCTAGTAACGATACTCTGCACAAGGCTAAGGTCGCGGCCGAGCGTTACCAGCAGCTTATCCCCAGCCTGTTTGTGAACAACGAGTTTGCTCCTGAGGTTTACAGCAACCGCCTGCACCACCCTGATTTGAGCCCCCTGAATGTGCTCAGCCAGGACGATTTCTCCAAGTTCTGGCTCATTGACTTTGAGAACACTAGCGTGCGCCCGTTCTTCTTGCACGGTGCTCCTTGGTTTGTGCGCAACCGCGGCGAGCGTATCTACAAAAAAGAAGAGGTCCCCAATTACGACCAGCTTTCCGAGATGGACCGCATGATTGTCGATCACTATATCCGTCTGACCCAGACCGAGTTTGCCTACGAGTTCCTGCTCCACAAGGCCCGCCCTAGCCTTTTCCAAGCGCTCAACCCCAGCATCAAGCGTCGTGAGGAGGTCGTCGAGCGCGCCATGTCCGTGGATATCAACTCTGGGTTCTACAATGACCTGGACTACTCTATCTACAAGCTGTCCATGAACTGGCCCTTCCTCAACCTTGAGCCCGAGCGCGAGTTCCCTATCAAGTACTCTGAGAAAGATCTCGAGCAACTGACCGCCGACACCCAAAAGTGGAACACTCATCTCGCGCGCAACCCCGTGCTGGAGTCCAAGGGCTTCATTTCCGCTAACCAGTTCGATGAGTTCCTCGGTACTGGTATGCTTGTTCCCGACGGAGCTGGCAACTACGAGTTCACCAAGGAGTTCCTCGACAAGATGGGACCTAAGGCTTAGACTATAGCTTAGAACCATTATGTACATAAATAGCCGCAAGTTTGAAGCGAATGCGTAGGGACGTGGTCAGAGCTGAACCTATAGAGCTGAGCTTGTTCCAGAGGGTTCCACGGTCACCGGAAAAATTATACAGCAATTGATGCAGTCTACATGGAGTCCGTAGAGAGTCGAAAGCAGCTCGATCACCGTGTCGACTGCTTCCGTGCTCTTGGTCTTAGTTTAGGCGCATGACGGCTGCACTGCTACTTTTCGGGACAGGCAAAAGGAATGGTTCCCAGATTTTGCATAGGTGCTCGAGCGGTGATTTTAAGAAATACTGGGTACTCTGAAACCTCTACGATCACTTCCACGGGAATTATGGACCGTAGCCTACATCAATGAGGCGAGTCCTTATACCATCATTTACGTGAAAATCCAAGTACCGCGAATACACCAGAACACTACTATTAATACATAACACTAAATACTACCATCAACACCGCCGCACTCCCAAATTCGAGTTCACATGCGTTGATAAAGCCTACATGCGTACATGGTTAGTAATGGTACCTCAAAATGTACCAGAACGTGGGGTAACTTCGGCAAACCGATGGGACGGGTGCGCAGAGGAAACCAAGAATTTCAGTGACCCGGCTCCAAATCTGACCCCTTTCCCACCCTACTCATCAATTTTCCCTAGCGTTCCACACCGCTACCTCGGTTCGGAGGAATAACTGCATCACGTGACCGCTTACCACCCCCGCGTTCTATATGACTCCATGGAGGTCTCTCCCTCAAACTCTTTATTTCACATGTCGTTTATGGGAGGAAGTGCATGTGCTCAGGGGGCAAACCCTCTGGCACAGATGGCTAAACAACAGCATTTCGATAAAAGTCTCCAGCACGACCGAATGGGCGGCCAGCAGCAACACCAGCAGATGCGGAACCAGCGGCAGATGGCGTCGACTGATCAGCAGATGTTACAGCAGATGAACTCGCAAAAGGCGTTCAATTTCGACGATCTGCGGGCCGAGCTCCCGCACTCGGGCGGCGGCTCAGCGTGGGCCCAGGAAATGCGCAGCTCCCCTCAGCCCATGGCCCAGCACCAACCCCAGCAGCTGAGCCAGGCGGCCGGCCCCGCTCCTGCCGAGTGGGCCACTGAATTTGGCCGTCACGGGTCCCCAGGGGTCGTCAGCGGACCCGCGCCGCAGATGCACGGAGCGTCAATGGGCGGGATGCGCTACACACCCATGTTCAGTGGAGGCATGCAGCGGATGCAGCCCCAGCACACTCAGGCGGCGCAGCAGCACCAGGAGAACAAAATTGTTGAGCTCGACGATGCGTCATGGGAACAGCAGTTCAAGAGTATCGAATCCCAGCAGTCAACCGTCGAGTCTGACGAGGCCAAGGAGCAGACAAAGTCCGAGGAGGGAAACACAGTGGAAGTGCCCGTGGAAGATTTGGAAGATGAGCCTGTCTACTCAATTGAGAACGGCTACGATCCCAAATGGTTTGAGAAAAACAATTACCCGCCCGATTGGGACGATGTCTGGGACCGCATCAAGGACCAGCTGCACGACGATGGCGAGGCGCACATGCGCGCGGGCGGCGATATTTGGGAGCGCGATTTCCAATCGTTTGCTAGCTCGCGCCCTTCATATGCAGACTACAAGTTTGCTCAGGATAACCCCTACATGAAGGAAGAGGACCCCTATGCCCTTGGTGTAGCGCTCATGGACCAAGGCGCCAAGCTGAGTCTTGCCGCGTTGGCGTTCGAAGCGGCTATTCAGCGCAACAAGAACCATGTTGATGCGTGGTGCCGCCTCGGTCTCGCCCAGTCTCAGAACGAGATGGAGAATGAGAGTATTTGCGCCCTCGAGCAGTGCGTCAAGCTCGACAAGAACAACCAGCAGGCGCTCTTAAACCTCGCTATCTCGTACACTAATGAAGGATACGAGAACGCCGCATTCGCTACTCTTGAGAGATGGCTCGCCACCAAGTACCCCGACCTCGTAAACCAGGCAACCTCAGAGAACCCCAGTCTTGCGAGTGAGAACCGCATGGAACTGCATGAACGGGTCACTGGTCTTTTCATTAAAGCGGCTCAGATGTCTCCCGACGGTGCCAACATCGATGCCGACGTCCAGGTCGGTCTTGGTGTTCTTTTCTACGGTAACGAACAGTACTCAAAGGCGGTCGATTGCTTCAGGGCTGCCCTTGAGGTGCGCCCTGACGATCCTCTCATGTGGAACCGCCTTGGTGCCACTCTGGCCAACTCCAACAAGCCAGAGGAAGCAATTGAAGCATACTACAAGGCGCTTGAGCTTCGCCCATCCTTTGTTCGCGCCCGCTATAACATTGGTATCTCGTGCATCAATATCGGCTGTTACCAGGAGGCCGCTGAGCATCTTTTGAGCGGTATGTGGCTGCATCAGACCGACGAGGGAGACGGAATTGAGTCGAGCTCCAATTTGAGCGACACTTTACGCCGTGTGCTACTGGCAATGGATCGTCGTGACCTCGTGCCGTTAGTCGGACCGGGCATGGACTTTGGAGTGTTTAGACAGCACTTCAACTTCTGATTGTAAATATTATCTCCATACATTTTATATATATAGGCATCTAGCCGCGTTTTTTATTCAACCTAGTGGGGTTCACCTGGGTTCCCACCTGGGTTCGCGGTCCCGATGAGGTACTGCGCCGTGACTTTATTTTTGGGAGCATGCATGATTTTACCCCGGAAATAGGGTTGGGGCCGCGCCGTTTTGGACCCCCCAGCTACTGCCAAGGGTCTTGGGTTATTAGGGTGCAGGATCAGATCTGAGGGGATCTGGGGGTATCTAACGGTTAATTAGTGCTAAACTAACAAGAACGATGCGCTACCCCCACTGTGGCGCTGGGAGAGGGGGGGAGAGGTTATGCATGCATGAGGGATTGTCGCCCTGTGCAGCAATCGAGTTGAGACGTGCCTTAGCCGAGACAGCGAAACCGGTGGTGCAGATCCCCGAAAGAGCGCGGTGGTTTACCTAGAGCTCTAAGGGGCTGTTCATCCCCTAACGGCGCGTACGGATCAATAGCACGGACCCTCAGCCCTCCTGTACGCACCCTCAAGGTGCTCTTGGCGGGATCAAGCTATGCGCAGTGACGTCCTGCATATGCAGCTCTCAGTCATACCGACTCAATGCGTAGCGGGGTGTTGAGACTAGGTATGTATATATACACTCAAGTAGTCACCCACGCACAAACACAACATGGCACTTCCAGAGTACGCCCCCGACCCTACTCCACTTCCACCGTACCATTCAACACTGTATCGCGAGGGCAATTTAAGCTGTAAAATCGAGTGCGTGGCCCCGGCAAAAACCAACTTTGGCCGCCGGTGGTTTCGCGCCGATCTGGTGCTCAACAACACACAACTCACCGTGACGCGGCGGTTCGGCGCGACCAAAGTCGTGAGCATGCAATTCGCCCAAGTTGGGTTCGCCGGCGACTACAAGAAGGGCAAGTACCCCATCCGGCTGCGCGCTAGCGGCATGCAGTTTCTATTTGAGTGCGAAGAGTTGCTGCAGGCCATCCAATGGATCCAAATCTTTGAGCTAAGTATCGCCATTAGCCTCCCCATTGAGCTACGACAAGAGCCCCCCGCGCGATACATGACGCCGCGCTTGCAATTCCGTCATCGCTCGAGGCGAAATGCCGGGACAGAAGCCCTGGACTCTGATTCTTCAGACGACTCCTCATACCATATCGACCACAAAGACAGCGATGCCCTCAGCTGCGTCTCGTCCACAAGCGAGCACTCACGTGAGGACAAGGTAACGAGCGTCCTTATCTCACCAGATGATATGCCCGCCAACACAACGTTCAATTTACGCGACTTTGGGGTCATACTTCGCCAGCAAAAGTGGGAGACCCCTACGATGATGATGGTGTGACCAAGTGTGTGGGCGCTGGAGCGTGTGTGATTTATTTTTCCTAATTTTTAATGATTTTATGCCTATGTATTCTAATTCCCCTAGCTTCTCTACTAGCCGCAATGAGCTTAATTGAGCTATAACCCTGGGCGCCCTGGCGATCGACCGCCGCGATCGACATACGGCATTGGCATGTGCGGCGCCGATCCATGCAGGTCCCTGATCTGAGGGCAAGGCAAGTGTCAAGTGTCCACTATGTATAAATTAAGCCACTATAAATCAAGCCCTTTGAAGCCAACTATTGCCAGGGCTGGTACATGAGGATCGGCTCGCCGGCGTTGTGGAGCTCAGGGATATTCAACTTGAGATTGAACGCCTTGCCGAGCACGATCTTGAAGATTTTTTGAACATTAATGCCTACTGCTGTGGAGCAGAAGATCAGGGGCGCTTTCATCACTTTGGCATACAGTTTGGCCTGTTCTGTCACCTCGATCTGCTCATCGTCCGAGAGCTCGTAGAAAATGTCGAACTTGGTGCCTACAAGGATGGGTATAGCCTTGCGATTGAGGCCCATTGCCTGGCGATACCAGTTCTTGACGCTGTTGAGCGACGACTTGCGCGTCAGGTCAAACACAAACAACAGCGCGACCGCATCGTTGCAGACCGAAGGGAGCATATTGATGAACTCCCGTTGCCCTCCCAAGTCCCAGATACTGAAGGTTATTTGTGTGGACCGGATCTTGAGCGTGCGTTCTAGGAAGTTCACGCCCAATGTTTGGATGTAGTCCTCGTCGAATGCATTCTCCACGTATTTCACCATCAACGAGGTTTTGCCGACCTGCGCGTCGCCGATCAGGCCCACTTTGACGGTGATTCGCGACGTTTGCTCCGCTTCCAGGTTCACTGGATTCATTTAGGTGTGTTTATTTACAGTGCTGGCGACTGAGTAATCGGTGGGAAGCTGTCGCGGCCAGGCGCGGCTGGGGGTGGAATCCTAGTGTTAGGGGGGGATTGGGTTTTATTTTAGGATTACATATCGTTCTAGTTGGATCTGACCATCTAGCTCAATAGTTTATAGTCTCAATAGGCAGTAAGTTCGAGGAGGCTAGCAGTTCCAGGTACTTGACCAGTGTACTAGATGAGGTTCACTATGGGTTCTCAGCAGAGGCGACGCGAGGTAGTTTTCGATATTTTTGATGTGGCTCTGAATAAATTCAAGTAATGCGAAAGTATGTAGTGTTGACAATTGGTTTGGCCACATCAAGTGTACTGCTTAATTTAGTGCCATATGTAGGGGTCATTTGAGGGGAGTCTGAAAGGGATCAAAAAGTAATGAAAAACTCCCTTTCCTTTCTAAAGAAGTGTGTATGAGGCCAAAACTTGAAACCTGGGACCAGCTTTGCTCACACACGCTCGGCGTCAGATCCATACTCAGAGCCTTTAATCCTTCCTGAAACTATCGCCTGAAGCAGCGTACAACTTGTATCTACACTCCCTATATAGCCCAAATATCGTCCACACACCGCGAAACCCGATGCATTGGCCCGACCTGCACCTGAGTCCGCGTATAGACGCTCTGCAGATGATCTTCGTCGTGCATGCATTTTTCCAGATCAGGTTCAATACTATTAATTGTAGAGATGGAGTCCATACACACGCAGTTTGGTGCGCTGATAACCACTGTTTGCTTGAATTGTCTATTTGATAGCATGCTTATCAGGACTCGCAGCTCGATCGATAAAGCCAGGGTGATAAGGACTGATAGATTGAGTGCGCAGTGGATGCAACGAGGGGTCCGTTAGGGAATAGCTTTTGATTAGTGGCTGTATAGGGGCTAAATATTTATTTGACAACTCAGAACTAACCGATTGAATGCCTCAATTTGGCGTTGAGTCATCAGGGCTGCAGAGACTCAAGTTTATAGTTTGTAGCGACGAGGTAGCAACGAGAAGTAGCGCAGAGTGGCCTTATACTTTTAAATACCAAGCTAAGAACACCATTCCTTCATGTACGACCACAAGTTGGTCAGATATCCCGCACAAGTCCAGCGCTCATATGCAAGTGAATAAAATTAGCCTCAAGTATAGATTCATCTAGGTGAAAAATCCAGTTATTTAAAGCATTTAAGAACAACTGATCATGTTTAAACGGGAGTTGCCGAGAATAGAGCGCAGTATAGTCATCTGGCCGCATGGGAGGCCCAATAATAAAACTGTACGAAATTCGAAAAAACGAGCCCGCGCGGCCTAAAATGCGTAAAAAAAACTTAACACCATACTACGGGACATTCTTAGCCGCCGAAATCGCTCTGGCTTCGCCTACACTTGCTTCGAATCTGCATTATGCAAGGTGACATTATCTCAGCCAATGACTCGTGTTCAATATGGGCATGTGCCTGGGAAGTAGTGGAGAATATGGGAGTGGGAGTGTGCGGCGCCTCGTATTTTATATAGAAAAGACAGCGATTTTAGTTCGCGACCCTACGACTCGCCAATTTAACCCCAACTATCGCTAGACGGCCCCTAGGTCTCGCCGAAACCGCCATGCCATGGCCGCCGATCACGCTACCCCACAATTATTAGTCACTGGGATTTTTCACTATATAAGCCACTGGTTCCCCAGAGGGGCCATATCATCATGTCTGCTCGTATGATTCTCCGCGCCAACCGCGCTTTCGCTGCCCGCGCCGCCTCGCGCTCGGTAGCCCCCCGCAGCTTCTCCATTCTCGCCCGCTCCGCTCGCCCTAGCGCCAAGGCCGCTTTCCCCTCGATGGTCCGCGGCGTCAAGAACATCAAGTTCGCTGACGACACCGAGACCGTGCACGAGCGTGCCGACTGGCCCGTTGAGAAGCTCCAGGACTACTTCAAGAACGACACTTTTGCCCTTATTGGCTACGGCTCCCAGGGCCACGGCCAGGGTCTTAACCTCCGTGACAACGGCCTTAACGTTATTATTGGTGTTCGCAAGAACGGTGCCTCTTGGAAAGCTGCTCAGGAGGACGGCTGGGTCCCCGGCAAGAACTTGTTTGATGTCGACGAGGCCATCTCCCGCGGTACCATTGTCATGAACCTGCTCTCCGACGCCGCCCAGTCCGAGACTTGGCCTCACATCAAGCCCCAGATCACCAAGGGCAAGACTCTTTACTTCTCCCACGGTTTCTCCCCCGTTTTCAAGGAGTTGACCAAGGTCGACTGCCCCTCTGATGTCGACGTCATCCTCGTTGCCCCCAAGGGTTCCGGCCGTACTGTGCGCACTTTGTTCAAGGAGGGCCGTGGTATCAACTCTTCTTACGCCGTTTGGCAGGATGTCACCGGTAAGGCCGAGGAGCGCGCTATCGCCATGGCCATTGCCGTCGGTTCCGGTTACGTCTACCAGACCACATTTGAGAAGGAGGTCCACTCCGACCTTTACGGTGAGCGTGGTGCCCTCATGGGCGGTATCCACGGTATGTTCCTTGCCCAGTACGAGGTCCTCCGTGAGCGCGGCCACTCCCCCTCCGAGGCCTTCAACGAGACCGTCGAGGAGGCCACCCAGTCTCTTTACCCCTTGATCGGTAAGTACGGTATGGACTACATGTACGACGCCTGCTCCACAACCGCCCGCCGTGGTGCCCTCGACTGGTCTCCCAGATTCAAGGACGCCCTCAAGCCCGTCTTCAATGATCTCTACACCTCCGTCGTTGACGGCTCTGAGACCAAGCGCTCTCTTGAGTTCAACTCCCAGCCCGACTACCGCGAGAAGTTCGAGGAGGAGCTCCAGGAGATCCGCGACCTCGAGATCTGGCGCGTCGGTAAGGAGGTTCGCAAGCTCCGCCCTGAGAACAACTAAAATTGCATATAGACACACAAAAGTAGGCCCTGAAGGGACACTTATAATTTAATGACAGTAATGTTTCTTTTAATTAAGGTGAGGTGAAAATGAGCCAAAAAGGAGCTTGATTTGAGCTTGGTTTAGTGCTTGAGTGCAAGCCAACGGACGAGTCTGAAAGTAGCTCTGAGCTGGGGAGTTGTGGTACTTGAAGTCGCTGGGGTTGAAGTCGCTGGGGTTGAAGTCGCTGGGGTTGAAGTCGCCGGGGCTGAAGTCTAAGCTTGGGATCAGAGTTTGGAGCGCTTCGAGTGGCCATCGAGCCTCCATGCTCACAGCTTCACGGGTGGCAGGCTGTAGCCTACTCATTGTAAGCACACCGAGGCATATACTCGATGATTACCACTAGTCCTTCGGCTCGCTGCATATAGACTGTCGCTGCTGATCGCTGGGCTCGCCTCGCCGCTCCGCTTGAGGCTCGCTCGTGAGACTCGGGTCACTGCTCAAAGCCATACCTTTGTTTATACTCATATGATTCATAAATGCTACAGATTAAATAATTAGATGAAAGACGACTAGTTGTTGAGAGAAGCGGCCAAGGCCAGGTACCATGTTCTAGAGGCACCGCCATCAAGCCACTCGCTCTTGAAGCCGTCTTGTGAGAACCACTTGTAGGCCTCTGAAGGATCAAACAAAACCTGGTTGGATCGTAAGATACCGGCCCAACCATCCTTCAGACCAGGGGCCAAAGTTGCAAGCTTGGAATCCCACTCCTGCTTGGCAAAGTCCTTGGAGCGAACGAGACCAGAGGCACCAGTGATGGGGATCATCTGGATACCATGGATGTACTCGGCATTAGTACCAAAGAACGTTGTGTAGTCCAGCTTGTTCTCGTAGGAGATACCAGGGACTCTGTTGCCGATGTATTGCGAAGGCTCCACCTTGTTGTCGTCCTTGTAGTAGAAGTAATTGTCCATAGAGCGCTTCTGGATCGAGAGCATGAGGTCTCCACGGGCCTCCATGGCGGCGTCTCCGATTACTTGACCCCAAAGCTTCATACCATAGGAGAAGTTGATGTCCTCAGAGGTACTCTCCTCGTTCTTACCGTCTCCACTCTCCCAAAGACCTGCTGCCCACGAGTGGCCGTGGTAGAAGTCAAACATACGGGAGATGGGGAAATGAGAGTCATCCTTGCTGGGGTTGGCAACATCACGAATAAGAGAATTGACCCAGTCTTTGTTGTCCTTGGCCCAAGTACCACCAAGCTTCTTGTCGACCATACCAATGACAGCAGCAGTGTGAACGTAGTAACCATAGTGGAAGTGGTGGTCATTGTACCAGGGAGCACCGAAGTCATCCTTCTCACCCGCAGAGGAAGTAACACCCTTCCAGTTAGTGTCATAGATAAAGGGAGTGAGCTGCTTATTGGAGAGCCAGGGATCGAGGGCAGTCTTGAGGCGCTCCAAGCCCTGCTTTGTGGTGGCTGTATCGTTAAGAATCTCGCTTGCGACCAAAACAATGTAAGCGAACTTGTCGAAGCTCTTTCCAGCGGTATAAGTAGAAGCAGAGTTGGTTTGACCGTGCATATCCTCAGAGATTTCATCATTCAATACCTTGGCAAGAAGCTGCAGAGAGTCGGAGCTAAAAGTGCCATAGTTTTGGTTGTCAACCTGGTAAGGCAACCACTGCAAGTCGGTGTAAAGGGGTTCTGCCATCTCGAGCTTGTTGGCGAGCACACCAGCAAGAGGACCCTTGGTAGGGCTGTAGGCGGTGAGATCGACGGCAGCTTTCTTGGAGTTATCAGTGAAAGCCTGGACATGATGGGGAAGAGCGTAAAGCAGAGTAGAGCCCGACTTGGAGTCACCCTTGACATCGTAGTTGATGGAGTAAGTGGCAGCATCGTTGGTAACTGAGGCAGAGATGGAGGCACCTACAGGATAGGCGCCGGCAGCAGAGTCGATGGGGGAGTCGTCAGTCTTGTTATCGGGCAAAACAGCCAGCTGCAACACGAGGCCATCAATAGCCTTGGAACCAACAATCTCAAAGTTGTTTGTGACAGAGAACGAGAAGTCATTGTCGTCAGTGTTGGCATAGATATTCCAGACTTTACCGTTGAACAAAGTGGCCTGGTACTTTTGGATACCGGACTTGGGACCTGTTTCCTTCTTGAGAGTGTTAACACCGAGCTGACTGAAAAGACGAGGGGTGAGCTTGTTGTAGACACCAGTGACCAAACCCATACCAATAGAAACAGGGAAGTCAATCTGTCCACCGTTAGCACCAAGATGAGCGGTAACAGAGAAAGGACCAGACTCTGTCACAGAGAAGTCCATATTACCAGCATTGAACTCTTTGGCGGAGAACACAAACGATTTGAGCATCAAGGGGTTGGTGTAAAACTTGGCAGGCGACCCTTCACCGAACACGCGCTGCTCAGCGTCGACAAAGCCAACTCCAAGACCAAAGTAGTCCTTATCAGTAGACTGGAAGAGTTCGTAGGGCTGGGCGAAAACAGTCTGGTTCTGGCCGCCAAGGAAAAGATTAGCGTAGAACTTGTTCGTCTGGATAGGGCCATCAATCTTGATATTCTGGGGAACGTCCAGACCGTTGCCTCTGCGGGGGAACATGTCAAGAGGGTCGGCAGTGTCAACAGGCACGAAGATCTCCTTCTGGTCAGAGTAGTAGTTCTCGCCACTAGGGGGAGCAGCACTGGAAGCAGCAGCAGTAGCAGAAGCGCTGGAAGAAGCGCTAGATGCTTGAGCCACGCTAGAAGAAGAGCTTACAGGGCCTTGAGGAGAAGTGGTCTTACCGTTGGAAGAGGTAGCCTCACTAGATGAAGCAGAGGGCTCGCTGCTAGTAGTCACAGAAGCAGAAGACGACGAAGATGAAGCAGGGGATGTGGAGGTACCACGTGTCAAGGTCAATGGGTTAGTGTACTGACTAGGGTTAACAGTATCGGTGAAATCAACGTGGGAATAACTTGACTGCTGAGTGACGGGGGGTGGCTTTGTAGTACCAATGGTAGTGTAGAAAGTACCTGAAGCGATGGTTAAGGGAGTAGTGACAGCCTGGAACAACGTCACTTCGGTAGTGGTTGTGGCAGAGATGATCTCGGCAGAGGGCTCAATGGTTCTAGTGAGCGTAACAGGCGCGAGAGTCGAGGTGCGATGGACAGTGACAACGCCGCCTAGTGCTTGTTCTAAAAAGAAAGCTAGAACAAAGGGGTTAATCATGAAAGAAACTGGTATAGCGAGAGATGTGCAGAAAAGATTGTCTTTGTATTAGCTTGGGTGCAGAGTTTGTGGGGCCTTAGGTTTAATAAAAAATAGCGGGTCGCGATGTGACAGGGAACCTGAAGGTGACTTGAGAGTGCCGCCGATTCGAGACTTTGGTTTATATACAGAATGCTCGGATCCAGCCACAGCGCCCGCATTCAGCCCTCAGACGCCATGGAGCCATGCCGTTTATGCATGTGTATGCATGCGGATCTAAGGTACCCAACCACCTGCATGAACTCACTGTTCTCCACTTTAGCTATTAAATTTAAATTATTGAGCAGGAAAAACAGACAGTATGTAATGAAATCGAATTTTTGTAATAGACAAATTAATTTTTATCTTGATCTTTGGACCCAGGGTGCCAAAACTCTCTACCCGCGTACTATTCTCGGTGTGCCCAGTGTCCTGCGTCATGCACAATGACACGGACGCTTATGTAAACACCAGCCGCTTCTGCAAGTGCACTCGATCTGCGGCTCGGAGTGTGATGGGCTTTGCGCTAACATTACCTCTTCCAAGTATTGATTAAGGAATTTGTATCATACATTACGATTAACATCCTTCACTCTTTTAGCCATGTGTGTTTCGAACATGCATAAGAACGCATTTGAGGCATCACTCTGCATAGGCGCTGCTTTGCCGTGTCGTCTTAGCCGTGTGAAGAAGGCGCCTCAGGGGTAGGGGCTACGAGGCGATAATGGATCGCTAAGCAGGGGCAGAGCAGATATGGCCCATTAAAAACGAGGTTCAACTAAGTTATGTAGTCTACTCTAGTATTAAAAGTCATTTTCAGTAGAGGCAGCACCGGTAGAGGCGGTAGCAGAAGAGCCAGCGAGCACAGACTGCTGGATAACGTCGTAGTAGTTAGCGCCAGACCACTTCTGGTGGGTGAGCATATCGCACTTGGTCTCCTTCTCCTTGGACTGGACCAAGTCGACGTAGGCCTTCATACCCTCGTTCTTGAAGCCATTGCTGAGCTGCCAAGTAGCAAGAGCGTTTGTGTGAATACCCGCAAGAGACACGAGCTGGAATACAAAGCCAGCTTTACCCAACTCAAACACAAAGTCCTTGAGGTCAGACTCGCTGAAGCCCTGTCCGAGCCAGTTAAAGGAGGGACTGAGGTTGTAGACGAGCCACTTGTGGGGATATTTAGCGTGGATATCAGCAGCGAACTTCTTGGCCTGCGCAAGATCGGGTTTCTTAGTCTCAAGCCACAGCATATCGGCGTGGGGGGCGAATGCAAGAGTACGTCTGAGAGCGGGCTCCATACCGCACTTGACAGGGTGGTAGCCCTCACGGGTGCGGGGTGCATCCCAGTTGAAGTAAATGTCCTCACCGAGGGCCTCACGAGCAAGGGCGCGGGCGTCAAAGATAGACTTGCCCTTGGCGGCGTCTAGGAAGCTGCCAATCTTGTCGGCCTTGCCAGCCTTGGTCAACGCGGCCTCAACCGCCTCATTGAAAGTGACGAGCTTGTGGTTTTTGATCCACTCGGCCTCCAAAGCGTTAAGGGCCTCAGAAGAAGCGCCCTTGGCCTCCGCCTCGGAGAGAGTATCCATAAGGGGCTTGACCTGCTCGGTGACACCCAAAATGAACTCGTGGTCGGTGGGGTCAACGCTGCTGCTCAGTAAGTTGGAGGACTCGGAGTCGGTGCGGGCAATGACCAGGTTCGAAGTGCCCATGATATCCCACTGGAAACGGGTGGCCAACAGCCGGGAGATGTGCTGAGAGGTAGGCACAATGACCTTACCGGCCAAGTGACCGCACTTTTTACCACCGTGGAGCTGGTCCTCGAGATGGATACCGGCGGCACCGCGCTCGGCGAACAATTTGGCCAGCTTCATTACCGATCCAAGACCGCCATGGCCAGTGTCGGCGTCAGCGATAATGGGGCGAAGGTAGTCGACTCTGGGAGTAGTTTCGCGCTGCTCGGGGCTCAAACTAGTCCAGTCGAACCACGATTTCTTGTCGTGCATCAACTGGGCCTTGAAGATACGCTCTACCTGGTTAGGAACAGTGTCATAGGGATAGTCGCCGAAATCAGGGCTCACTTCGTTGGTTGTTGTGAGAACCGAGCTGCATGCCCAGCCAGAAATGTAGGTGACTTCTTGGTTCTTGACTGTTTGCGTCATTTGAACGGGGTCGATCGAGCCAATTGTGTGCACCGGTTCGCCAGCCTTGAAGCGCTCCTCGAACAAAGCATAGAGTTTCTTGGCCTGAATATCGCTGGCGTAGCTCTCTGTCAGGGTACCCCGCAAAGTGGCAATACGCTCGGCGGTCCAGGGGCGCTCAATGTGCTTGAAACGGTCGCTCTTGAACCATTTATCAATGTCCTCAGTCTGCTGCTTGAGGTAAGCGTTCTGGTCCGCGGCGTTGGGATAAGGGAATTGGGAAATAGACATGAAACGAATCGCTCTACTGGTTATCAGCGTTTTCGAACGAAGCATTTGGTGTTTGGACTATAGTTCATACAATGGTTCTTTTATGTGTGGAGAAGCGAGCACGTGACCGGAGCTGTTCGGGACCGAAGCTCGGATATTGGGGATGAGTTGGAGACAGAGGGGATGTGCGGGGATGTGAAATTTTTGAGAATTTTGCGGAGAAGTGATAATCGGAATGCCCTGGATATGGTTTGGTGTGGTTTGCTCGAACGGTGGGAAGATGTAAACTACATGCGTCTATAGGTGCATAAGTATCATGTCAAAAGCATTCAGTCAATAATACATAACTTGAACTAAACCAGGCATTATATCTACTATGAATAATTTATCCGTTCTTTCCAGCTGAGACATGCTTAAGAATTCAGACTCCTTGTAGGAGTCGCTAGCGCCACCGACGCCACCCAACCTTAATTTAACTGCTTTTCAGCCTAAACAAACGCGTTCTGGGTGTGACATTCGCGTTGCTGCATATTCTAGCCTCTCATGAAGCCTCGATCTAACCTCAATGAGCAGATCAAGCTTTTTAACAGCAACAAAGAGTACGAGCCACCAGCCGTCTTCTCTATAGACACTCATAACCATTCTCGAGCCGAAGTGGTGGATATCTTCAGTAGCAGCCCCGTCAAGCCGGCACTACGATCGCCACTCAAGCAAAAAGTCATTGATGCGGATGAACTAGAGGAAATCGCCGACTCGAGCGATATCGACCTTCCAATCCCTGATTTCGCGCCGCCAAAGCCGTCCTCCTCCAGTCTCCAGTCGAGCTCCCTCCAACCCCAGTACTTTGAGCTAAGTCCCGACGAAGAAAGTGATGATGAGCCCCTTGCTGCCAATGATACAGTGCCAGAAATAATAAATATGACGGAAAACACCGACGCCGAGTCCGACAACTCCGCAGCCAACTCCTCCGCAGCGTCCTCTTCTGCTGGTCACCAACAAGCGAATAATTTCCTACAAGCAGCTAATACCATTGATCTCACGGGTCCAAGTGTAAAAGACAGTACGAGCGAGCGTCTGATTGTCCTTTTTTCCGAGAAAATCAAGCTGCTAGAGCGCAAAGTGCGTATCCTCGAGAAAGCCGGCATCAAGGTCGATACCAAGGACGTGGACAGCCGCATCAGAACAACCCAAGCACAGATCAAGGACGTGTTTGTGCACATTGATGACTTTGACTCGATAGAAGGAATCATGCCCATGTCGAGCCAAGAACCGTTCTCTTCTCCCGTGAAGCAGCGGCCACCACCAGCTGATCTCCAGGGTTCATCGCTATCTTATTCCCCACTTGCGCGACCAGATATGACAAGTTTGCCGACCTATCAGCCATCGCCGTATTTCCAAGCTCCAGTGGATGATGATCCTCCCCCATCCCAGGGCCCTCAGGGACAACATCCTTGGAGCAAGGAGGCCAAGGACGTACTTCACGAAAAGTTCGGTTTGCTCAAGTTTCGGCAGAACCAGAGAGATATTATCGACTGGACTTTATCTGGTAAAGATGCAATTGTGCTGATGCCCACGGGCGGTGGTAAATCACTGTGTTTTCAACTGCCAGCTCTTTGTACTAAAGGTGTTACAGCGGGCACCACAGTGGTGATTTCCCCGCTTATATCTTTAATGCAAGACCAAGTTTACCATTTGAGAAACCGCGATATCGAAGCTCGTATGATCAATTCCTCCCTTATGAACGCTGATAGAGACCGGGCGTTCAATGAACTATCGAGCGGCAGCCTCAGCCTTGTTTACCTGTCTCCCGAAATGCTCAGCTTGTCATCTAAAATGCGAATCGAACTGCAAAATCTTCGCAATCAAAACAGGCTAGCGCGTATTGTGATTGACGAGGCTCACTGTGTTAGCTCTTGGGGTCATGATTTCCGCGAGGACTACCTCAAGTTGAACAACCTTAAAGCTGATTACCCCAATGTTCCCATTTTAGCACTAACAGGCACAGCAAATGGTGCTGTTCTTGAGGATATTGCTGGTTGCGTTCGGCGAGGCTACAAGGTCTTCAAGCAGAGTTTCAATCGCCCCAATCTGTACTATGAAGTTAGACAAAAGACAAGGAACATCTACTCTGAAATTCAAAGAATATCCCAGGAGTTCCAGCATCGTACTGGCGTGGTATTTTGTCACTCTCAAATGGATTGCCAGAACACTGCTCAAAAACTGCAAGAGCTTGGCCTTAATGCCGACTACTACCACGCTGGACTGCCAAAAGAGACTCGCCAGCAGTTACAAGAAGACTGGCAAGAAAACAAAATCAGAATCATGTGTGCCACAATAGCATTTGGTATGGGTGTCGATAAGCCGGATGTTCGTTTTGTGATCCATATGACCTTGCCAAGAACGATGGAGGGCTTTTATCAAGAGTCTGGTCGTGGTGGTCGTGATGGCGGGCCTTGCAAGTGTGTGATATTTTACACGTATCAGGATTATAGCAAGATCCTTGGCCTGATGGAGCGGGATGAGTGCACTCCCGAACAAAGTGCCCGAAACAAACAGAATTTCGACCGCGTACGGCAATACTGTGACAACCAAACCGACTGTCGCCGTAAACAGGTTCTGCAATACTTTGACGAAGTGGTTGATGCAAAGCTCTGTAACAATAACTGCGACAATTGTCTCAAGAAACGTAGCTCTACCACCACAAAGAAGGACATGACCTCTACTGCCAAAACGATTGTTTCGTGCGTAAAGAGCCTGGGCGCTAAAAAAGCGACCGCCAACCAGATTGTTGACATCTTACGGAGGTCTCAAAGCCGCATGATCTATGAAAATGGTTTTGATAAACTGCAAGACTATGGTGCTCTGGAAGGTTTGCAGAGGGATACGATATCGCGTGTCATCTACCATCTTGCCGCAGAGCAGATCCTCAATGAGTACTCACATACCCCCTGGGCTCCCAATGGTAGACCTGGTTGCTCTCATCTCTACATCAAGACCGGCGATAAACATGACGAGGTGTTTTCTGGCCGCAAGATCGTGATGGAGTTTGTAGAGGCTTACACGAGCACCGTGACGTCTAGTGGGCGCAGCAGTAACGGGAACAGCCTCGATTCGCGCTCCAACTCGCTCAAACGAGGTGGTTACCGCTCTGGCAAGCGCCAAAATGACCGTCAAAAGAAGAAGTTTCGGACACAGCTTCCCAACCGAGCCAGCAAAGTCCGTCCTATGACGTGACTGTAATCTATTTATTTTAATTTTAGCCTATAATTTAACGCTTTCTATTCGGCTCTATCTATTCGGCTCCAGCTATCACGCTCTCATGCTCAGCGCCCTCGCCGTTACCTAAGCCTATACACGTGACGCCTCGCGTAAACAACACTTTCATCTCCACGCGAAGTGAACTTTAAAAAATGGCACAAAAAGTTCGTCCTCCTTCGAGTGCTGATGAGTCTGGGGATATAAGCGCTAGTGAAGTCCCACCCCTGAAGGAACCGCAGCCCCTTACACAGCCCGAAACGCAGGAAATGGCCGCTCCTGGACCCGTCGCGCACGCAAATCCGGCACAGAACTCGCCTCCACGAGCAAAAAGACAACGCACAGGGAACATTAATGGTCTCCTGGAAAAATACCGTCACAAGAGCACCACGGAACCGCTCAAAATCGCTGAAGACGTGGGCGACCCGACCGCTGCGGCAAAGGCCGGCTCTCGGCTGGTGATCCGCAAGCTGGTGATGGAGAACTTCAAGTCGTACGCTGGAAGGAAAGAAATTGGCCCCTTTAACGACTCTTTCTCCGCGATCATTGGCCCCAATGGCTCGGGCAAGAGTAACGTGATTGACGCGCTTTTATTTGTGTTTGGATGGCGTTCAAAGGAGATCAGACAACAGAATAATGCTGGTCTCATTCACAAAAGTCCCGCACACCCTGACTGTACCTTTTGCCGTGTTGAAATCCACTTTGAAGATACGATGGACTGCGAGGACGGCAGCACAACGCCGGTCCCCAACTCAAGAATGGTCGTGGCGCGCCAGGTTCAGGTCGTAGACGCGTTCTTTGGCTCTACAGCGCGCAGACCCGACAAAGGGAATACAAGAACCGACAGTTTCTTTGAGGTTAACGGCAAGAAGTTGAGCCACCGCGAGCTGGCGGCGATGCTGGAGCGCAGAGGTATTGATCTGACCCATAGACGGTTTTTGATTCTTCAGGGAGAGGTCGAAAACATTGCAATGATGAAGGCCAAAGGTGAGAAGGGCGAAGACGGACTGCTCGAGTACCTAGAGGATATCATTGGTACCTCCCAGTACGTGCCGGTATTGACACAACTACTGGAAGACGTAGACAAACTCCGTGAAGACTGTCTATTGGCTCAAACAGAGCTCTCGGTCAGCGACGACAAGCTCCAGATTGTGGACGCAGAACGTGAAAAGTCTCTCGAAGCCTTCTGCCACGCCAATGACGCTATCGTTAGCCAACATACCCTCGAGAGTCTCAAACTCGCCAACGCCAACCAAAACCTAGCGACCAACAAGAACTTACTCGAGGAGTCTCAGAACGAGCTAAACGAAGAAACCTCAAAGCACGTTGAGTTGTCCACAGAGGTCGAGGATATTACCGCCGCGGTGGCCGAGCGCCAGAAGGCTCGAGATGCAGCAGAAAAAGAATACACGAAACTTTCTTCTAGCCTCAAGAAACTACGACTGGAGCTCACAAGAGCAGAGACCGCCTCCAACTCGTCCAATACCCGCAAAACAAAGCTCGAAAATGACCTCAAAACCGCTACTTCGAACCATGAGCGCACCGCCAAGTGGCTTGAGAACTTTTCCAATGACATGAATGAAATTGACTCCAAGTTGCAAGAGACATCTGATTCGCTAGAGACAGAGGAGGAGGAGTTGCGGGAGCTCAATGCTAAGCTTGCCAAGAAGACCGAGCCGTACACTCTTAAACTGCAGGCCAAACAGAGCGAGGCAGAGCCATGGCGTGAAAAGATTCAAAACAAAAAGAGCGAAATCAAGAGTGTCGAAGAAGCGATCCGCGCCTACGCTAGTAATGTCGAGAGTGCCACCAAGGAGGTCAAGAAGTCCAAAGAGAATGCACAGACTAAAGCAGAGGCAGGAAAAGTCGCCCTGAAGACCAAAAAGCAGCTTGACAAGGAGCTTTCTGCCGCTGTTACTGAGCTTGAAACCATTGGCCCTGAGATCGAAGGCCTGGAGAAGAGTGTCGCGGAGGTCACGTCCAAGAACGACCAAGATCATCAGGCTCTATCTGCAGTGAAACAGTCTTCCAACAATGTCCAAGAGAAGGGCCGTGTTGCCAAGGCGTTGGAAACTTTTTGCAAGCAGAATAACCTCACGGGGTTCTACGGCCGCCTCGGATCTCTTGGTGCTATAGATGCGAAATACGACATTGCGATTTCGACTGCATGCCCACGTCTGGACGATTTTGTTACTGATAGTGTTCAGACCGCTGAAAAATGCGTGCGGTTTTTGCGTGAGGGTAACGTTGGCCGTGCCACTTTTATCAGTCTCGAGAAGATGAACAACCAAATCAGAGATGTTTCGCCACCTGAGGGTGTTCCGAGATTGATTGACTTGATTAAGCTGCAGGACCCCAAGTTCAAGAGCGCATTCTATTTTGCTACTGGCGATACAGTCGTCGCAGATAACATGGCCCAGGCCCGTCGTGTTGCTTTCGGAGGATCCAGAAGACTCAAGACTGTGACGCTGGGAGGCGAGATTGTTGATGTTAGTGGTGCTATGTCCGGTGGTGGTAATCCAATGAGAGGCAAGATGGGTCCAACACTCAGCAATGGTGGAGTTTCGCAAGAGGAGCTGAGTCGTTTGCAAAAGCAGGTCGACGCTTCGGATGCCGAGCTTAAGGATCTCAGTGCTCAGCTCAGGACATGTGTGGATCGTAGAGCCCACCTGGAGCACCTCAAAACGAGCTTAACCTCAAAGGCCGATGCTGCAAAGCTCGCGCTCGCAGATAGTGAAGAGTCGTTTGACGAGTATAAGGCAGTCCACTCTGAGAAAAAGCACAAGCTTGAAGCCCTTGTGGAAAGCGGTTCCAAAGCCGACGCGTCCAATAAAGCCAAAGTCGAAGCTCTCAAGAAAGAATTGGCAGACCTTGAGGCCAGCTCTGAGAAACTGGAACAAGAGATCGAAGGCATCAGAGAAGAGATCTTGAATCTTGGTGGTATCGAGTTGCGCGTAAAAGACTCAAAGATCAAAGATCTTCGTAACCGTATCCAAACCTTACGCCGTCAGCAGGAGGACAAGAGCACCGAGAAACGGTCCATGTCGCAGAAGCTTGATGCGTACGTTAAAGAGCAAAAGCAAGCCCAAAAAGAATTAGACGCCCTTGAAAAGACGGTTTTGCAGGCTACGGAAAAGCTCGCACAACTCAAGGAACAGGAGAAAGACCTCGAGCGCCAGTTGCCTGAGCTGGAAGTCCAAAAGGCCAAACTCGACGACGAGATTAATGAGGCCAAGGAGAAACTATCTGAGCTCAAGGCAACGCTGTCTGAATCCGGTCTCAAAGAACAGAGTTTACGGGCCAAGATCACCGAGGTCAACGCTCAGATCAGTAAATTTACGGGTATACAGAAAGCGGTCACCACACGCCTTTCAGAGCTCAAACTGCACGATCTGGAGCCGTTTAGAGACCTGAGAAAAGCTGACGACCCCGAGTATAGCCTGCCGCAACATGCCTACACCAAGCTCAGCGACGAAGAGTTGTTGGCGATGCCTAAAGAGGAGGTGCGTCGACTGCAGGAGTCCGCCGACACGCATTTGGCTGCATTTCAGCAAGCCGGTATTAGCAGCAACACAAACAGCCAGCTTGGTACCTACAGACAGCTATTTGAGGAGTGGAATGGCCACAAGCAGACCTTGGACAAGGCTAAAGCCAACTTTGAGGCCAACAAGCGGGAATATGATCGGATCACTGATTTACGGAGAACCGAGTTCTTGACTGGCCTGGAGATTATTCGCCGATTCCTCAAGGGAATGTACCGTCTGATCACCACCGATGGCAACGCTGACCTGGAACTTCGCGACAATAATGATCCGTTTGAAGGCATTGAGTTCACGGTGATGCCACCGGGCAAAAGCTGGAAGAATATTGGCAACTTGAGTGGTGGTGAGAAAACCCTGAGCAGTCTCTCTCTGGTGTTTGCTCTCCACAAGTACAAGCCCACGCCGTTGTATGTAATGGACGAGATTGACGCTGCGCTCGATTTCAAGAACGTTTCGATTATCGCTAATTATATCCGTGACGAGACCAAGCGGGGGCAGTTCATTGTCATCTCGCTGCGCAACAACATGTTTGAAATGGCTAGCCGACTCATTGGTATCTACAAACACGAGGACTGTACTGGCAGCGTGACGTTTGACCCCGCTCCTCCGGTTTAGTGTCTGGTGCCGGTCTCCACCAGTACAAACCGACCTTTTACCTAAACTTGACTAGATTTATTTATATTTTAATACCTTGCCTTACCCCTCCACCGCGCCTGCCTTGTTCCAACGCTGCCGCCAGCTGCATCGGCTGACTGTCAACTCAATGGAGTATCCAGCACTGCACAAGCAGGCTTCGTATAGCAATATGCGGCCGAGCACCGACACGTCGATGCGGCGGCACGAAGGCATAGACTGGCGGCACCGCAGTGCTTATGGATATCCCGTCCCTCCACCGCCCGAGCCCCCACGAACCGCGTACTTTGACAGTAACTGGAACCTGTACGGCGGCGACTGGGCCAACACCGAGAAGGGGGCATTTCTGGCCGTTTCCACGCTCAACGAGGGGCCCCACAACCGGATCCATATCCTCACAGGGCAAAACGACCGTAACGGCCAGATGCATAGGCTCAGCAACGTAGCCGACGGTTCTTCGACGTTGCCGCAAACACGAGTGCAGTGGGACCCATCAGGGGTTTCTTCGAGCGGCCAGCTCCGGCTTTTGAGCAGCTCCGACTGTCTGAGGATGTGGAACTTTGACCTCAACTCGGGCAAGCTCGCGGCGATGTTCCCACTCGTGAAAAAGAGTAAACGCAACAAAGAATTGGCTCCACTGACATCGTTTGACTGGTGCAAGGCAGACCCCAACCTTGCCATCACATCTTCAATCGACACAATGTGCTCTCTCTGGGACCTCCCCACCCAGCACATGCGAACGTACCTTATCGCTCACGATTCCGAAGTCTATGACTGCGCTTTTGTGGCCGATAGCCCCCACAAGTTCATGAGCTGTGGTAAGGACGGCAGCGTTCGACTGTTTGACCTCCGCTCTCTTACTCGCTCCACCATCCTGTTCACGGCCCCTGGCCCTCTGCTTCGCGTGGCGCCCAACCCGAGCGACGCAAACATATTTGCCACGTTGCAAAGTAATTCTTCAGAGGTCTATATTATCGATGTCCGCTCCCCACGCAACCCCGTCACAGTACTCCAGGGACACTCCGAGTCGGTCAACTGCGTTAAATGGGGCCCAGCAGAACATAGCTCGAACTTGTTGGCCACGGGTGGCGACGACTCGCAGGTCATTCTCTGGGATCTCAGCAAGGAGAACCCCATGACCGCAGCTTTCACCGATAGAAGCGAGGTCAACAACCTCTTTTGGTCACCGTCCGGTGATCTCATGGCTAGCATTGCAGGTAAAACTGTGCAGGGCCTCCGTCTAAACTAGCATCGAGGGACCCCATCTTAGCCCACCAAAAAATGCATTTCCTATACTACCCTTGTGGTAACCCATATCTATATATTAAACCGTGAGGTTGTCCAAGCCGGGGCCGCTGTGTCGATAATATTTTAGCAAAAGCGACGGCAAGTGTTGAGTTTTGTTTTACTTCAAAGCTAAATTACGCAAAAAAATGCCAAGACGTGGTTATGGCCATGGTTAAACGCACCACTCGTGCACCACCGACCACCATGTCTAGAGTGCAACAAACTCGAGCGTGCGTGGAACAAGACGGAACCGTAGATCAAGAGCTCAACAGATCCAAATTCCTTTTTAACATAGCTGTACCTAAATAGCACAAGCTCGAGCTCAACACCCAGAATAGTCGACCATCGAAATAGACGCACGAGGGGTATCAACCGGAATATATACGAGTCATAGAATCTAAAATATGATGTGAGTGAGAGAGCCAGAATAGCTTTAACTGTGAGAACACATTGTGCAACGGCAACACTGTTGGTACACACCAGCACTTGACCACGTTCGACGATAAGGCTCCTGATTTCAACACAACAACCGCACCCTTACAGAACAGCTCCTGGGGAATATGGGGCTGGCTGGGTGGCACTAGAATACGGTATCTACTTGCAAGACCTTTGGGACATTGCTTGCGCAATGATAACACATCGCGAGGCCCAGAAGTGTGGCCCATACGGCCTGTATGAGATAACTATTGAGTATATTTACCAATCTAATTTTTTTTTCCCTCAGCTCGAATTCTTATTTCGCTACGAGCCTCACGGGTATGCACCCCAGATTCAATTTTACCCGTTTGGGGGCGATCAGGGCTAGGGCTGGCGCTGAGGCTAGGGCTGTCGCCAGGGATCCCAGGATGGACTAGGGGAGAGGCTACCGCAAAATATTCGGCTATGGGGGTAGTGGCAGGTTAAACAAAGGTGATAAATGGCTACGCAGATTTCGCGCAACCCTTCCCCCGCTCATAATCGGCGCAAAAAGCCCCACTTTTACTCCGCTTTCCCAGGCCCTTTCGCTGCACCCCGTCACTGCACCCTCTGCACCCCATCCTTACCGATCTCGTTAGAGATATCGAACTTGACTCATCAGGAGTAAATTATGGCCAAGTCAGTGTCTAAATTAAGTAGTGCGCTGGCGTCAGTGAGCATCCAGCCGCCGACCGAAAATTTCGAGGAGGATGACGACAGAATGCAGGAATCCCCCAGCCCCAGCCCCCAACAACAGCCCCTGGATCGTATCGGCAAGTACCGGCAGAATCCGCCAGGTAGCGGTATAACGCTGTTCTCCCATCGCTCAGCACCCAATGGATACAAAGTAGCGGTGGTGCTTGCCGAGCTGGGTATCCCCTGGAACACATTTTACATTGATCTCAAGAAAAACGAGCAGCGGAGCCCTTCCTATGTGGAGATCAACCCCAACGCGCGAATCCCGGCCATCATCGACCACGACAATGAAGAGCACAGCGTGTGGGAGTCCAGTGCGATCATCACATACCTGTGCCAACGGCAGGGTCCGGGGTGCCGGCTGTGGAGCGACGACTTTGTCGAGCAGTCGAAAATTAATAGCTGGATGTCGTTCCAGTCATCGGGCGTGGCGCCTATGATTGGCCAGGCTCTTCATTTCCGCTACTTTCATCACGAATACATTGCCTCCGCCGTCGACAGATACTGCTCAGAGGTACGGCGCCTATATTCGGTGGTGGAGATGAGGCTTGCGGAGAAACGAGAGCTTTATATTATTGAGATGGACGAGGATTCGTTCATTCTTGGCACAACTCCCTTAAGCGAGTCCAAGTTCTTTGAAGAGCCCGTATGGCTGGTAGGGGACCGCATCACAATTGCCGACCTGAGTTTTGTGACGTGGAACCATGTGGTAGAAAAAATCGGCATCAACCTTCACCAGGAGTTCCCCGAGGTCTACAAGTGGACCAGGCATATGATGAAACGTCCCGCGGTGGTGCGAGCGTTGACAGGGCTTCAGTAGGGGGCGCGAATGCGGGCGTGCGTAGACGCCTTTTCTAAGTATATAAAATCTCGTATTTTGCACTAGTAAAAATATTCTACACGACCCCAAGGCCAAGAAATATCGGTCTCCGGCCTAAACGCACACATGAAACGGTCCTCGGAAGTTTATAGTGCACAAGGCGGTGTATCAGCCGAGAGGGCTGCATAGAGGCGTTCCTAAATCCGTAATTTGGTATTACTCCTTGTGTATCTACCGAGGGACGCATTAGTACCCCGGTGGTGGCCCGTTTCGCCGCCCTACCCTCGCGTGCATTCGCATGAGCGTGCATGCAGCTGCATGACAGATGTTCATCAAGCGAGGACCCCAAGTGCGCAAAAAGGCACTTGTTCTTCCCACTGTGGCCCAACGCGCTACTCCTCGCACACCCGCCGACTAAACCTGCCCAATTTCAACCTCAGACGCGTGAAATTTTAAGCTCGTGCGGAGCCGCATTACCTAACCGATAAGCCAGAGCTCAGCTCACACTCCTCACAGACCCTTGAAATTCGCGCTATTACAATGAGCAACGAGCCATCGCTCATCACGCTTCCCACGACACGGTGGCGCGTGAAGGTCTACAAACTGGAGGACCGGGCCTGGAAGGACACCGGAACCGGGTACTGCTGGGGCGAGGTCGACGACACGCATGGGCCGTTCGTGGTGGTCGAGAACGAGAATGCGCCCAAGAACGCCATCCTCAAGTCGCGAATCGCGGGGCCCATCCAGTACCAGAAGCAGGACACGCTCATCATCTGGAACCAGGAGGTCGACGGCGAGCCTGTGGAAATGGCGCTCAGTTTCCAGGAAGTGACCGGGTGTATTATACTATGCGAGTTTCTCGTGCACATCCACTCGACGATCGATCCTGATGTAGTGATCAACGTGTTACAGTCCTCAAATGAGGCGGCCGAGCCTCTCACCCGGCCCGCGGTGCTGCCGCCATTGCCCTCCATAGACAATTTGGACGTGGTTTTATCACGGATTAGTGAAAGCGCTGATTCGCTTTATGGCCGCGACGCGCTTAGCGTCTACTTTTTACAATCAGACTACCTTACTGGCATGATCGCGCTCCTGGATGCCTTGGAGGCTAATGAGCCGCGTTTACCTAGCGATGCCCGACTACAGGCGCTACAAGAGCTATGCGAGGTAGCAAAATCGCTGTTTAGTATGGGCGAAAACCTTTTTATCGATATGCTCCTAGAAGATTCATGGTTTGTGCCGTTCCTAGGGATGCTCGAGTACGATAAGGAGTTTGGCAAGCGCAAGGCCAATTACCGCCAGTACTTTAAGACAAAAGTGATATTCAAGGAAATCATCCCTATAGAGGAGAACGTCATGGAAAAAGTCCGCAAATCGTTCCGGCTCACACTGCTCAAGGACGTGGTGCTGGCGCGCCTGCTCGACGACTCGCTTTTCAGTATCCTCAGCTCGCTGATCCTCATGTCCCATATGGAAATTATGTCGTGGCTTCAAACTAATCAAGAGTTTATGAAGAAGTTTTTCGGGCTTTATGCTGATCTCTCGGTCCCCACCGATGTCAAGGATGACGGGGTACGGTTCATGACGCACATTATTACCCAGTCCAAAGTTTTCTCGCAACAAAGGCTGAGCCTCTATCTTGTTCTAATTGAAAACGGTTTATTACGGGTTCTTGCCTATGGCCTCAAACGAGACAAAAAGGAGCTCAAGAGCAGCTCTCTCGAGTGTGTGAAGTTGTTGTTGGACACAGAAATCAATGTAATCGAGAGTTCCAAGCCCGTAATGTGCGCCCTACTAGATCTGTGCAAACAAAAAGACGTAGGGTTGCAGCTCCAAGCTTGTGAGACCCTCAAGGCCATGGTTGAGCCTCCCTCAAACTCTGAATTCGAACGAACGTTTTACGACTCGTGTGCCGAGGAAATTTTTGCCGACTTGATGTCGCCATCGTTCGCGCTCGACTACGACCCCGAGGTGATTGTGGATTTCTTGGGGTTCTGCCTCAAGCACCACCGCAGCTCCTCGGATCGTCTTCTCAGCGAGCTGGGCCTGTGGGATGTTTTGGGGTCTTTGTTAGCGAAACCTAAACGCGACAAGCTGAGCCCAGCGGCCCTTTTGGCCTGTGTACGCTGCCTCAAGTATATGGTTGTGGGGTGCAAAGCCGAGGACATCACAAAGATTATTGACAGCAACGCCCTTGGAAATACCCTCGATCTCATAGAGCAGCTCGGAAACGTGAATACACTACTCCACTCGTCATGTCTGGACTTGCTGAAAAGCGTGTGCATGGAGCAACCGGCCAACAAGTCGAACGTGCTGTGCGAGTGGCTCAAAGCGAACCGTTCTGAGCAACTAGGGCGGCTGCGGTACATTCAGAGTGTTACCAACCTCCTCGCAAGCGATGATGACGACGATGCCACTAGCACCGAGCCGGACCTATCAGTGGGGTCCAAGCGGTCATCGAGTACCGGGATGCAGTCGCCGTCTTCGCAGCGGTTCAAGCGGGACGAAGCAGACTTTAGCATGGACGATCTCGCTGCGCCCGGGCCGGGAACCCCTCGTCCAAAGAAGCCGATCAAAAGAAGCTTTGCTGCTGCCGGTCAGCCTGCAAAGCGTATGGTGTCCTTCAAACAGGATAGTGATTAGGTTGATAGATTTATTTATTTAAGCTGTGTGCGGCCTGTAGTGGAGGGTCACCAACGTGGTAGCGCTGGTAGTGGCTCTAGAGGTTCCCTAGTGGGAGCCCATAGGAGTAGTGCCTACCAATGCATGTGAGAGCAAATAGTTGAGCACTGGGGCCTTTTGAGAACGCCAGACAATAAACAGCCATGAGCGCCCACGAGACCAACGAGCCTTCTAGGAGCCGAGCCGAGCCGAACACTTTTAATTTAGCATGCATGCGCCTGCTTCTGCTGCATCGCGAGGTGATGCGAGGCGGTGGAACCTAATTATAGCCTATAAGAAATTATAATCAAGCCCAACAGCCGTGTACATTGCTAACTTACCCAAACATCACTTCTCTGCCTTCCGATGATAGACCCCCCCCTGCAAGTGTCTTAAGTTTCAGGTGTCACCCTGCAGTTGACTGTCGCTACAGCATCCTTGGCAGGCCTGCTTACTCACCACAGCACTTATCGGATATGGGGAATGCCAACACCAAAGAAGCACGTCCTGAGCCCACGCAGCGGACGTCCCGAACCAAGAGCAAGCCCGCGCCACTGATTGTCGACCCCAGCGAGACGGTGGACGGCGGGTACCTCTTCCCGCAAGGAATATACAGCGGCGCCCAGGACTTTCAGCCGTCTGTAGTGCGCGAATGCATCATTAGCAGGCGCCTAGCGCCCTTTTATAAAGGTCTAGATGATTATGACCCCGACTGGCCCGACGCCCGCGTCTTGGCCGAGGTCGATAAAGCCGGGTGGCACCCGCCCAAGCACGAGCGGTCGACGAGCGAACTAAGCGCCAAGAGCGGGACGTCGTCGCGGCGGGGCTCTGAGCAACTCGGCTCAGCGCAAAGTACCGGGGGCCAGCCGATCCCAGCCGCCAGGGTCCCGTCCAACCAGAGCAACGGCGCAGGCACCCGCCTCAGCAGCTCGGTGCCCAGAGGCAAGGCCAGCGCAGTGCGTACCCGCTCAAACACCACCAGCATCACCAAGTATAGCCAGACCGAGGAGCGCACGCAGACGATCTGGCTGTACCGCAGCGTCCACGAGTGCCCCATTTGCTTCCTCATGTACCCGCGGCTCAACTCGACGTGCTGTTGCTCCCAGGACATATGCACCGAGTGTTTTGTGCAAATCAAGCGCGCCACGCCGCACCCTCCGCACAACCAGCCCACTGACCAACCCCCCAGCTACGAGCTTATATCTGAGCCGGCCGCGTGCCCTTATTGCCAGGATCGGTCATTTGGAGTTCTTTTTGAAGCGCCCCCCTTTGAATGGGGTATCACTAAACCGGCCGATTGTTCTCCCAAGGTTATTTCTCCCGACACACTACGCCCCGACTGGGAGTACAAGCTGGCGCACGCCCGGCGAAAAGTGGCGAAACGGTCGGCGGCAGCGCAAGCCCTGCACCGCAATGCGCTTCTGCCTGAACCAGGAAGCGAGCAGGAAGCTGAGCAGCAGCGGCAGCAGTCGCGGCGGAGCGGCCGCAGTGCCCTAAGTGCACGGGAGATGGAGCGACGCATGATCCAGCAAGCGATCCAGCAGAGTTTAAGGGAGCAGTAGCCTCAGGAACTGAAAGCGCCTGAGGAGCCTTCCGGACCGCACCCCTCGTGCCCAAAAACGATTCTATAGTTTGCCGTCAGTGTGCCCATCATGTATCACCGTGTCTGGCCGCCTAGCGTTGTGCGGCCCTGGCGCTGCAGACCTCCGCCCTGAACCCCCCTCACGCGCCGCTGTACACACCGCTCTCCTTTATTTATAGATGCATGTTGACTATGGGATTCAGATCGCTAGCCAGGCTCTAGGCAGGCTGGCAGACTGTTCCCAGGCAATGCTTGGAAACTGCTACTGTAATCAATTATTTAAATACTATGAGATGGCCAAAGGCGGTGACTTGTTGCTGTTAGCCGTGGGAGCCCGTGGAAGCCCAGATTAGGACCCAATCTCTTACTGCCCCAGGCCGCTTCCCCAGCTCACTACGCTCGCTGGGCGCTCGCGGGCGCTCGCTGGCTGAGGCGGCCGCCACACACGTGCTGATAGCAAATGACCGGCACCAGATATATTTCACTAATCATTCTAAATCTTTAGTTTAATGAGAGCTTATTACTATGACAATAAAGAAGGCGACCAGCGGCTGCCCCACGACTCGGGCAAGGCCGTCTCCGTCGACGAGTTGGAGAGCATCGGCGTCATCTACCACAAGCTAACGACCCAGCAGCAGGTCGACGATCTCGCCAAAGAGCGGGGCTACAAAAACCGCGACGTCGTCAACGTCTCGCCCCAATCCATGGGCGACGTCTACGAGGACAAGCTGGCGATGTTTTTCAGCGAGCACCTCCACGACGACGAGGAGATCAGATATATCCTCGATGGCCAAGGGTACTTTGATGTGCGCAGCGGCGAGGACCAGTGGATCCGCTGCCTTGTTGAGAAGGACGACCTGCTCATCTTGCCTCTCGGTATCTACCACCGCTTCACCACCTCGGACTCTAATTATATCAAGGCATTGCGGCTGTTCCAGGACGAGCCCAAGTGGGTGGCTCATTCTAGACCGGCAGAGGGCCCTAGCAGACAACAGTACCTGGCCCAGATCAAGTCGCACTAAGTTATAGGTAATTAGACAATCTAGTACAAGCAGGTTCGGAGTGACATACTTGAATACGGAGAGGTAGCTGTCCGACCACTGTTTGACTGTAATAATCTTTCCGTTGACTACGAAATCGGTCTCTAAATCTACTGTTTAGCTCCAGTAGCTACATCCAATCCCAGTGAAGGCCGCAAGGTGGGTTCACCCAGTAACTTCAATTAATACTATACCTGACTATAAACTCAATGACGCCCATCAGATTAGTCTTGCCAGCCAAGTTAAAGCACCACTAAACAAAGCCTGTTTAGTACAGGACTGAATCAAGCCTAGACGCCCGCCTGCCTGCTTGCACCACAAAGTCTCGACGTCTTAGGCGTGTACATGACCACAACAGCCATCTATACTCTTATTTTTACAAGCCATGAAGAGAAAAACTTGAAAAGCTACTCTAGCTACTTGAAGTCTTGAACCCTTGAAGGACTGGTCAGGGCCAGGCTCACGCTGCCATCTGAACCCGCTAGAAACGACCGCTAGCGAGTTCAAGTTTATTCTAGTAAGCGCAGCAATCGACTGTCTATAACATCCCACTGACCACAGCTCGCTCGCTCGACTCGCTCAAGACCAGCTCCACCCGACCCACCTGCATGCGCCTTTCTGCAGGTGACCCAGCACATGCATGCACCCTGACAAGCTAATACTGCGCAAAGCCAATTAAATACGTAATCCTAGCGGAACCTTCAGCTATATAAGCGACCCCAGCTCCCACACATCCCCCGTGGGTTCGACCCACCACTCTGCTCATCTCCCCCTACTAATACTTGTAAAATGCTGCCTGCTGCTCCCACTGTCTGCTCCCATTGTCTACTTCCTACCTTCTGCTTCCATTTCTCTACTGCCACCGCCTGCTGTCCCATTTCACGGTAATTCTGTTGAAGCATCATGAGATGGGAGAGGCGTCCAGGCGGGTCCCTGTTAGTCGATACTTGGATTTCACGGAGCGATCCAGGACGTATATCAACTGGAGATTCGATGATAATCGACAGGTCGCTCTCAGACCGTCTCCGCTTGAGCGAGCGGTTGTCTTCGGAAGGTGAATTTTGCGTCTGTTGGTCTAAACAAGATGATCTTAGACGGACCTTATAGCGTGTCATCGTGCCGGGCGGAAGAACCCCCTTGTCGAGCTTGGCTTTCTTACGGGCCCTTTTGTTGATAATCCCTTCCCCATCAGCCTCGTCTTCCACTAGGATCATCAGCTCCTGTAGCTGCTCAATGTGCGCCACTACCTGATCGGCGTAGTAACGAGGGCTGGCAAGAGCTTTCTTTACAGCTGCTTGTTCGATTTGAAAAGCAGCCGAGCCAACGATTTTCTTCGCCCCAATGAGCCCCTTCATCTGGTCATCGTTGACCTTGATTTTTCCAGATGGGTTGAGCTCAGTACCAGAGAGTGTGCGCAGCCTCAGCCCACGCTGGACAACTTGTACAGAGTTCGCAGTACATCTGGCGCAGGTCATTCCTTTCTTCCTTCCGCTGTACCATCCCGGAAGCCGCGGAGACCTTGAACACTATTAGTATCATGCATCTCCTCTTCGACTCTGGTGATCTGCGCCATTGAAGCGTTAATCCTTCTGAGAAGCATGATTACCATACTCCTGTTACTTCATGCGTCGGGGTCTCATCGCGGGTTCTAGCATGGTTCAAGGTTCTCTGGTATTATCGGCCATTGTTGATATAGCGTCTCGACACGTGTTACAGAGTTTGCAGTACAATTGGCCTGGTGTTGCGACGGCCTTCTATACCACATAGAATTTAGCTAGATGTTAGATCTTATTTCGGGTTCACGGGTTCACATGCTACCAGCCTTCATGCCGCGCTTGTATTATCGAGGGTCTGGTAGCGGGCGAGAGTTGGGGTACTTTGGGAATTGAAGAGGTAGCACAGCGGTATGTACTGCGGGCATGGTGCATTAGCGACTTCCTTGAAATATATGATATAAATACTCGGTGAAAGGCCGTGCAATGCAGAAGAAAAGCCTACAGTACCACCCATAGAGCTCCAAAAAGTAGCCAGCGTCTCAATTGACCCTCAAAATCGCGAGTTACGAGCCTCCAAAAATGGCGAGTTTTTCAGGGCTTTTGAATATAGCGGAAATTCGCGGATTTTTTGGAAATTTTATGGGGCAATAGCTCAGTGGTAGAGCACACGCTTTGCAAGCGTGGGGTCTTGGGTTCGATCCCCAATTGCTCCATTTTTGCTGCGGTTTTATCAAAGGACTCAACAGATTTAAGCGATAATAGGCGAACAATAACACGGCTACGCGTGCACACGACCAAAGAGGCACCAGAGGCTCGGTCCTACTAACTTTTTCAATCAATTGCCCTAAACCCAGTCACACCACTCTACTCAGGAGGATTATTCCGCCGTACGGCCCATGCAGTGACCGTGTCAGGTACGAACACGTGACCGCCAAGGGGGGTGATTTAGTGAAACATTCGACGAAAATTGCAAGTTGAAAAGATGTACACCTCAGAGGAATATGGAGGCGTGTCCTCGGGGGCGATACCTCATTCGGGGTTGAAATCTCGGGAAAAACGGGAATTCCAGCCTGAGATCCCCGCCGCGCCGCTAGCACTGCACAAAACCCGCAGCGACGAGGCGGTGGATCTCTTGACCAAGCAAATGATCGTATCGGTGGCGTATTTCTGTACCATTTTTATTCTGAGCCTCGTGCCTTCCACCTCCGGCCTCGCGTCCCGGTTGTACGAGGTCCAGCACACGCATTTCCTTGATGGGCGCGACGTGTACGAAGCGGGGCCCGAGGATTTCGGCATTGTTTTGACTTCGGGGATGGCCGTCGTGGGCCTCAGGGCGCTATTTGTCAGGGTATTTCTTAGCGTCGCGCCCCTGCTCGAGATCCACAGCTCCAAGAAGGCGGTGCGCTTTGCTGAACAGAGCTGGTGCGTCGTGTACTATACCGCACTCACAAGCATTGGCCTTTACCTTTTGAGGCAATCAGAGTATAGCTGGAACCCGCAGGTGCTGTGGCAGGACTATCCTCACATCTACATCTCCGCTGGGGTCAAGGCCTACTACTTGTTCCAGCTGGGGTTCTGGATCACCCAGATCTACATTATTCACGCCGAGGAGCCGCGCAAGGACCACTACCAGATGCTCGCCCACCATATCATCACCTGCATGCTGGTTATCGGCTCGTACCTCAACTACTACACCCGCATCGGCCACTTGATCATGATCATCATGGACGGCGTCGACCTGCAGCTGTGCGTGGCCAAGTGCCTCAAATACACTGGGTTTTCGCGCCTTTGCGACTTTGCGTTCATGCTGTTCTTAATTGGGTGGGTTGTCAACCGCCACATTGTGTACATGTACCAATTGTACTATGCCTATTTCGTGGCCACCGATAGCATTTCCACGAACTGCAAGTTCCACGCCGGGTCAGGGCAGACGATCTGCTTTAACCAAAAGGCTCACGACACTTTTGGGTTTTTGTTGCTTTGTCTGCAGGTGATCACGCTGATTTGGCTGTGGATGATCCTCAAGGTTGTGATCAGGGTTATTAGGGGAGATGGTGCGGCTGATACGCGAAGTGATGATGAGAGTGATTAGCGAACGAGCGAACGAGCGAACGGGCGCGAACGAAGTGAGTGCTCGTGAGCGATGCGAGCCTGAGCCGAGCCTGAGCTTGTCGCCCTAGATACAGCGACGCAGGCATCCCAGCCGCCGCCGCTTTAAGCGCTCTAAATTACATCGCACGGCGGCTCCGCTATTCTAAAAGCATCTTCACGCCGCTCTCGCGCTCTCGCGCCGCCAAAAAGCATAGATTGTAGCATTAACAAGACTAAACTATAATTAAACTTGCGCATCTGAGACTAATTCACCATGCAAATAAATAGGCTACAGCAACACAACGTAGTTGCTGGGGCAAATTCCAACCTCTCCGTTCTCGCGGCGGGCCTGCCACCACCGGCCTGTAATGTCGGAAATTTCGAGTATCTCGTCCTTGTCAAAGTTGATCTCGTTGCCATCCTCAGGGTTGGCGGCGTACGAGTACAATGCGCGCGCTTTGTAAGGGTAGTCGGTCGGCACGCTCAGGGAATCACTCTGCTCGGTGCTGCCGCTGACCATCGACTGGTGGGCCAACTGGGGGTTCTCAAACCCGCGGAGATCGCTCATGTACTGCGGGTGGTACTGGGGGTTCATTGAATTATTGCGCTGTAATAGCCCCTGGGAGACTGTGTTGCGGGGCTGCCAGCTCTGGTTGCTCTTGGCAAACGCAGAAGTGCCGCCGTGAGAAGTGGGGTATTGGGGGCGGCGATTCCCGGCCTTGCCAAGGCGCGTATTGACTTTGGGGACCGCGAACGAATTAATTGCCGCGTGCGCCGGCTCATCGTGCGAGGTGCCGAGGTAGAAAATCCACAAAATATTGATTATGCTCAGCAAAATCTCCCCCGCGGCAACGGCCCCCGCGGTCGACCCATCACGCCACACAAAATTATTGGTGCTGTTGGTGCTGTACATTGTTGCGATCGCCAACAACGCCAACAATGCGAATCTATACAGCCACAACGCGTTCGAGACCACGCCATAGGCCACAATCACGATGCACATGAACTGGAATGCGAGCCCCCACCACGTGAGGATGGGGAAGATTTTGCGGTTGCCGCCTTCGGCAATATTGATAATGCAGCCGACCAGCGCGATGACCCAGCCTGAAATGCCTATTGCCAGGGTCGTAAGCCAAAAGGGATCGCCTAGGAGATTGGTAACTACCGTCATTATTGGGGTATTTTTATCGGGTAATTCAGAGTTCTTTTCTGGGGTTACTTAGTGGTCAAATGAGAGATAACCAAAAGCTCTAAACGTCAAACAGGGGTTGCTCCAATAATCCGGCAGAGTGCACGTCCCTGCCTGGGGGGCGTTGTCGAGCATATATAGTCTCATGCGCGAGCTGGGTAGGGGGAACTCGAGTGGTGGGTAAGGGCGCGCTCATCACTGGCAAAAGGGCATGCATATCGTGCATCTCATGTCTTGTTCTAAACCAGTGAAACATTTAGAATTGTTTGCTATATGCTATTTGCAGGGTTTAATGCATCTAATTCTAGATCCTCTTTCCCTGCTGCAGGTACGTGTCACCCATGTCTCCTTTATTAGGCTACCCCTTTATGAAGAACAAGGGTACCTGCATAAAAATTTAACTCCGCGTGCAGCTGTAATAGCGAGTCTTTTGCCCTGACCTATACAATTGTGCTTGCTATCTTTTATTTTAAGCAGGTACATTACCTGATTCTTGCTTGCCCATGTCTTACAACCTGTCTCGCAGGGCGGTGACTCGAGGGCGCGTCCACCTCAGCAGACCTGAAAACAACCGCATTCAATTAGTGCGGAATTCAATTATTAGAGCCAATACTGAAATCTCCCACCGAGCACTGCCGCGAGACATATCTCCAGGAACTACTTTTGGGCGCACGCCTGAAGTCACTTAATGCGCGAGGGTTAGGTCCAGTGAAGATAGATGGCGCGAGAGAGCTTTGATCTATGATGAGTGACCAAGTTGTTGGGGGTTTCTTCAATTACGCTGTATCTACGTGACCTTCCTACCATTTTCCTTACAATCCCGAAACTTGAGACAGGTATTATGCGTGTCTCACCGAGAAAAGATGTCCTCTACTTTTTTAGGAAACGGTAAGCCCGCCACGCTTGGCTCGAACGCGTGATTCGGTGGCAGGAGACAATGTTTACTTTTGGTCAGTTTACATAGTTTAGGCAATATACCTCGCTGATTCAGGCTTCGGCTCTACTACGCTTTCGCGCGCCGCATGCTGAAATGGCTAGGTCCATCAAGACCATACCCAACTGGTTAATACACCATAAAAAAGCCGAATCAACCCGATCTTTGCCCTCTGTCAGTGACTAGTGTCTTAGAGTCGCAGCGGCTGTTATCGTTCCATTCCGCCCAGTTGATCACCACCGGTTCAAGGCGGGTTTCGATAATAACTGCGTGCTAAATTATTCTTGGTATAAATATCAATTCTGTTCTTGATTCACTAAAATAATGTAATTTTCACAGTAATTGAGGCTATTTTTGGCTAAAGTTGAAACAGATGCGGGGAAACCGATAAACATTCGGAAACAAGTCTCCTAATACGAAACGCTAGTTCCGCCCAAAACGCGCAGCACTGGCAACGTTTCTAATATTAGAACTCCGCTACCTGACAGGCGTGCGACCAAAAGGGCTGGCTAGTGGGGTCAAAAGTACTAGAGATCGCTTATGTAAAGGAATCTACGATAAGTGAAACATGCAGCGCATATCGTAGGTCATAACCATTTACAAATGTGGCACATCTGATACATTCCTCGCCGAAACGATCGGCGCTGCATATGTCTGAAACGGTGTTGGTTTCTAAAATTGAGGTAAATCATCATAGTACAGGGCTCGAGAACCGACATAGATGCCCGTTGATGATAGGGGTCGACACTATAAATTAGATAAATTAACGAACTAGACGAGCAATGTTGGAGCCCAGGCCAAGAGTGAAAGTGAAGAAACCCCAAGTCATGAGGACGATCGACACCGCTTTAAGGCCGCTTCTTGTAGCGTAATTTAATCTGAAGATGCGGTTGGGCTCTGAGGAGCTGCTAAGTTTGTAGCCAAAAACTCCAGGAAGGATAAATGAGATAGTAGTAGCACCAATAGCACCAACGAAGCTCAACACAACCTCCAGTGAGCTAACACTCATGGCGATAGCGTAGCTAGCCACCAAGAGAACGGCGCTAACCAAGAAGAAAGTACGCTCATCGTCCTCGTATTTGGGCTGGCGGGGGGTTTCCTCGTTGTCATCAACAAGAAGAGGAGCATCTTGGGCCTCAGCTCTGAATGCATTCACAATGTTGACCACAGAGGCTCTACAAGGGAAAATCTGTAGAGGGTAGGACAGTAACACCATAACGACCATAGCGAGTCTGCCGAGAGTGGAAAGAACTGACTGAGGGTACATGGCAATGATGTTGTCCTGGACATTGTCACCAAAGCTGAGATAGCCCAGGAATCCGGTAAGGACATAGACGGTGCAGGAGCCACCCAAAGCGGCGCAAATGAGTAACATGACCTGAGAAGGGGAGTCATCCTCAAGTTCATTGAGGGCCTGGAACATATTTTGAGCGCATGTATAGGCAAAAAGTACGATAGGCATACTAGAAAGGAAGTTACCAACGCTATCGGGCCATACCTTGACGGGACCGCGCTGATCGAGAGTATCTTTGGCAAAGTAGTGGCCAACAACAAGAATGATCAGGTAAACGGCACTAATAAGACCAACGAGGCTGGCATTCTTGAGGCTTGTAAGGGTTTTCTTGAAGCACAGGGGCCCAACCAGCACGAGGGCCACGGTGATCCAAACGCCGCTTTTAGCCGCCCATCCGCCAATACCAAAGTATTCAGCGATAATTGGCGTCAAGTTGCCTGCAATGATAAGGTAAGAGACCGCAACACCAAAGCACTTGATGGCGATACAGAGATCAAAAATGACCGCCAGCTTGGGGTAGGTGATACGCGATACAGCCGCAAAGGAGGACTGTCCCTTGGGCAAGTAGCCAGCACAAACGGCCTGGAACAAAAGACCGGTACCGGTTGTTAGTGCAGCCAATACAATCATCGAGGTTGCGACTACGGCTCCCTGTTGCCGGTACGAGAAGGGGAGGGCGAGCATGCCAGCACCAACAATGGTTTTGGTCATGCTGAAAATGATAGCCAGAGTGTTTCCTGCCATTATAATGCTGAGATTCGAAGTTTAAGGCCTGCTTGGTATGGAGCTCCTAGTCAAGTCACAGTCAGCCACTGTCAGCCAGTTGATATCAGGGATAGTCAGCCAGCCTTTTAAGCGAACTAAATGAGTGAAGAGCAGGAGCACCCGGCGAAAAGAGCGAAATTGCAAGGGAAAAAAGGTATTCAAGAAAACGATGTAGGCATTACAGAGTATATCTTCCCCGAAACTGGTGGATTTACTGGTATCCTTAAAGCCAGATACTCTGATTTCCAGGTCAATGAAATTTCTCAACAGGGAGAAGTCGTGCATTTGACTGATTTTGGCGTTCCTTTGGAAAGCAAACAAGAGCCAGAAACTAAACAAAGTACAGATGACTCGGAAAAGCCTCGGGAAGTGCCCGATATCTCGTCTTATTTACCCAAACTGCACTCTCTCCTAGGCGAAGACCTAACGAAACAGATCAGCGACTTGTTCAGCACTGGAACCAAAGTGGAATCTGAAAAGGCATTTGCCGAAAAAGAAGAGCGCACAAGTATCCATAAACTGTGCGCAGAGGCTTGGAACAACCGTCTAGACACAGCGACGCTGCCAGACAACCGGCTGGTGTTTAGGCTAGCCACTAAGAAACAGAGAAAACCCAAGACCAAGGCAAAAGGTGAAGGCGATTTCTTGAGGTTTGCCGTGTACAAGGAAAACAAAGAGACAATGGAGGTCGCATCCACTATAGCCAGAATGCTGCGTATCCCCCCTCGATCGATCGCCTTTGCAGGAACCAAGGACCGTCGCGGTGTAACAACACAGCTTTTCAGTGTAAGAAACATGAACCCTTCGCGTCTCAGTAGCCTGAACAATGCGCTCAAAAATGTTCACCTTGGCAACTTTCATCACCATAAGGAACCCCTTCGCCTGGGTGATCTCGCAGGTAATGAGTTCCACATCGCATTAAGAAATGTTCAAACACCAGAGAATATTGATGCGGCGCTTAAGAACCTGAAAGAGGTCGGATTCATCAACTACTTTGGCCTCCAACGGTTTGGTACCTTCAGCGTATCTACTCACAGTGTCGGCAAGCAAATTCTCGCCAGTGATTTCGACGGTGCAATCAACTCCATTCTTATGCCCCAGGAACTCAGCAATGAGGACTCTGCCGCTGCTCGCGCCGCTTGGAAAGAAGGTGATGCCCAGAAAGCACTCGAGCTGATGCCCCGCAAGTGCACCGCAGAACATTCCATTCTTACCAGTCTCAAAGAAAGCCCATCTGCATTGAATGCGATTCTTCGCATCCCTAGAAATCTAAAGCTCATGTACGTGCACGCGTATCAAAGTTACATTTGGAATCTCGCCGCCTCCAAGCGGCTCAAAGACGGTGGTCTTGACATCCAAGAAGGCGATCTTGTCCTGGGCGAGGTGGAGAACAACTTTCAGAGAGCACGTGAAGTGACCAAGGAAGAGATTGAGAGCAAGACTAAAACCATTTATGATGTTGTTCTGCCCACACCTGGTTTTGATGTGGAGTACCCCAGCAATCTGGTCAAATTCTATGAGCAAGAGATGGAAAGAGATTCCATTGATTGCCATAAAATGAGAAGAAATGTTAGAGAGTTTAGTCTGTCTGGCGCGTACCGTCACTTATTGGCTAAACCTGACAATGTGGAGTGGTGGCAGACCAAGTATGCGGGCGACGAAGACCAAATTATTCGCACAGATTACGAGTTGGTAAAGGAAAACAAAAGCGAGAAGATCATCGAGCAAGAGGGGGACAAGTGTGCGCTTATTCTGAAGTTGACTCTTGGAACTTCACAATATGCAACAATGGCTCTGCGTGAGGTCATGAAAACGGAGACGAGCCGCCATGGAGAGCTTTTCTTTGGATAAATTCAGTGTAAATAGTGTAAATTAAATGAACAAATCTTCGATAGAGGTCGCATTCTGGATGCTGCAGCAGCGGCGGCAGTAGCGTGCTTCCGTTGGCGACCAGTACATACCTTGAGCACTCAGACCTCCACTGAGCATGACACTGACACGCAATCCTCTAGCTCCAAGCAATAGCTTGCCCAGAACTTCTGGATCGACGCAAAAGTATCAAGATGAGCGCAGTCCTTCCACCAGGGGCAGTACGCGATCCACCTATGGACTGGGAACTGGCTGGTTTCGCAGTCAACCCGCGGTCGGTTACATCGTCGCAATCGAAGGGATTGATCCTGATATTCCATTAAAGAACATTTTCTCCCAAGTAAGAGGTGGTGCCATTGAGTCTGCTAGTCGGTCTTATGATATGTTGATCATTCAGTTCATTGATCGAGTAGCCGCTCAGAACTTCTATGCCTATGCTAGACAAGGGCAATTTGTTATTGAAGGAAACCCTGTCTGTGTGAGCGTGCCAACACCGAGCCAAAGAGAGCGCGGCTCCGAGTATGCCAAGGCACTTTCTCGTGGTGCACGTCGAGTTCTCAAGATCAGCCGCCGTGTGGACGTGCGGCCCTCGGGAGTGCTGTACAGCAAAATAAATATGACCAACTTGGAGAGTGTTTTCGAGATCACTGGCCAAATCGTGTCCCTTCAGCCTATGTTCTCAAAGGGCGAAGTCGCGTTCCAGATCATGTATGAGAACATTGCCAGTGCCATTCGGGCAAAGCGGTTGTTTGATAGTAGATCACCTATATTTGGAGCATTTCTAGGCTGGACACTGAGCTTTAGCTCTGATCCGGCCGAAAGTAGCTGCTATGTTCCACCTTGAAGATCGGTTAAGTTAAATAAATAAATACTTTGAATGAGCCCAACTCCACTTTATCTTAGCGAAGTCAGCTCTCTAACCAGCTCTGATTGCTCTTTTGATAAAGTGCGGCGCACATGTTTCGATCGTCTAAAGGATGAGCTCACGGGGCTATCGGGACTGGCCAAATTGGGGCTCAGTGAATCCAGCGATGTGTAGGTCGAGGTATCGAGAAGTGGGGAGCGTTCGGTGGGGGTAGAAGGCGTACCGTCATATCTCAGACTAAGGCAAACTACACCCGCAATTAGAACAGCTGTGCCAATCAATACCCAGACCACTTTTCCAACCCCAATCCCGGACTCCCTATAATACAAGAGACTGTTGCACATTGATACAAAGTTGAACACGCAGAAAGTGAGCGGGTACAGGATGCTTGTAGGGATGTATTTGAGCCCCATGTTTGCGGTCACTAGCTGGGTGATGGCGAAGCATAGGAACCCGCTGACCACGACCCAGAACGACAGTCTGAGCAGGATCGAAGGGTCGTGGACGGTCAATGCAAGCATTTCCACTGCGCTTTTAGCGAAAAGAAGCGAGTGCGAACTCAGGGTTCCACTAACAACCCCCAGATACACACCTTTACGCCGGTCGGTGGCCTGGTAGTGCTTGGCAAACAATACAGCGGCTCCTATCGAAGTCACTGCAAGCCATGCATGTAATTGCGGGTACTTGAACTGCGATATAAGTTCTTTCAAGGATTTTTTGGGCTCCGCAACAGCACCCAAACCAGCAACAAGACCAGCACCTAAACACACAAGGGAGGTACCGATGGCACTAAGTCGACTAAACGGTTCGTTGAGGAGCATTGTGGCATAAAGACTATTGAAAACAAGTCCCACAGCTTGCAACGGACAGAAGACTACCAGTGGAAGCGCTAGTAATTGCACGCTAGACCCGAAAACACTGGCCACGATGAACATGGCAACGCCCGCTCGCATAAGGTTCCAGGAAGTTGTGTGCTTATCGGACCCATTATAAGACTGTTCAAGAATATGGGCTTTTCGTTGTAAAGTAAGGCCGAGGGATTGAACTGCACCAGATACTACTGCCACTATCACTCCAAGCAGTAGATTCATGTCAGCAGACAACACACAGCAGCAGGATGCACAATGAGCCTCCAGGGGGGTTTTATGCCCATGATAGGGGTGAGGGGGTGCTTTTGAGCGATTTTTGGAGGTAAACAAGAACGCTCGGTTGTGATACTCTAGAGAAATTCCTATAGCAAATATAGCATATTACTTGCCTTTATAAACGCACCTATAAACCTTGAGGGAATTCCCCTCATTGTTGTTAGTATACTGCTGGTGCATGGCCCTACATGTGACCATTCAAATTTACTTACCCCAAATACTCACAGCGCGAACACGGAGTTCTAATAATTTGCTATTAAGTACCGTTCTCACCACACTAGTCACAAAATCCGTACTGATACTCTTGAGTAAGGCCAATGCTCTTTAACGGTTTGCTTTAAGCCGGAAAGTTACCGAAAACCTAACCGGCCGAGAAGTATCTTCTCTACCACTATGTCGATGAGGCAATGGGGGAGCTACTAGAGCCCGGCCCAATGCCCCCGTGCAATTTGGCGCGTGTACTTTTCGCTACATATGGGGGGACTCGGTTTCAGAGTTGGTGTCGAGCGGGCCCTTGATTGTTAGTATCTAGATTTAGTGAATCTTCATGTGATGACGGGTTAAATAGAGCGCGTCCCATTTGACGCGTTTTGTAATTGCCCAAGCACCGCTGTTAGTAATCCCAAGTTTCCCTTCGACTTTGCACTCTGCAAACCGAATCGTGGCAAAACCGCCACTGGGAGTTGGTTCAGGAAGCTCACTTTCCAAGTCTTTTGGCCGTCTATTAAACTAATATGTCTATGAACGCCGTAAAAACATTACCAGCCTCCATTCCTCCCGCAAAAGGCTTCTTTGCTAAAGGCAAAGCAGTCGTGAAGTTCTACAAAACAGGTGTAGTAAATGTTTGGCAAAATCGCAAAGCCAATAGTGCACTTTGCAGGAAATACAACGCTAGTTCACCTTCTCAATTAATCCAGGAGTACTTGACTTTTAGGCATCTCGGGGATATCCAGACTGAAAAACCAAAACAGGCATTGGCCATCACTAGAGAGCAGCTTTTGACCCTTGAGCGTACCCCTAGGGATTTTGTTAAGCTGCCGCTGTTTGCAGTGATTCTGGCGGTGTTTTTTGAATTCACACCAGCAGTTCTCTACTTGTTTCCTCGTATCTCTCCAACAACTTGTTTCGGCGAGAAGTTCAGGTCTAAACTACGGGACCAATACATCGAGCAGAGAAATCAGTACAAAGAGCTGACCCAAAACGCCGACAACTTCCACGAGGCGGTATCAGTACACAAACTTACTCGTGGCCAGCTCGTTGGCCTTAGCTGCACCGTGCTTCCTGGTGTCTCATGGCTATACAAACTGGCACCCACCAATATGCTGAAAAACAGGGTTCTGAGCCACCTCAAGTTCGTTCGAGCGGACGACTATTTCCTTAGAGAAAACGATTTGGAAAAGCTGACGGAGGAAGAGGCTGAGGCCGCATGCAGAGCAAGGGCTCTCGATATCAGTAAAGACCATGAAGCGCGGCTCTCGCTACTGAAAAAATGGGCTGAAGAGTTCAAAGAGCCGGCCGATGTAGGGTTCTTTGCCCGTGACTGAGTTCTCATATTGAGTTCTCGCTCACGCAACACGCCGAGCCTCTTGTGACTATCAAGTATCTGTATATACGCGCTGCTGCGAGCTTGCCGAGTCCGAAAAATAAATAGGCTGTATTAAGTAAAAATGCAAATAGATTATGAATGCGATGATTTTTTATTCTTCCTGGCCCGCCAAACATTCAATTTGAACATGTCGACCTCTCTGCTGGGGATATAGGAAAGGCCGTTGCTGTGATGCGACCAAAAGTCGGTGAAGGTAAATAGTAGCTTTAAATTCCACATATAGCTGGCTCGCTTGTCAGGATTCTGCGACATGATATTCAAGTATTTTACCGTGGACGAGATTGACCGCGTCATCTCCATGTCGTGCTCGTCTTTTACAAGCCATTTCTCTAGTGTGTCGGGTAACGGTTTGGAGGCCTTCTTTTGAATATAGATTGTGCGAGATCTGATGAACGCCTTAGTCAAGGAATGATCCGTGTCGAGATTGATGCGCAGAGGAAGATACTCCGGGTCAGTGAACTCGATGTATTTGGCATCGCACGGCACCAGCGCTGGAGTGCTTAAATTAATGAGTTCTTTGCCGTCAGAAACACTGATAGATGCCTTGATAGGGGTATTACTCGTCACGTCTCTTAAGATGACGGAAGATTTACGTGCTGTAAACGCCCAGAAATAGCGTAGCAGCTGCCAGTTGATAACTTCACGACCAGCGCTCGCCAAGTTGCCGACGCTCAGAGCCAAAAATGCGATGGACTTGGGAGTCTGGTCAAAGGAGTACTGGGATCCACCTAAAAACAGCATTCCTATCGCTTGAGAGACGCCCACATTGAGGTTGTAGATCGAGTTCATTGGTAGGGAAGCAAGGCCGCGTCCATGAAGATATCGCAGTCTTTTGAGCAGTTCGAGATTACCACTTGATACCACGATCGAAGCAGCGGCCATGGCAACTGATGCAATAATGAAGTTCACATTGGCGAGCGAGATGATGAGGTCTGGTTTTTTGGACTTGCCGACTATCTCAACACCGCTTTCATCAAGCTCAACCTCAGTCCACTCAATGAGCTCGTCAATTATTGCCAAAGCAGAATTGAGCGCCTTGTTGTCCTGAGTTCCTGCATATCTGAGACACATTGCGGTAGTGATTCCACCAAGGATATTGAGATAAGGAAGCTTATCGGTGCGCAGAATTTTGTCGGTCGGTAAAAGACGCTGGGGAACCATATTCCTAATCCAACCATCAGCATTGGAGATCTCATCCCACATAATTAGATGATGAGCCATGGAGCGTGTGAACAGTAAATCAGGACGACCATAAGTAGCCAAAACTCTCGAGGTAGGTGGTGAGAGTTTTTCAGCTACGAGCTTGTTGTTTGATTGTAAGAAAATGAGCATGAGTGCTATAGTCGCGCCATTGCAAGACATATGGTCATAAGGCCGCCTGCGAATGTCATCTGTGACGTGAGTGGCTATTTGCTCGAGCCGTTCAGTTAGTTGAGAATCCACCAACCCATTCAGCTGGGGGCCTTTGGCAAGGTTTATAAGTCCTAATGAGAGACCACTTGCATAGCGGTAGAATTCATCTTTCTTGGGATCATCACAACATATCTCGGCAAGGAACACCTCAGTCATACGGCGATCCTTGGAATTGAAATACAGAAGACCAACACCTATTACTGCTGCAGTACGGACATCAGGTCGCACATTGAGATCGTTAGAGCCTTTTGGAAGAAGAGCTGAAACATGGACGCTGAGTACCTTTGTCAACTTTGAGTCCATCGAGCCAAGATGACTTGCTGGTATTCCAAGTAACAAGGCGATGCTAGTGATGGGTTCTTTACCACCAATGTAGTTGTACGTGTGCCACTCTTCCAGTTTATGCAGGTGCCCGTTAATACCAAGACCCAGCAGGAAGCCAGCATGGCGTAAACAAATACCTTCGGTCTGCGGCTTGTTGTATACAATCCATGATCCAGTAACATTTTGAGCATCTTTAGAGATTTTCATTCCTACAGCGATTCCTTGATGGAACCAACCCCAGTACATCAGCTGATCGGGCATGCGCTTTACATCAAAAGAGGCGTGTACGTTTGTTTCTGTCAACAGCAATTTGAATTCTGGAAGAGGTAACGGAATTCGCTCAGAGATAAAGGGTGTTTCGCTGGAAAAAAACATGGCGGCTTGACCAAATGCAAGCGACAAAGTACGAATAACGTGCACCCACTGAACAGCGAATTGCATCTCTATCCAATCATGGTCTGAAAGCTCGTTGGGCTGAGTTAAACCAGACTCATGAATAATTGAAGCATCAAGAAGACGTCTTGATTCCCTATACCTACGATCTTTGTCGAAGACTAAAGTGAGGAAGTCGTCTTGGGGACTGTCGGTCTCACCCAGGCCCTCCGTTGCGTTCGCGTGGGCACTCTCTGCCTTGTCAGGACTGGCTGTTACTTCCAAATCTCTTCTTCCCAAAAGCTGGTACTGTTTGGTGGTCTCAATGTCCAGCAATTTTTGAGTCTGCAACGCACAAACAATCTCCATGATGGCAACCCGCACCCCCTCGGCGAAGTTGTTAATCTTCTCTTGAGTTAGTTGCAGACGGTTTAAGAGCTCAACCATGTGCTCTACGCTGACTTCAGCACCACTGAGACACTCAAAGAGGCTTTGACAAACAAGAGACCGGTAAAACAAAGCCTTTAGGGAAGTAATTTGTGGATACTCTGTGTAAGGGGGGGCGATCAATGATACCAGTGTGGCGAAAATACTAGGAATCACCGCGTATATCTTTTCAGCGGGTAATATGAAGCTATAGCCCTCAGGGATGGCATCTAGCAGAAATTGAAGATCTTGCTCATACCCATAGTATTCGGTCCAGTCATGCCAACCAGCGTGATGTGTGAGAAAAGAGAGCAGTAAGCCTAGATTGTCGACATTGTCATCGCTATGAGCATCCAAAAGATATTCTTCCCGCAGCAAATGGAAGCAGATGATAATCATGGAAGTTATATGGTCAAAAGAAATGCGCTCGAAACTTGTCTGGACATGATTTACCACATGCACCCAAGAGTCGCTTCCATCTTCCATGGAGTTGGCTATATCGAGGTGGCATAGGCACGCGATCGCAGTAATGAAGAAGACAGACCAGCTGCTTTCATTGGGCATGAGCTGGTATACTCCTTGGTAGGTAATGAGCCAATGCATGGTAGCGACGGGTTCGAGAAGATGCTCAAGGATTTGGAAACAGCTCTGAACGACGTCACTGTTCAGGTCTGTGACTAGAAATAATCTGTGTAATTTTCGATCCTGGGTCTCAACAATGAACGAGTTATCTGAGCCTTCCTGCACGTCTACACAAGGAGGACCGAAGTCTACCTGAAGATCTGATAATTGGAAAAACGCCGAATACAGATACAGTTTCATGTCTTGACCTAGTAGCACCACAGCGGGGTATATTGTGTTCCCGATCTTAAACCCTTCCACTTTGGCAAAGCCCTTCACTTGTCTTGTATCATGAGATAGTGGTACTTTAGAGTCATTGCTAAAGGTCAATACGTGCAGTTCATTGCTGCTTTTGTCCAACAAGTATATTGCTTGCTGGTTGCTGAATCGTTGCGCTGAGACTTGCAATGTAGGAACATCCTTGAACTCAATGGTGGTGACATGTGAGACTATCGCCTCTTTTTCAAATTCTATATCACTCAGCGAGGGCATATGCAGCTTGTCCAAAACTCCGCCGTCACTGGCGCCAGACATAATACGTGCATCATGATACAACTGATTCGCCAATGAAGAATGCCGGCGAGGTGCTGCAATTGAGGACACCCTTTTCTGTTTTTGAGTAATTCTTGGCGTGATCCTCCGACTGTGCAGAATCTTGACTTGGCGCTTATTCTGCAGCAGTGCGACGGAGATATTCTTTTCCCCAAAATAAATAAGACGATCATCGGAATCAATAGATGTTGTTGAGCTAGGAATCACTAACCCAACAAGTTTTTGCGGATCCGTCATAATATATAGCTTTTTCTTGAACATAAACACCACGCCACTCTCACACGCGACCATAGTCTCGGGAGAAAACTGAAGTCCCGTGCATCCAACGCGCCCATCGGAGCTATAAGTATACACCAGATCATTACAGTTTATTACGACGCAGAGGACGGAGTTGAAATGGGTCAAAGTCGCATGCGAGACCTGCTCGTCCATTGTGAAGGTCCTAAAGATCTCATTACTATAATACCAGTGGACGATATTTTCCTTTACTACCAAGTGATTATTGGTAGATTCATCCCAGTCTAGATGTCCCACTGGCGCGAGCATATTTTTGGGACTATACACGCGCTGTTATTAGACAAGTGTATGTTGTGGCGTGAGGCGCGACGAGTAGAGGATCGCGATGGCAGTCACATGTAGGGAAGTTTCCCTAATGCCATTGTAAGTGGGCATATATCAAGACTACAGACTTGAAATATGTCTTACTACGTTGACCCAGTCCTTTCTTGACTGGAAGGCACCGCTCTATACAGCAACTTGACATGCATATAGTGTGCATTTAGATATGCCGGCTCTGGTCACGGATAAATTCGATAGTGCGGCGAAAACAATGCCAAGATATCAATGAAAAACAACTAGTATAAAATCCCAATCCTCCCTCGACACAAAATCGAGGGGCGTTAATGAATGTTTCCCAACTCGATATCTAGGAGACTCAATGTACATGATCATGTGACACTGCATGCATGCCAAATGCATACGTATATAATCCTTCCACCAACAGTAAATCTCCGTAAGCCCACGTAGTCGGTCTAATAAACTGCGGTTATTGCGCTGTTTGTGTTAAAAAGTTTCAATGGTTTCGTTCAAAAGAAAACCTGTCAAAGTACCTCCACCTAGGTACACACCAGTCAATGAAAACTCTCAAGTTTGGGTCATTGAGCAAACCCTCGAATATTTTACCTCTTATGACGAGTACCTTGACCGTTTAAACTTTTACTTGCAGAAAAAGTTCATTTGTGAGCTAAGCGGGCATTCATGCCTTAATTATTTTGAGGCTCTTGAGAAAGAGGCCAAAGAAGCGCGCTCGATTGTTGTTGATTTTCCCGAGCCGCCGAAGGAGCCGATTCTGAGAAAAGTCCAATTTAGCACAATCACCCGCCTCGATCAACTCGTGGACGAAGTTTACGCCGCTATCCGACACGAGTTTTTCGTCGGTGAGATGCTGCATGCACGCACCAGAGATCAGCAGCGGGTCAGAGTGCAGGTTCATGAGGTACTTCCCCCGCTTGTTGGCTCAAGCTCAAAACGATATAGGTGTAATCATGAGTTTTCGCCCAACTTGTTTGAAATTATAGAGGGGACTGAGCTTTTTCGCGACCGAAAAACCTTCAACAAAATGTCGGTGCGGACATTTATAAAATACGCAGCCCATAGGGAGAACTGGACCGGTTGTCCCTGGCTCGTCAAAAAAGAGTACACAGATATGTACCCCACCATTCCAACTAAGCTGCCGCCCGACTTGGAATTCGCGTATTCTCGGAGACATCAGCAATCGAGTGCCCCGGCAGCGACGCAATCCCCTCCTGACAGGGATGAGTCTGTGGATATGAGTACCCCAGAACCAGCTCAAACCACTACTCGTCGGCGGAAAAACCCAGCAAAGCTCTTGGAGCAGTCAAGTGAAAAGCGCGTGGAGGATCTAGACTTGCTGGCGGCCATAACCATCGATCAAACTGCATTGCAAAAGCTGGAAGCATGGCCCGAGTGGAAACAAGATGGCGTATTGAACTCCCAATGTATTGGAAAAGCTCTTCAGATCTGGTCGTTCCTTAATGTCTACAATGAGATGCTGGTATTGAGTCCCATTACGTTTGATCAATTTACTGATGCTTTGATGAAGGATGACTCTACAATAGTCGCAGAGATCATTTGTGCTATACTTACAATCTTTGTGGACCCTAATGAGGACATCCTCGCAGTTCCGTTCCCTTCTCAGTATGAGCCTGAATCCGACTCTGAGGATAAGCCGTCCAAAAAGTCCAAAAGTGGCGAGAGTGCCGATGAAAACGAAGGCAGTGATCAGGAAGTTGTCGATATAGATGATGATGAGGAGGAGAACTCTCCGCGGTCAGATGGTCCCGACTTGAACAGTAACGCCCAGGAGTATATTGGACTCGGCGGTGACGACTGGATGGTGCGAATTGGCAAGCGAGCATTTGTGAATGGAGGTTGGCAAAGTCTTGTCATATGTACTCTCTACGAATCTCTTTACATGAATGAATGGCGCTCCAAAATCGAGTCGTTGCTTGAGACCCTGGCTCCCACAGATACAAAAGCAAGCTTGGCAACTGCTCAGTCTACCTGGGAGCAGCTGGAAGTTCGTGAAAAGATTGTCATCCTGGATATTCTTGTCCAGATCCTGCATACAAGTCCTGCTCTGCGTCACTTCATGGAGGCGAGAGGCGAGAGCTCCACCAAAGTTCGTAAAGAAAGAGCAGAAGTCTCCCGTGAGCATAAGGCTGCTGTTGAAGTCTCGAAAACTTTACGTGAGAAAAAGACACTTGAACCTTCTGAAGAGCTAGAGAAAGAGTACAATGAAGCTATTGTTCGTCAAGGGGAACTCTTTGATAAGATTACCGTTTTGACCAATGAGCTTGCTCACTATGACTGCCAACGGATGCGTTTGCTGGGTAAGGATAGATTCTTCAACAGGTATTGGTGGATGGAGTCCAATGGTGTCGCCAAACCCAGCCTTAAAGATGAGCCCAGTCCTGAAAACTACGTCATGGGTAGACTGTGGATACAAGGTCCCTCAACAGAGGATTACAATAACAGGCTTAACTCACCCGACGTTGACTTGCGCATTACCGAGAAGAGAGATCGTGCCTATGAAGCATTATACGCTGCTAACACTAGGGCTGTTATGGAGGAGCGCGAGAGAGCTTTGGCAGTCAAAAAGGCTGCGTTGCAAAGAGCTCAAGCGAAGAGTCAACAAGCAAGCTCGGCTAAAAAATCTCAGACACAGCCTGCCTCAGCGACACCCCAGGTGATTCAATTTAAAGCAAAGCACCAATTAGTAGCGCCTGGCACCCCATTCGACCCTGTCCCTGGACCGCAGATGGCATACTTCCAACCCCAAAATGGCCCTCAACCATCGCCAACCCCGACGCGTCCACCTCAGCAAATGTATCCTCAAGGACCTCAAATGGCTCAAATGGCTCAGCCCCAACTCCAGCAAATGCAGGAGCGAGCTCCCGTGCAGTATATCCAGGGTCCTAACGGAATGGTCCAGGCCTACCAAATGCCAATGTATCAGATGCAAGGTCAATACCCCATGCCCATGGGCATGCCTCAAGGGGCTCAGATGATTGGAGGGCAGCAAATGCAGCAAATGCCTCAGATGCAACAAGTCATGTACATGATGCCTCAGAACATTAACGGTGTTACCTCTCTTGTTCCTGTTGCCATGCCCGCCATGCAATATATGCCACAGTACCCTATGCAACAGATGCAAGCAGGCCAGATGCATGCACCGATGCAAATGGCTGGTCAGATGCCCATGTACCAACCTCACCAGATTCCTCAGCCTATGCAGTTCATCCAAAACCAGCAGCAGATGCCCATGCAAATGCCTCAGATGCAGCAGCAAGTGTCTCAGCAGATGCCACAGCAGATGCCTCAGACACCACAGCAAACTCCTCAGCCGCATCCACCACAAATGGTACAGCAACCGGTCCAGCAGACACCACAGCTAAATCAACAAACACCAGTTCAGCCACAGGAGCAGTCTCAAGCACCACCTCCACAACAGCCATCACAACCAGAGCAGCAGCCCCCGCAACCACAGCCTCAGCAGCAACAGCCTGCTGCCACTCCTAGGCATGTGCGGAAGCCCTCTGTCTCGAACAACGTTTCTCCCAAGACTGCAACACCAGAGGTGGTTCCACCTACTGATGAAATGGCACCTCCTCAACAGCTTAATGATCGCGCTAATGGGGTTGATGAAGCCACTGTATCGCCTGAACCCCAAAGTAATGGCGATCCCAACGGTTCTGCTATGGAGGTTGATAGTACACCTGTCAAGACAGCTCCAGTGGAGGTCGACAGTGCTCCTGCCAAGGCAGCTGAAAATGATGTCACAGCGAAGACGGAGCCTGAAGTGAAGACAGAGCCTGAAGTGAAGATAGAGCCTACTGAAGTTAACCAAAAGCCTGAAGTCATAGATATTGATGAACCTTCAGACAACGCATCCGATACGCCTGCCCCCAAGGATGTCAACCCAGTGGCTCCTGTCTCTGCTGAGCAGCCGGCGGCTCCTACGCCTGTTAAACCTGCTGATTTAACTACATCAGCTGAACCCGATGCTAAGCCAAGTGAGAAACCCGTGGAGAAGCCTGCCAAGAGTGCTGAGTGCAGCGACACAGAGGATGAGCTTCCACCGCTCCCCGAGCGTGAAACATTCAAGCCACTAAGTGCCATTGGCCTCAAGAAGATCGTGGAACAGGACTCTATTCTGGACAAGCCCGACGATTGGAGGTATTACGATCAGGATAAAGAGCTCAGCGACCTTATTTCCTACATGTCGCAGAGCGGTATCCGAGAGTCTGAACTCTTGGAGAAGCTCGTAAAACTTGAGCCATACATTCGTGCCAGCTTCAAGTCTCGAGAGCTCGCCCTGGAAGCCATTGCCGAGGAGAACAGCTCAGTTGCATGGACAAATAAACTCGCTATCGAGAGTATAGGGCACCTGCATAGCGCTAAGCCCACCCGCAAGCGCGGTAAAAGATCATAATTTATTTTCGTTCTGTTTCATATAGTATTTATTTACTTGCTTTTTTAACCACCTTTCATGGGAGTAAGCGTCTCTTTTGCCTTGCTAGCGTCGCCCGACGATGTCTCCTCCTCATCCTCATCTCCTCCACATCCGCAGTCATACTTATCGTCAATGTAGGCACAATCAAAGATCTCCTTTCCGAGACGTTTGTTCACTTTATTGTGAGCATCACAACCCCACAATACTGCTACTTTACGTGACGAAAGCTGTGGAGGGTACTCTCGAATTAGCTCTTGGAAGTGCTCCGCGCACTCACGACAGGGATAGACGCGAGAAAACAAACGAATGTAGTTGTGAAGAGTATCGCGTGCGTCTTGATCAGGCTCCTCGGGATACTGCGCGAGAATAGTGTGAAAGAGTTTCCAGCCTGCGTTTCCGACCTCCGCTCGGATTGTCTCGTTCTTCATTTTCGACATGATGGGTTTGCCCTTGACGAGCTCGTTCAAATCGCCCGACTTCTTCACAGGCTGATCCATTGCCGGATCTTGAGCGGGGCTTGTTTGGATATGGACTGCTGGGGCCGCGGATGTTGGCGATATCTTCTGCGCGAACGACTCTTTAATCTCTGAGATCTGCGCGGGCGTGGGAGCGGAAAACACGTTCCATAACGCAATCACGGTCAAAACCAATGCTACAATGCCCAAAGTGTTCCTTCTTTTGACCATCTCTCGGAGTGATTAAGCGGTGGGGTGACCTTGGGTTAGCTGATAATCACAAATGGGTTTGGTCCTAAACGTAACCATCTGCAGGTCTTGGGGAGGCCGCTAGGTTTCGTTTTCTAGACTTGCCAGATTTTTATGTAAACAGCTTTATATCTATTTGCTTTGGTTCTACTTTCTAATCTTAGCTATCACTGTTTCATAATAAATAGGGGCCCTAAACCCTCGACCACAGCCTCAGTTATTATAGCGTAAATGAAGCTCGTCAATAAAGTGAATATGATGAATTCCCGTTGGTCTGCTCGTTTTGTACAGTTCAATCGCCTTTTGCACGCTTAGCCCGTGCTTCTCGATCAGATAACAACAGATCAAAAAGCCGGTCCGATTAAACCCATAATGGCAATGAACAGCAGCATTCTCGCCTTCACCAAGTTTCAACGACTCAACTTTGTGGATGAATCCTTCCACTTCCTCGGTCGATGGCGGGATCTTCGCAGTGGTGGGGTACTTGATGTACTTGATGCGCTGGAAGGTCTGGGGGTTGTAAGGAGGTGATTCGCGAGAAATATCTATGACAGCAGCAATATCTGGGAAATTCTCCTCCAAGAGTGTGGGGCTATGGTCAGGATCGTCCTGTCTGAGAGTCTTCATACCTCGCATTTCGTAGATGACGTTACCGACGCTTTGAGTCTCCCTCCATTTTGACTCATTCTTTAACGACCACTTGTCTGTGTTGCTAGCGACGTGCTGCAACTGCCAGGTATAGTTAAGTTTTGGGTGGACACTGGCAGATGCATAGTCTGAGATCAACGCAGATACAACTTCAGGCTTCTCTATGATAACACCGTGACCGGCGGCATGGATCTCATGGTACTGGGCACTATCAGGAAGCTTTGAATGGAGCAATTTTACAGATTCCTTTTTGCAAAGCTTGTCTTCCTCCGCAGAAATGACAAGCACAGGTACGCTAACCTTGTTGAGATCTGTATCGGTGAGAAACTCAATTCCGGCCACTGTGTAGAGCCATGTTCTAGAATTGGATTGCAGATTGGTGCGTAGTTGGCGCGTAAGGGTGGACTCCTTGGTTGTATGGTCACTAATAAGTGACCTGACGGAGGGGGACTCTGTACCGCCAACACGAGATGCGGAGCGAAACACTTCGAATAGAAATGTGGGAACATAGTAAAGGTACTTCTTTTTCTTGTTGAGCGCCTCAAGCTCCTCCATTGGCTTATAAGCTGGTGTAATGAGCACTAACCCTACACATTCAGTGCCTAGCAAGTTCGCGGCTTTGACTGCCAAGATACTGCCCATGGAGTGGCCTACGATTAGCACCTTCTTGTGGGGCGGAATCTTCTCGTGTTTCAGGACCGCAAGAATCACCTCTACATAGGAATCGGTCTTGTAAAGGTCCCATTTCTCGACATAGGGCGATTTGCCATGCCCTGGCAAGTCTATCGCCACAATATTTGCAGCATAGGACATTGCATCGATTTGATATTCCCACTGATTTAATTGGCCTCCCAGTCCATGGATAAATAATATAAGCGGAAGCTCGTCTACCACTTCAGGGCCCAACTGGCGGAAGTTCTGGTTGGGAACGATAGCAGCACGTACTGTGACATTTTGACCGTGCCAATCAACCGTCAGTAATTCAGAATGTGCCTGTATCAGGTTGGAGTCTCCTTCTTTCTCTAAAACCTTGGTCTCTTCCTCATTATAGACAAAGAGCCCTTTAACTGTTGGCCACAGCGTCTCGAACATGATGACTAAAAGCCTTGCACGAATGCACCGTTCCTCCCATCACAACATCAACGTTTGGAGCGCACCCAGCAGCGACGTAGCCCTAACCCTGCTCGCTTCGAACCCGTCATCCAACGGTGCGGCGCGCGTTCGTCTGACACACACCCACGGCGGCCTGGGAGGTATAGGCACTCACAACCCCAACCCTCGAAGTAAGCCGACCGTTAGCACTCAATTCGATCGCTGAACAGGTCAAGGTGGCGAAACAGGTATCTCAGCCACAGTATTTCAAGCATGGAATACTTTGGGTTTAGCCTGAATGTTGGGGCAACAGTAGCTTATTTGGCGGTATTAGTATGGGCAATTACACCGCAGAGCTTTTTTATTTATTTCCCTTCGCGTTGGTGGGCAGTAGCCAGCTCCGCGTACGTCCTAGTGCTCCTAGGGTTTATTTATGTTGCATTAGCCTCTTACAACTGTGAAGTTTTGACAATTGAGCCCACCAGTCTTGAAACGGTGACAGACCCAGTGGCAAAGATCGAGACCGATCCTCGTTATCTTCACGAGTCATGTAACGCTGTAAAAGACCTACCCCTTTCTAGCGTTAATCGTGTTCTCTACTTTGACGGCGCAGAAGATGATGACAACCGATAACAATTGGAGACTTGGCGCATCTCCACATACTCTGCATTCTGCTGCTCGGCCCAGAGCAAAGGACCCATTATTTAGACGGTAAAAGCGTTAATGTTCATAACTATTCAGTTGACGTGACATTTCTGATTAGAATTAATATTAGGTACAAATAAATATGGAAGTCATTGTTTATCTATTCTTTGGCCCATACTCGAGTCGTAAAAGAGCCAAAAGCATGTCGGCAGTGTGCTCAGCATTCATGGCTGTGCTCTTCCTCAATGTGTCTTGCAAAGGATTCACGGGTATTTCAATCTTCTCGATGGGGATTGATATCTTCCTTGCTCTCGAAGTGTTCTTGGGTACAGATTGTACCTTCTCCTTGCGCACTGTATGAGGAGTACTGAATGAGTTTGCAGTTGTGCCTGCATGATCAGCAACAGCAGCAGCAGGCGGAGCCGGTGTAGAGTGAATTGTCCTTGAGAGTTGGGCCTTTCTTTTGCCAATAGTGCTTATCTGTCCATGCACACGAGACGGAGTGGCCAAGTCAAACTGAGAAGGAGTCTCGAACTTGTGTCTCATGTCAAAGTCTTCCGTCATGCGGGATTCCTCGCTGGGGGTCTTTGCCAATATCTGGTATGATGAGGAAGTGGCCGACCGATCAGCTGTGGTCCGCAACGGTTCAAGTGCCGCGAGCCCTTGACCCCGGCTATGACTCCAGAACTTACTTCTTGGGGGAGTTGAGTTAATGGTTGCACCATCAAGCCACCACAGCTTCAGACTTTTCATGGATTTGTAGTACTCATCGAACCGCTCTGCTATTCCAGGCTCCTTTCGCCACTCATCTATTACGCGTTGCCATTCAATTTGTAGCAGCTTGTTGTACTGGTCAAGATACGTCCCCTGTTTGGACTCGAGCAATAAGGTAGCCATATCTGGGTATAAGCTATCGGTAGCCGGGTTACCTCTCAGGTCCAACGCACCCAAATTGGGCAACTTTCCAAAATAGACACTGAGAGTAGCCGGGTTGCTCACCTTATTTCCAAAAAGTCCCAGCGTACGAATGTTTGTGAACTCACTGAGCGTTTTGAGACTTGTATCATCCAATTGATTAAATGCGAGATTGAGACAACGAAGGTTAGGAAGACTGGTTGGCAAACGTGCCGGCAGATGCTTGAGACTCATTCCCACTAGGTCAAGTTGCTGTATAGGAAGAATACCACTGTTCAACGACTGCAAAGCAATTTTGCTACTGATGGATAAGATTGTGGCGGAAGAAAGGCAGCTTGCATCGAACCCATTAGTCTGCTCCGAGACCCAACTCAGAATTGTAGGGTTCACATTTGCCAACTCCATAGCAGTGTTATTACCATCATAATAGAGCTCTTCTAGGCTTCTCCACTCGGAGAAGTTGATCTTGGCGGTATTATTCCTGATACTGAGCTTCTTGACCGACGAAAGGGCGTCCAGGCTCAAAATTTGGTTATCGTCCAGGTCAACAGTATCAAGATTGGGTGTTTTCAGGAGTACACTTTCAATATTATTCGAAGAAGCCTTGAGATGTTGAAGCTTTGGGTGAGATATCTTCAGAGACTTAAGAGAGTTGTTTGCAACGTTCAAAGTCTGAAGTGAATAAAGCGACTCGATCCCTCTAAGAGACTTGAGCTTGTTGTGCGAGATGTCTAGTTGGCACAATGCTCTCAGGTTCTTCAATCCGTTAAGGTCCTCAAGGTCATTATGCGAAACATTGAGGGTTGTGATAAACGAGAGAGGAAAAGCGGTGATCCGATTCAAGCTGTTTTCACTCAAATCAACCTCTAGCAGTGATGGGCTGAGTCCTTCCACGACTTGTATGTTGTTTTGGGAGAGGTTAGCCTTTGCGAGATTAGGAAGAAGCTCATCAAGACCGTTGACACACTCCAGGCCAGTATTGCTCAAATCGACCTCGAATTCTGCGTTGTCGTCGTTAATGTTCCTTACCTGCTGAACCAAATAATACAAGTGTCCTGAAAATGAGACATTCTTTCTAGAAATACTGAGGTTCTCTTTCTCTGTGCTAGGCAATGGCACATCGCGTAATGGGGGCGCATTGACATTGACAGAAACGTCAAAGACTTTATCAACACTACTGTTTGATGCTGCATTCAGAGCGTTAATTGCAGAGTTGACCGTCCCCATACTGAACTTTGCAGAATACTGGCGACCGTGCTCGCTTCGCAGTTGTTCCCGGCTGTGGCTTTTCTGGCTATGGCTCAGGGCAGAGGGACGAGGATCTGAGCTCTTGGATGAAAGTATACTGGTGGGTCTGCTGTTGTGAGAATGAATCATTGTATCCCTGCGCACTTGCCGCGCGGGTGGACGAATGGCAGTTCCAGATGCCTCGCTTGCACTGGTAGTAATAGGCATAGCGTCGTGCTCGTATCCACTGGTGTTAACAAACGACATGAATGGCTTTTGCTCAATGTCAAACGTGGGATCAACAATCGCAAGAGAGGGGACATCGGTCTCACGGTCTGTTTCTGGTTCCGGGGTTTTGGATGGCGTCTTGAATCGCACTGTGGGATTGAAGCTCTCTGTAGTATTATCAGGGGAACTTGTATTAAGTTTTAGAGAGCTCTGCTGCTTTTTGGGTGATTTGACCACTGAGTTGGATGTGGTTTCTCTGTCTGTGAGGGAGCTCAGGGTGGAGCCGTTAGGCGAGTGTTCATCAAGTGCATTCAGATCATTGAGAGAAGAATCCATGTCTTGACTGGGTTCATATGTTCTTCTCAGGTCCATGTTGGATGCCTTGCGAATTCTGCTCAGTGCTTTGTTACCACCGTTCATAAGGTCACCAACAATATCGCTCTGGTCCTCATTGTTGGCATGACCCTGTAATGATGTTGTCAATGCATGAAGGCACTCATTTGTAAAAGTGTTTTTCGTGTTTGTGAATAGCTTGAGCTTGCGAGTCTGCTCGTCCACCGAACTGAGGTCTGAACAAGTAGCTGAGGTTTCGTTTTCATCGCCTTGAAGGTCCTCAGCACCATCACCATTATCGAATAAACCATTCAAGTGCTCTGCATTGCCTTTCGAAGGCCCTAGCATCTGTTTCCATTGAGGCACTTGAGCACGGTCAGGATCAATAGCGACTGTGGGGTTGACAGTAGACCCGTTCTGACTTCTATCATTGTTCTCTGAGGAATTAGAGGTGCTTTCAGGCTCAGGCCATTCTTCTGGGAGCTGATCTTTTAACCAAGTATTCATTCTCTCAAGATCAAGGTCAAGACTGTGAGTGAGAGGAACCCTAGACCTGAAGTAAACAAATAAATCACGGTTCACATGGTTCGAGCAAAGTCGTTAAAAGGCGGTGGAACTGCTACATTTCTCGAGTAAATATCCGACTACTTGTCATTTATTTACAATGAATCAGTGAAAACCTCCTGAAACATAACTAAATAGTGTATTGGGGCATATTACCCTTCAACAGGTATCTGGGCTCAAGTTTTATAGAGATCAGAACTAAAGACAGCTCAAAAAAGTATTTTTGTCTGCCTAATCTCTCCAACCATGCGATCTCCTCGAAGCAACTATATATACCCGAGCCACACCAATATGCAAGGCACCCCCATCGGCTGCACCTCCAATCACTGGGCCCGTGTGGAGGTTCACTACATCTCACTGAGTGGCCTATTGGGGCAGCTGCGACAAGCGCTGGTATTAAAATTTTGCGCCGTGTATCTAAAATGGTAGTTTATATCATGGCAAACTCGAGTAAAGTTCACGCTAGTATGATCATCAGCATAATGACAAGGAGGATTCAGATCTGTTGGATGCATGATCCCGTGCCGAGCTCCCATGCGTGAAGACACGAAGCAAATACGTGGCCCCCCTCATTATATCTAAACTCATTAGTCTCTCACTGAAAAAAAACGACAGGGCTATTGGCCCATGGTGCTATGAATGGGTGCATAGGTGCATGCAGGCCATCATGCATGACTCGAAATTTTTGCCCCTAGTATAACGAGTATGTTCGTTTGTATTATGTTTGTATTTCAGAAAAACTTTAAAAGTAGTAATAGGACCCATTTCCGCGCGGCTAACCTCTCTCGATTTAGATATAATGCCTCATCATTAGTAAAACAATTTCCAGTCGACATCTCACCAGGGCTCAGCATATGGAACACGGCCAGCAATCACAATATCACCGTACAAACGGATTCGTGGCCGATGGTATGGTAGGTATGAACCGTCCAAGTCCTCAGGTCGAGCAACGTGGGCGTGGGATGGATTTTCCCGCCAACGGCCAACAACGATTTTGGCAGCAGGACTTTGTGGGCCAGTACGATGCGTACCGGGCCCCACTACCAGCGCAAAGCACACCGCCAGTCCCTACACAGCCTACGCAGCAGCCTTTGGGTGTCTTCCCTCACGTCAATGGAGGATTGCCCGTAGCTGGTGCGTCTGCTAGAGGAGGGCCCATGCATCCGTACGTCCCTGGACGTGGCCCCATACACCAAAGATTTGATGACCAGCAGTATCAGTCTTTGCCGGAAGAGTTTGATATCATGCCCCCCAATCACGCTCCCCATCCCACCGCCCCACAAGGCATCCCCAAGCAGGTCCACCAACCAGCTGGCGCACCCCCACAAGCCGCCCATCACACCATGCCACAGATCGCACATCGCATGCACCAAGGTATGGTACCACAACAACCAGTCATGGTCAAAAACTTGCCGCACATCAGCCCCGCGCCCCAACGCCGGAAAATTGATCAACCCAACGAGGCCCGAAAAGTCCAACGGGTATCACTTGCACAAGACTCGCCTCATGCTAGTGAAGCTCCTCTCGAGGAGTCTGATAATGACCTTAAACGAATCGCTATGGACTCGCTCAGATACCCCATTGAACGGGCGGTCGCGCACGTGAAGGAGGATGATAATTCGCCCCTGGCTGAGAAGTCGCGCCAGGTTTTTGGAATGTCGTGGTTGCTTCGGTCATGCGAATCCAAGCCAGAGGCTAATGTGCCACGTAACAGGATTTACGCGCACTATGTTGCCTCTTGTGACGAGTTCAAACTCAAGCCTCTGAATCACGCAACTTTTGGTAAGCTTGTCCGCATCATCTTCCCCAATATCAAGACTCGACGTCTCGGTGTTCGTGGTCACTCAAAATACCATTATTGTGGAGTTGCCCTTCTTGATAGCATCAGCCCGTTGACTCGTACTCCAAGTCCCAGCATGACACCGCGGTCCAACTCATTAATGGATTCATTCAGTCCATCTAGCATACAAACCGAAAGTCCCCCAGTCAACAATTCTGTTGCAAGCATCTCTCAAGCCTCGGTCTCCACCCCTATTAAACCTGTTTTAAGCGGCATGACCTCAACCCCCCCAGAGTCTAATCGGCCCTTTGCGGAAGAACTTTGGACAGTGTTACGCGGCCGTGAGTCGCAATTGTCAATCCCTCAGCTGGGTGACTATTTGACATCCGAAGCAGATGGTGACAATGTCGCCACGCTTTACGGCCTGTACAAGTCGCAGTGTCGAGCATTGATACCCCTCATCAAGAATCTACAATTCAAAAATTTTCTTAATCAATTTGCATCATTTCTCTCCAGTCTGACAGTGCCTGTGCAACGGCTGTTGCAACGGCAGGACACCCTTACATGGGTTGTCGAGTGTGACAAGCTCCTTCTGGATGAAGTTGTCTGCGTTCTTTCTGCGTTGACGCTAAAGAACCTGGGACACGAACTACAGCAGGGTTTGCATCTTCTTTCTGTTGGTCTCGTTTCTTGTGTAGAACAGGGTCGTAAGGTTATGCCCGAGCACTATTTCCTCATCAAAAAGCAGATGGTGGAGCGCGTTGTTGTTATTGTCAATGGCATGCTGTCTGCCAGCTATTCTAGCGAGAATCTTATGAAAATTTACATGAATCCAGGCGACTTGCAAGCAATGAAGAGTGATTGGGCCCGCCTCGTCACTACGCAATCTGCCCAGGACGCGCCTTGTAATCCTGAACTCGCGGGCATGATTCTGACGGAAGAGATTCCGCGACTACTTGATACTGATGGTGCTCAAGACGCGTTGTGGTACAGCATGCAGTTCCTATCGTATCTCAGGGATCGCTTCCCTACTGCATCTACCCAGCTGTTCTTGCTGGGTGTCTCTGCTATTGTGACCAACGCACTCAAAGAGATCAATCGTGGTAGTGGACCTTCTTTTGGTTGCTGGTGGATGTACCGCACTTGGGTCGATGATTGGCTTGGTTGGGTTGCGAAGATGGTCGATTTCTTGCATTTAAACTCTGATCAGTTTGGAGACGTCAAGGCAGCTGTTAAACAAGAGTAGTTTCTTCTAGTTGGTATAAGCATACATAGCTAATTAACGTGGATCCGACGGAGCTCGAGCGTTAGCGAGAGCGGAACTAGCGAGCCAAGTGCGCGTCGAGTGCCGCAGGCCCGTATCGAGCTCGAGCTGAAGCCAAACGATCCCGAACTGCAGCAAAACGAACGCGAGCCGCCGCCGCATATCAAGCCGTAGCACCGCATATTGGGCACAGCCTTTCTCACAGGAGATGAATTGAGATATTTTACAAGACGGAATTACATAGGGGTTTCAATGTCTAATTATTAGTGATTTTTGGGAATAAATTAGGCCCGGTCTCTTAGAGGAGAGCGGCGATAGCACCGACAACACCGGCAATACCAACAGAAACAACGTTGGCAGCGTTAGAAGCAGAGCCGGAACCAGAGCCAGAAGCGCCACCGGCAGCACCGCTACCAGAGGCACCAGAGCCGCCAGAACCACCAGAAGAGCGGCCAGTCTCGGAGGCAGTGGGGAGGCTGGAGCCGGAGGCACCAGAGCCGGAGTGACGGCCAGAGCCAGAAGCACCAGAGCCAGAGGCGTCAGCGCCAGAGGTCTCAGAGCCAGAGCCGGAAGCGACAGGGACGCCGGTCTCGGTACCGTTGCTGGAAGCAGAGTGGTGGGTGGAGTTACCGCCGGAGGTACCGTTGGTGGTACCGTTGGAGGTGCCGTTAGCAGAACCAGCGCCAGTGGGAACAGCGGTGGTGGTAGAGTTAACACCGGTGGCGGTAGCAACGGCAGAGGTGTTGCCAGTAGAGGAAGCGTTAACAACACCAGTGGCAGAAGCGTTGAGAGAGGCAGAAGAGAGAACGGGGGCGGTGGTGTTGGTGCCAGTAGCAGTAGCAGAAGAGTTGCTGGAGCCGGAGGCGGAGGCAGTGTTGTTGGCCGCGCCGATGTGGAACTGGGCAGAGTAGTTGGTGGAGTCAGAGTCACCCTCAACGCTGATGCGGAGGGAGTAGGCGCCAGGGGCCAAGTCTGAAGGAATCTGCCATCTGACGGAGCCGTGGTTGGCGGTGGTACCAATCTTAGCAACAACGTTGAGGTTGTCGCTAGGGCCGTTGACCAAGTCCAAAGTGACCTGGTCACCGGTCTGGTCGTTCCATCTGATGGTCTGGGTGGAGCCGACGGCCCACTCAGAGTTGGAAACAGGGGATGTGATGGAGTTCTGGGCCATAACGGCGGCAATAACACTCAAAAGAGTAGCAGCGGAAAATTGCATCTTAGCGACCAAGGGGTGCTTACTGGTATTTATATGCAAGGGTAAACCCTGTCATGCATCCGATTGTGGAATACATGCATAATGCACAAGCGTTCCAGAAAAGGTAATATAATTGCAAAGCGAAAAATTGGGCATTGCACACAAACGATGGGTAGTCAAACAAATTCTCGCGTATGGTGCGGAATGTTTCGTCGTTTCAACATGTTGAACTTGTGCTTCTAACAATAGTTTTTTGCCGCCTGTACGTTTGGAGTATTTTTGGAGCAGTCAGGGGCTGCGGCTGCATTAAGTAATCTCTTCACTATGGGTCGGTTATTTGTCGGAGGTGACCGTCTACCTCAGCAAGGGATGAGAAATATAGCACCGAAAAAACGTGTAGGCGTTCAAGTCAAATGCTCTGCTATCATTTATGAACCCTCCTCGCCGCTGAATAGAGAAAATTCCGCACAGTTATTTTAAGGCTATATGCATGCCTATGCAGGAGATTGTCACTGTCGTGCCGTGAAGGCGGCCAAGCTCGCAATAAAATGTTTTAAAAATGGCCGGAGTCGTCTCAGACACACGGGGATGGGTAATACCGGTATCAAGTCACCTGAGATTCATTTGTCACAACCTTGCTCTCGCCATTTCGGACCCTTTTCATATGCACTACCTGCATCATGCAGCTCGCGTCGATGCAGCTGCCCTGGAATAAAGCCGAAGATCAGGTTGTGTTGCTCCAGCTGCAGGGCGAGAGGTTGCAAACAGAGCCTGAGAGTCCATTGATAGTACTCGCCAAAGTTGGGGTACAGATATAATTAACATCTAGCCGCAGCGAGGCGCAGACTCTGTCAACAAGGCTGTCCGCTTTGGGCCACTGCCTGCAAGCAATCGCTAATTCGCTTAAGTGCCAATATACTGTCTGGCGGTGATTTCAGAGAACCAGGTAGATGCAGCTGACGTTTTTTACACATAAAAAAGTAGTTTTTATCCCTTCATGACTGAGCTAGGCTATGCAAAAAGCAGCGAAGACGCCTTAAAAACAGTTCTCTTCACCATCGGAGTGGGCTTCACGAGGTCTTTTCAGACTACTGGAAAGTAATTGAGCTGGTGTTCGATAGAATTTTATGAAAGTCTTCACGTTTCTTAGTCTGTGTTTGTCCCTAGAGAGTGAGATCTAAGTAAAAGCAGGTCTCGGCGACGCGTCTCAAACGTGACCTCTGGAACGCGACTAAATGCAAGAACTTAAAACAAGGTGACAATTTATCCACACTGTAATTGATTCACTCCGTTTCACCTACATGCATGCAAGTTTATTTCCCAGCTACTCGCCGCGCATGATCCACATCTACTCGTTAATTAGCTGCTTACGCATCATCCGGGAAATAAACAGACGATAGTAGATGGGTGTAGTAGGGCTCTGGGGGCCTGAGGAGCAAAAAACACTGTCTTTAATAGAATTTTCGTCGGATTTTTATAAAAAGCATGGTCGTCCACCAGTATTGGCAGTCGATATGCTCCCTGTAATGTACGAACTACTTGATGGTACCAAATCCGTGGGGTACGCTACGTTCAATATGCAATTTATGCGCCGGGTACGGGGGTTCACTCGTTGTGGAATAATTATTATTGGCGTATTTGACGGTCCAGACAAGCTCGCTAAACGGCGCAATGAGGGCAAGCGAACTAATAACTTTTTTGGCTACAAAAATGCAATTGATATCATGAAGTCCACACTGACAGCGTGCGGCATGAGGTATATCAATGCTCAAAGCGAAGGCGAGGCGCAATGTGCATGGTTACAGTCTCAGGGAATGGTGGATTTTTGTTTTAGTAGCGACGCCGATGTCTTTGCATTTGGGGCCACTAAATTACTACGATTCGCTGAGAACGTCAAAGCAGGAAAGTTTCGCGACCGTATGGTCTCAGTCGTGGAGCAACCCAGTAAGCTGCGCTGGTCGTATATTATGTGCGCCACTCTACAGGGCAATGATTTCAACAGCGGCGTCGATAAACTAGGCGCTAAAACTGCGCAAGGTTTGTCGCAGGTTCAGCACCTGGTAGAGATGTTTATAGAGTGGTATAAATCGCCAAACACTGATGCTACGGAGTTCCTAGCCGCCTTATTGGACGAATTGCACACCAACTCTTCTGGTTTGTTACCCCACAAATGGAACAAGAAACGCACACTTGACGGTAATAATTTTAATAAAGAGCATGTGTCGGTCTGGGCAAATCCAGCCCTTTCAAATTACGAGCTGCCGCCTGCTGAACGAATCGATGATTACTTTCGCCGCCCATCGATAGGCCGTATGAAGCATATCTGGTCGTCTCCGCCTCCTTTCCGAAAGGCCAGTGATAAGGAGGCCAGCAAACGAAAAAATACGATCAGGGATACTGTTGAGGTAATTTTCACTGATCTGTGGTGTATGCATGAGATCTTTATGGGGAAATTCTATGGTTCTTACTATGAGCCTCTAGCGGCATCCGTTGCCAAAACGACGCGGTTTGAGACCGTGCATCTCAACCTTCACAACATGCCAGATTTAACGAGTTCAATGCCCAATACAATTGAGGTCCCGATCCACTTAACGCAACACTTTGAGCGCAAAATCAGGGCCGTGCCCGTGAAGGCCTCTGAGCGTGAAAATTCGGCCACTCAGAACCAGCGTATATCCTTCAGTCGTGTCACACGGGAAGATATGGTTCAGCAAGCTGCAAAGAACTGGGCTAAGGTTGTGCCTGTGCCTGCAATTCCAGAAGTTATCGATATGAGTGAGACGGAGATACCGACCGATGAAGACCCTCAAGCATCGACAAGCACTACAACAACGCTTCCGGACTCCCCGCCGCCCCCTCCACCCCGAAAGCATGTGCCCAAAAAGAATCTAAAGTCTGTTCGTCCCATCACATCGTTCTTTGAACCAATCAAAAGAAAGAAGCCGCTTGAAGACGAGACTATCCGACCTTCAAAGCGGCCAGTACTAATAGACTTGACTGCCTCGCCAGTTTCTTCTGGGCCCGCGTCTAATTGAGAAATTACCATTATTTATTTGAGCATGCTATATAATCTACAACCTAGAAATAGTCAGGTTTCAGCGCTTTCCCGCTACCGCCACAGCAGCAGCCGTTGCAGCGCCGCGTGCATTGCGCTCTTGTTCCTGTTGCAGCTGGTCATAATACCGCTTGGAAAGCTCGAATGCATCATACCAGGACTCAGCATCTGCCAAACCTTCAATTGTGAATGTGCGAGTGTAGGTGTCAACAATATACATAATGCCACCTTTTGAACGCTCAATCCGTCTAACCCTGACCTGCGGGGCACCGACAATTACTTCGCCCTTGACTTTGCGCTCGTCGTTTATTAGTAGCAAGCGGCCATGGCTAGTCACCATCACAGTGCGAGCCTTCTTCTTGGAGCTAAACAGCTTGATAAACTTTGACTCGGTGTCACCCTCTCCCTCTGCACTTGAGATAGTACCTATCATTCCTGAGTCAAGCTTGAGAATTCTCTCATTACGGGAGACCAGGACTGCGCTCCACTCCTGTTCAAGTGTAGTGCCAGGGGGTGTTGGCATTTGGCGAGGGGAAGCTTCAAAGCCATCAGAGTACATTCTTGGCGATGTGGTGCTAGGGGCAGTAGCAAGACTGGAGTTGGAATTTCTTGCGCGCTCAGAAGACACTCTAGTGGGCGGACGGGAATACTCTCCGGAGGGTGACCGAGAATTAGCTGGGCGTTGTCTTTCTACTTGCTTTTTGATGGCTTGCAATCGCTCTTGGCCCTGATGGTAGCCGACGCTTGCTGGCGCTGGCCGTCTATACAAGGCTGCTGCAGCTGCGGTAGCGCTCTGAGTGCCAGGGCGTGGTTGCGCCGCGACTCTTTGGCGGGCTTCCTGAGAGCTCATTGCAGGGCGAGGGGCCTCCGTAGTGTTAAAAGAGCCAGTGGGCTTCTGCTGAGGGGGTAGACCATGAGACCGAGAAGCGGACCTGGGCTGTTGCTGCTGCTGCTGCTGTTGTTGTGTGTGGTGAGGCTGGCCACTGCCTTGGCGCAGGCCCTCACGGCTACTCATAACTGTGGGGACGCGCGGCTTTGCATGGCCAATTTGAGCGCCAGCAGGTGCGGCCATAGCGCTTGCGGTTGGCTTGTAGGGCTGAATCTTTGGTGGTGTGCTGCCCCATAAAGACTTAACAGTCCAGTCCACTTCTTCGAACAGGGGGTGTTCTTTGATTTGCGCGATACTCCATCTTCTGCGAGTGGAAACAAGGACATGTTTCAACAAGTCACGAACAAGATACGGAAATCCAGGGGGAACCTTATACTGGTACTGGACAATCCGCTGGAACGTTAGGTACTGAGTAGACCCCTGGAATGGAGGCGACCCAGCAATCATTTGATAGAGAACACAACCAATGGCCCATACATCGGCACTCTTACCCTGGTACTTCTGAGTAAGAAGCTCGGGTGAGACGTACTCTGCAGTGCCCACAAAGGAGTTTGCCCTTGTATCATCGGGGTAGCCACCCTGGTCGTTTCTATCCAACAACTTCGCAGTGCCAAAATCAGTAATTTTGATGCGCATCTTGTAGTCTAATAAAATATTCTCCGGCTTGAGATCGCGGTGGATGACACCGTTCTCGTGCATGTACTGAACGGCGTCCAGCAGCTGAGCCGCGTAGTATCTACTACATGGAATGTCCAGAGAGCCGACTTGCTTGATTAGGTGTAGCAGCTCGCCGCTGGGAGCATAGTCGAGTACAAAAAACAGTGATGCTCTGTCTTGGAATGTGTAGTAAAGCTGAATGATACCTGGATGGTCACCCAAGCGGTTAAGTGTATTTTTCTCGATCTCCACGTATTTGACCTTGTCTTCCTTGATGATGTGGACCTTATCGAGGATTTTTATCGCATATTGGCGGAGGGTTTGCTTGTCACTGGCAGCAACAACAGTGGAGTAGGACCCGGCCCCAAGCTCTTCTCCAAATTCGAAGTCTTCTACACCCTTGCGAATAGTGCGAATTTCTACTTTGCCCTGTGCATCAACTATTTTGCGTGTTTGTTGTGATGCACCTTTGATGTTATAGGAATCCTTTTGTGGAATGTAGCCAGGTATGCCTTTGTGTGAACCATGGGTTGGGCTACCTGCTGTCGATACTGGTACTTTTGATTTTGTTATTGGTATATTAGGGGGTGATTTGGTGCGGTGACTCTCGCTAGGCTCCACAGGACGTGGTCGCATGGGGACAGCAACACGAGGTGATTGCGCAGTCTTGCCATTGAATTCGGTGGGGAGATTGTCCATCGCCAGTGCACGATCCATGTACGAGCCCAAGTTATGCTCATTTATCGAATCGCTCATGCAAAATTAGCCATTGACTATCGTCAAGTTCTTAGGAATGGATGAGGTTGCTTTACTAAGATCTCGGGTGCGTCAAGCCAAGTGGTAGGAATGGTCCGATCATTGTGTTGCTATCGATAGCAAACCATCTTGTTTGGTTGCAAAATAGTAGTAAAATCTATAGAAATTGCAGATGTGTATATAATCTTCAATTAGGAATCCAGTTCTAGCCCTCACTGGTGATCGCCCCAAAAGCACCCCCTACCAGTAACGCGATAGATTACAACAAGGCGTGAACAAAGCTATATGAGACTTACAGCACTACAAATTACACCTGCGGATTTTGACTGGGTTATTCGACCCCCAAAGTGTGGCTCGCCTCCCATGAGGCTATTCACCCCAAAGCCCACCCATCCTGATAGTCATGTGAACATAGTGCCGAACCCTGATACTGAAATAGTATCATGCACCCTGCCACCGCGCGAAGAAAGTATACAGCCACGGAATAAGGTAAACATGTTCGCCTTAGGCGTTTTTAAAAACCTTAGGCGTAAGCTTTTTCGCTAAAATAAAATTGCATCGCAGAGTTTCAGACAACATGCATTTAAACCCAGACACGGCCTCACACCAGTTGACGTCACTCTGCATTTGATTCCCTAAATGCCTGCCACTATTTGGGCGGGTCGCATTCAAAACTAGGAGATAAACCTTGATAATATAAGCTTTAGATCTAATATTAGCCTGATTTAATTTTTGTTATGGCTTGCGGGCCTTAGATCTGCATTTTTGTCGCTGCCTGGGAGACCAAATTATTTCTTATATGCAGGTACGTGCATACGCTGAAAATACCATCCCCACAATATATAATAGTCACCTTCGGTCATCGATCTAGCAGATAACAGACCCTCAACCTATGTCGAATCATTTGAACAAGCTCCAGTCCTTCCTTACCAGAGGAAGACTCAATACAAAGAGCAGCATGAACAATGACGCTACTTCATTCATGTCCCCTACAAGATCCCTATACAGGAGCGAGAGCGCCGTTGATTCGTCTAGCACATTGTCATCTGTAGCTGATTTTGAAATCGCGGACATTCAGCCCGTTGTGCAAGTACAGATCAAAGAAATGAAGGTGCGCCCTATTCACTATTCCGCACAAGCTGCATGAATTGTGGAGCCCTCTCACAGGTTGTCACTCATTGCTATTTATTCAACACATCATTCATCTTCACAGACCCATAATTAGTATAAGAAATTATCAATCTCTACATACCACCGTTTTCTAGCCCGCAATCCCCAAATCCTCACGTATCAGCACCACTGATCTACTGCCTCAAGCCAGGTTCTTATACATCTAGTGAATTGAGCACGGGGCATTATGATAACACCTTTTTACGGAGAATGAGACTTATCAACTACAAAGAATGTACATTTTTCGACTCTAGCGCCTCATACTGCATGCCGATAAAATGCATAGTAGGGCGGCTCAAGGCGAGTAGCCGAACATACCGAAGTCTGATGCTACACGTTTACCACCGCTAAATCGAGTCCTTTTGTATTTAAGCCGTGTTTAAATCTATATACTCAAGGATTTTCTGGAAATCTGCGCCGGAGCTTCATTCCAGCAAACGTTGTCTCCCAAGTGCTCAGAGCGGCGATATTCCAGCTCCGAGTAGGATCAAAAGTCTCTCTGAGAGCCCGCTCCCTACTCAATTCAACATATTTAAAGCTATAAAGCACGTAGATTTCACAAACCACACTATAATCCTGCTTTAGAGATCTCACCCCTCTACCCCCACTTGATTGCAGGTAGAGTGGGTGAACCTAACCCTTGTTGGGTCTTTCTTTAAGTAGTGTACGGAGAAACGTTTAGAGCACCAACCACAGACGGCAACAACTCAATCCATTTCACACACACATGGCGCCAACCAAGAAGAACAAAGGTGGTCAGGATATCAATATTCTGCTCGAAGGCGAAGGAGATGGCTCAGAAGTCTATGATCTTGTAGACGATATGGTGCGGTTTCGCAAGAACCCCGTCCAGTTTCTGGGGAACTTGCGCAAGTACTATTATGGCGAAGGATTCAGAGGGTTCCATGATTACATCGGAATGCGTGAATTTTATCCCGAATTCCGCGAGAATTTGCTACAAGATGTCATGAACAGACCGCTATTGCAACACACTGTCGAGACCATCGTCGATCGTCGCATGAAAATCGAAGAAAGTTGGGATTATACAGACATCCAGCGTGCGGAGCGCAGGGTTTTACTGACAGAATGGGTTCACAATCAGGTCCGTAAGATCGCTATGGAATGCATGCCCACTCTGTCTCAGAACGGCCAGGCTCGTTTCGCGTACTACGTGGTGGCTCAGGTGTTCAGTCGTTGTTACAACCAAGGTGTGCATATTTCTGAGTCCGATTTGAGGCGCGTTCGTGCTAAGGCCAAAGAGCTCGAGGCGAAGAAGCAAAGTTTACTCTTGTTTCCTTGTCACAAGAGTCACGTAGACTATATTTCTCTTGTCTGGGCTTTTTACCGTATCGGCTTGTCTCTTCCCGTCACCGTTGCTGGTGAAAACCTCAACATCCCTATCGTCGGAGGTGTTTTGAAGCAGGTCGGAGCTCTTTATATTCGTCGTACCAATTGGGCTGATGATCCCCTTTACAGTGCATTTTTCCAAACCTTTATTGAGGCTCTTTTACGCAACGGCGGTACGTTCCAATGTTTCGTGGAGGGTACTCGTTCACGTACCGGCAAGCTGCTGCCCCCCAAGTTCGGTATTCTGAAGTTCATTTTACAATCAATCCTCAGTGGTGCCGTTGAAGACGCATGGGTCCTGCCAGTATCTACCCAGTATGATAAAGTTTTTGAAGGAGATACTTATGCAACTGAGCTTCTCGGCAGAGATAAGAAGGCCGAGTCTCTTCGCTCTTTCCTCGAAAGCTCATCCATCGTAAGTCTCAAGCTTGGTCGTGTTGATATCCGTTTCGGTGAGATATGGTCTCTCCGTCACTGGGTCATCGAACAGCTGCAGATGGAGCACACCGCGAATGCTAATCTTGCCATCCAGGTCACTCAAGACCAGAAAGTCTACGTTTTGCGTTCGCTCGGCTATCGCATTCTCTCCGACATTAACAAAGCATCTGCCATCATGCCCTCTGCCCTCATTGGCTCATGTCTTTTGACCACGCCCAACAGAGGAACCAGTCGTGTCGAGTTGGTGGCCCGTGTTCGCTGGCTCATGGGTCTAGTTCTGGAGTCTGGCGGACATGTTGGAGCACTTAATAAAGACATCCGCGAATTGACAGATGACGACCTCGGTTCAATTGTTGATAACGCCATCACCGTTCTTGGTCCTGACTTGGTGTCTTGCGAGAACAAGAAGCTTTTGGAGAATGTCTACTACGTCAAGGATGAGTTCAAGCTCTCATACTATCGTAACCAGCTCGTTTTCTTGTTTGTATCAGAAGCCATTGCCTGCATTGCCCTATACACAATCAATCGTCGCAACTTTGGTGAACCCATCAAGCGTAGTGACTTGGAGGCTAAGGTGCACTTCTTATCTGCACTCCTGTCTAGTGAGTTCATCTTCAAACCTGATGGCCTGGAGGTTAACTTGGCTCGCACATTGGAGATTTTGGAACGCCAGGAAGTTTTGACCCTTACCGATAATGGCAACTACATCGAGCTGAACCTCAAGAGTCTTACCCGCGGTATGCCGCCCTACTTTGACTTTTACTGCTACTTGGTTTGGCCCTTTGTTGACGGATATTGGTGTACTGCCCTATCATTGTACGCGTTGCCTCCCAACAGTAAAATCAGTGAGCGCGAATTCCTCAACATGGCTCAGATGGTCGCGCGCACTCTCTATGCTGAGGGAGAAATCACACATTCCGAGGCTCTTAACCGGGAAATGATCAAGTTCGCCGTTCAAAAGTATGAAAGCATGGGCGTTGTTGATCGCACATTCGATGAGCAAACCCGAGTACAAATGCTTAGCATTGGGGATCAATGGCAACCGACTGCGGACGCCGAAGGTCATCTCGTACTTGCTGGCCCTCTCTACGATCTCAGTGATGAAATTTCAAAGTCGCGTAACAAGAAACTCAAGTACGGTGTTCTTCAGAGTGTCTCTGAACGCGTATTAGCGGTCATTCAGCCCGTCGCGGCAAGTATGGTGACTCCTAAGATTTGATTAGTATGTATTAGTGTGTTATTAGACGTTCATTTTTTAATTCTTCGCATTTTGAGCTGCCTTCTTAGGCTTATAGTACTTTTTCTTGGGCTTTGGCTTTTCTCCATCGGGAACGGATTTACGGTCTTTGGGGTCTTTTGGTGTCTTCTCTTTGGGTGCGTTGTCTGTGTTCGAAGGCTTATCCTTGGAAGGTTGAAAATCTTTGGGTGGCTTTGGAGCTTTGGGCCCTTTTTGAGCGCCCTTTGATGTTTTGGCAGCGTTCGGGTTTTTGGGGTTCCCCTTGCCAGCACCGTCCTTGATCTTATCCTTCGGTTCCTTAAGCTTTTGCGACGGCTTCTTTACCTTTGTTTTGGTTTGTAAAGTCCATGTGCTAGGGCTTTTCAGATAGCTTTTGTAGACAGCGTCGTGCACGAGGCTACCACTAGGTTTTGTCTTGTCACTGAACTTTGGCGGCACCTCTTGCACCGCACAAACCTCAAGGGAGGAGTCAGGACCCAACTGTTTTTTCAAATCGGAGTTAAACACCGCAGCCAAAGAAGTGAGATTGTCCATACTGACCGACAGATAGAACCGGCCAAGCCCATTTCTGGAGACATAGTAGCTGGAAGCATCTTTTTCGACCTCGATCCATTCATTCAAAAGTTGCTTTACATCTTCATGCTCGATGCCATGAATATTCTTTACAACTATCCGCATGTCGACATGAGAGGACAAACCAAAGTAAAAACGTAATCAAAGCTAAAGTGACATATATGTGCTACTGGTGATACTTTAGGCTAAACCAGGTGCATGTTTCTTTCTTTGGTCAATTGTTGAACATTGTTGCCCTTTACTCTTCAAACCTCGTGCAATTTAGTGGCAGCTGTCAAGCTGCAGTCAACCCCAGCACATTAACAGTACTAGGTGAACCTGACAATATGTAGAGTTTTTACCTTCTTATAGGAGAATGAGATAGACTTGACGTCACTTGGAAAGTAAAATGTACCGTTATGTCTATTCACCATCTTTTTATACTAAAAACGGATTATATTTTCTCTTGATGCACACTTGATGCACGCTTAACGCACTCTATAATTGCAGACAGATTAAGACCAAGAACATGCATAGACTCTGCATAAGCTCAACACTATCTCATCCCTAAATTGCAAAGAACCCCTAATTGCTAAATTTGCGAAGCAGTCTCGAGATCGCTCATCGTCTCCAGAGATCAGGGTAGACTGCATTATCTCCCACCGAGTAATCAGATGCCAAGACTCATGAATTGTGTACAGATGCTACCTTAGGGATCAGCAGTCACACAATATTGCTTTTAAACAATTTTTGCGTATATGAACTTGCTCATGCTGTGTTCACGCGGCTCATCTACCAGCCGAGCTTGAATTTCGTCTCAAATTCGCGAGGTCATGTGAGTTGGCGAAATCTGTCTATATAGTATGAAGAAACCTTTGGTATTTTACGGTTCGTCTTATGGGTCTTTTTCGTAAAACTACAGAGATCTCTAAACTTTTAGAGCGGTTTGCCAATGGCCAAACAGAGATTGATGTTGCGGAGTTTGTGCAATTGAATGAGCTCATTCAAGAGAAGGGACAGGACGGTATCGTAGAGGCTGGTAAGACTCTCAAGGGCTTTCTCAAGCACGGAAACGATGAGGTGCAGTCCAAGTCTATTGACTTGATTCGTTTGCTTCTCGACAATGGAGGTGGAGATATTCAGGGAATCCTTTCTGATGACATTGGCCTCTCCAAAACACTGGTTCAGACGGCAAATAAGGGCGAACCCCGCCCCAGAGCCAAAGCTCGTGATTTCCTGAAAAGTAGGGCTGCAACCAACTCAACACTTAATGAACTGTCGACTCAAATATCTAATCAGCCCCAACACGAGATCAGCAAAGGGCATGAGGCAGTGATTGATGAAGCATCCAAGTACCACTTGAGTGAGTTTCATCATGACCACCAGCCGTACGCTGAGCCCGGTAATCTGGATGGACTCATTCCTGCTATCTTCCCCACGAGATCAAAACAGGTGCATCACGAACACCTGCAACAGGAGGAGATTAATACAATTCCCAAGCTCCTAGCCGTTGGAAATTCTCTTGTTGAGCAATTGAAACGCTCTGGTCCTGATAATAAGATTTCTGAGATCCTGGTAGACAATGGACAAACTGTGCGTAACGTTGCAATCAACACCATACATAAGGGTGATCAGGTTCCCGACGACCTATTCAAGCTGTATGATAATCTTCAAACTGCCATTCCCCATGCAGCCAAATACATAGCTTAATGTAGTACTTGCAAGTCCATGTAGTGTTATCCAACAACAATGACATTAGAGAGACTAGAGGATGATCCATCATATTCATCAATAAAAGCACACAAAATGGCTGCTAAAGGTAAACTAAACAGAGCCGATACTTGCTGTGTTGTCACTGCGTCCTCCCACAAACAGGGCTGTGGCCCAGAGAACCTGCTCAACGAAAACCCTCTCTCATACTGGCAAAGTGACAGCGTAACGCCGCATAAACTCACAGTGAAGCTTGGCCGTCAGCTAGATATCAGATCCATATGCATATACGTCTCGTACAAGTTGGACGAGTCCTATGCACCTCTCTCTTGTGAGCTATTTGGAGGAACAGAGTCTCATGATCAAACGATGCTAGGTGAAACAATGCTATTGAGGTCTTCTGGATGGGTTGTTATATATGATACTACAAATGAATCCACTAGTAGTTTACACTCTCTGTTTGAGATACACTTTCACAAGAATCATCATGGTGGTCGAGACACAGTAGTACGCGGCTTGCGCATATTGACGAAACCGGTGACAAATATTAGAAAAGAGACTCAACTCTTGAATTCTCAGTGCGCTTATAGGAGTTTAATTCAACGTTGAGAGAAAGAACAAGATGGGTGGTTCATTTACATACAGAGACCAGCACAAGCTGTGGCTTTTCAAGACGAATTGTAGTCTAGGACTAGAACAAGAATAAAAGAGTACCTACATAGCAAGTGAAGGAGTAAAGATACTGCGTTTGGTCATGACAGCTGAGCATGCATGAGCTAGTCACGTCACGTACCGCCTAGCAAAAAAAAAGCATAAAAACTAGTAAAGGGCAAAGCAACATAAGTATTAGAGGTACGATCAATTGAAAATATTGTACCGGGACCTTCTCCTATAGCTGAAATAGAGACCTAGCGGCGTTTTGTGGGGTAAATGAATTCATGCATGATGCAAGATGAGGTACGATGGCGAGCCGGAAAAACTATTGCTAACAAGCCACGTGTTGATCACGAATAACCCCATCAGAGAGATTAGTGTTTAATATTTACAAATCCGTGCACTGATTTGGTTTTTGCAACTATGAGGTTTACCCCGCTGAAGGTTGCCCTTCCGACGAATGGTCCTGCAGTACCCTGAGAGGGGCAGCTTATCTGGGCACTAGGAAAACCCCAAGATCCTCTGTGACAAATTTTCAGTCACTTGAGGGTTGCTGAAAAGTACAAATGGCGGATATACCATTGAACATTGTTATTTATATGGCTTTCAAGCCACTCATAAAAATTTATCTCAGCGCAGCACTGGGATTCGTCTCGGTCAAAGTAGGGATCCTAACCACTGAAGGTGCGTCGGTGATCTCTCAGATGATCTTGACGTTCTTTCTGCCATGCCTTGTATTTGCAAATATTGTTGGCAGTATTCAAATCGGCGACCTCAAATACCTCGGTATCCTAGTGTTAACGGGCGCTCTTTATCTCTCCTTGGGAGCGGTCTGGGCAGGTATCATCAGATTGACTACGCCAGTGCCAAAAGCCTGGATTGGCGGGATGGCCGTTGCATCTATTCTCAATAATAGTGGTGATCTACCCATTGCATACGTCACTACGCTTGGAAACTCCAAATATTTCCCTCCAGACTCCACAACCGTTGGCACTGCCTACTGCGTCTTGTACACGATCGGGTTCAACCTGTTTTTATTTAATCTGGGTGGTGGTCGTATCCTCACCATCGATGCTGATGTTCAGATCCCAAACAAGTTCGAACCAACTGTTCCTCCTTTCTCATTGGAAAAGATCTGGCAGCTCATTAAAAGGAAGTCTGGTATGAAAGATTCGGAGCTAAGTCCCAAAACATCACGCGCATTACAACACGAAATAACCAAGACATCTCACGAGGCTCCAGTGGGCCTATACTCATCTGACAATATTTCTTTTGTGAGCGGGTTGTCAAATAACGGCCTTCAAGGGTCTGGATCAATTGATGATGTTCGAGCATCGGAGAACGTTCTCACAACTAGACGAATTCGGTCCAGATCAATAGGTCAGGATAGTGTCTATACTGCAAGGCAGACAATTAAGGGTGCTTTGGAGGAGAAAGAAAGTGCAGTCAAAGTGCCTTTCTACAAAGTTCCAGGAAGAAAATTCAAGCGAGGCTGGCACACTCTCAAAGCCAAGAACAAGTTCACCAAGTTCATGTGTAACTTCTTCGAGAACCTTTTCCGTATCCAAGCATTGTCGGTTATGGTCTCACTCTTAGTCGCCTTTGTACCTTGGCTTCGACGACTATTTGTGGAAGATCCTAAACATCCAGTCTCGGGTATACCTAATGCTCCTGATGATAAGCCACCCCTTGACTTTCTCATGGACTTTGTCAAATTCATGGGTCAATGTCAGGTTCAATTGGGACTGTTTATGCTGGGAGGCACTATTGCAAGACTCAAAATCAAGTCACTGCCCAAAGGATTCTGGAAAACCCTTCTCTCATTGGGTCTTTTCAAACTAGTCCTTCTTCCCATCTTTGCAGTGTTCTGGACTTCTCGAGTCAAAAAGATGGAATGGTTCACATCTGACATGCCCATGTTCCCAGTTGTAATGACCGCTGCTTCTGGAACTCCTAGCGCCACCTCTCAAATTTACCTGACGCTGCTTTACACCCTCGATCCCGAAGATGCTGCTCAACAGTTGAACTGTTTTGGCGCTACGCTTATCGCCAATTACGCTTTCCTTCCTATCACAATGACGATCTTGATGTCTTATACTGTCAAAAATTTACTGTGAAAATAATTAGGTGGTTTCCTTTAAGACGAGCCGGTCTCGACGAACACATCTGCACATACATCGGCAAGCCCTCGAATTCTGGGTTTGAACGGCCCAAAGGCCATAATTGATCCAAAAAAGAGTTATCATACCTCTTTCTTATTAGATCTCGCTATCTTTCTCTTAATGTAATTACATATTTATTATCGCTCAGAGTATCGCTGCCGTACTTCAGAAAATTTCACAGCCACGAATTCGCCACACTGCTAATGTCTGACCGTCGACCAAATCCACCAGGATGGGTGCCTCCAAAAGCACCGTATAACCCCTATGATCCTATGGATCAACGTCCTGCTAAGGGCTATCCTAGTGAGTTCAATACCCCGGGCCAGCCCCGTAACTGGACGATGATCCCAAAAGCACCTTCGAACTACCGGCAAGTGAAGGACCAGCTCAAGAGACTAAACTACACACCACGCCCACCTAGTGAGCTTTATCCTGGCCAGTTTAAAGTTTTGAAAAGACGCAAGGGCTCTGGGTTTAACACGGGTGTGAAAATCATGGGTAAAATCGCTACGTGGGGAATTTTAATAGGCTCCGTTTTCTTCTACAGATGGAATGATGGTTACGACAATGTATTCAGTTATCCATACAAGACCCAGCTATGGCTGAGGCAACAGCTCTTTGGCAACTTGACGCCGCAACAAGAAGAAGACCTGGAAGGTAAACAGAAAGGTATGGTTAAGAAGACCAACCCTCAAGAACAGTTCAGGGCAGACGATCGCTACAAGATCAATGAGGAACCCATTGCATTCGAACGCCCTTCGCGCTCTCATGTTATCGAAGCCGAGCGAATTATGCAGGAGCGGGAGGAAGCGATTCTACGAGCTGTGGACATTGCGCAAGCCAAAGTTGCTGGTCAGAAGAAATCATCTTCTTGGTGGCCATTCAAGTAAAAAAAGCGGTATTTTCAGATGAATTTGTTAGTCGGGAGCCTCTAACCCGTTCGAGACCGCCGGACCTCCTTCCCAATTAGGTAAATTAGCATGCATGGGGTGGGTAGTCACATGCTCCCATTTGCAACATACATATATATATATAGATCCAGACTGTCTGTACAGCCACATAATGCTGGTAGAGTTTCTTGAGGATCTCTGGCTGCAATTTGCCTATTTCTTCCTGGTACTCTTTGAGACGTTTATCACCACTATTACTTTATGTCTGCCCGACTTTGTGATTCAATGGTTCACGAGGCAAGCAAAAAGTCTACTGAACCATACTGAGCTCAGTTCTGACAAGGAATATAATGCTCGGGTCAAATCCCTGATCGATGCCGAGTCCTTTGCTGAAATTTGCGACATTTTCGGCTACAAGGGCCAGGAGCACGTCGTTCAAACATCCGACGGGTATATCTTGGGTCTTCACAGAATAACTGGCCGTCGTTCCCCTCAATCTCCAAGGAATTCCAACAAGCCAGTAGTGTATTTGCACCATGGCTTGCTCATGGATTCTGAAGTATGGGTTTCCTGCACCGACCCGTCCAATAGTGTTGCTTTCGCCCTATCAGACTTGGGATACGACGTTTGGTTGGGCAATAATCGCGGCAATAAATACAGCAAGAAACATTGCCGTCTCAGCCCCTCCGATCCCGAGTTCTGGAACTTCAGTATTGACGAATTTGCTCTGTACGATATTCCCGACAGCATTCGGTACGTTCTAAGCGTCACCCGCAAAGAATCATTGACATATATTGGTTTCAGCCAAGGCACTGCACAGGCATTTGCCTCCCTGTCCATTCATCCTCTACTCAACCCCCATGTCAATGCATTCATCGCACTGGCTCCGGCCATGGCGCCTCCTGGTATCCAGCCTAGACGTATTCAGGCCATCATGAATTCGAGTCCATCTTTGTTATTCAAAATGTTTGGAAGGCGTGAAATTCTCAAGAGCACTGCCTTCTGGCAAGCAATCATGGAGCCCAATCTCTTTGTCCGTGTGATTGACATGTCCCTGATCTACTTGTTTAACTGGAGAGGTAAGAACATTACATACCCACAAAAGCTGGTTGCTTACAACCATCTCTACTCCTTCACCTCTGTAAAGTCAGTGGTTCACTGGTTCCAGGTCATCAGAGCTGGCCATCTTCAAATGTACGACGACGCTCTGACCAGACATCCATGGGAGACCAAGTTTTACCAGCCTCACCACTATCCCACTCAGAACATTACAACACCCGTTCATGTCATTTATGGTAATAGTGACTCGCTTGTGGATATTAAAGCATTAGTGTCCAGTTTACCTGATTCCACCCAAACCTATGAAGTGGATGGGTATGAACATTTGGATATTCTATGGGGCAAAGCTGTGCCAACAGATATTATCCCTCGCATCCAATCTATCCTCGCATCAGCAACAAAGCAAGCTCTTCTTGGTAACAAGGAGCAAAGTCGCAGGTGGTCGATGACCTCCCAGGAATCAAAGAAGAGTGATCGCAGCGTGATTGTTGGTGCATTGTACTAGATCAAATACCCCTCAGAAATCCATTCAATCAAGGTACCATACTGTATAATTATCTCAAGTAACGTTATAATATTATATGTCAAAATTGCAATGAAACTTGCCTCGCTGCCCGTACCATATGAAATGCGCCTCGAGATCCATCCTGGCTTTGTCATGGTGACTTTCGAGCCTGTGCTCAAGGCATACGAGGTTACTTATGCCCAGAAAATCACCCTGGAGCACAAAAACATCAAGGTTCTTGTCGATTTAGGCTGGAATAGTAACCTGGACTTAGTACTGGAGCCACTTGTCAAGGCCATTGAAAGTGTCGACTTGATTTTACTCACTCATGCAACTATAAAGCACTTGGGAGCGTATAGTTATCTGTATAAAACTGTTCCTGAGCTTGAAAGAGTTCCAGTCTACTGTACATATCCGGTAATGACCCTTGGAAAGCTAGTTACTACCGACGCCTACAGAGCGGCAGGTATAGTTGGGCCGTTTAAAGACGCAGTATTGACAGTTGCCGATATTGAAAAGAGTTTCAACAATGTCAACCTCATAAAATATTCACAGCCCATCCATCTCGCTGTGCATAACCTCGATGGTCTCTACATTACAGGCTATAATTCTGGTCACTCGCTCGGAGGCACAATGTGGAAATTGCAGACCCCACAAGATTTGATTTTGGTTTCCCTAGACTGGAATCACTCCAAGGATACGCATTTGAATGGTGGATTCCTCGCTGCTGGTGGTAAAGTGAACGATCAGCTCATCAAACCCCAGGTGCTCATCACAACCGCTAATGTATCAAAGGGTTCCCTCAAGAAGAATAAAGCAGATCTTACTGAAAACATTACACGCACAATCCAACGTGGTGGCTCTGTGCTTATCCCAACGTCACTGAGTCGCGCCCTCGAGCTTATTTTAATTGTTGATTCACTCGGTCTCAAGGTCCCCGTCCTTTTTGTGAGCACAGTTTCTCAAAAGCTGAGAAGCCAAGCTTCAACCATGTTGGAATGGATGATCACAACTATTATCAACCAATGGCAGGTTAAGAACGAGTCCCCATTTGAGGTCGCCAAAGTGAAGTGTTTGACAAGCTTGAAGGAGCTAGACGCATATTCAGACGAACCCAAAGTTGTTTTGTGCACTGATGAGTCTTTAGAAACAGGATTTTCGAGACAAATATTCGCCGAGTTTGCTAAAAGTACCCGGAACTCTCTTCTCTTTACTCAGGTGTGCCCACCAAAGACTCTTTCATCGGCCCTTTATGAGCTGTGGTCTAAAAATGGACTCTCTGCCATCAACGGTGATATATCTCTGAAGATTACAGAAGAGGTACCTCTAACAGGCGGTGAGCTTGCCAAGTATAGGGCGAAAATCGAGCAGGACCAGAAACAAAGTGGTATCGAAGAGGCTCTCGAGAAGCGCAACCAAGCAATCTTAGAAACTAATGCTGAAGAGTCATCGTCTGATGAAGAAGATACAATGCAAGCGGAATACACTGATGGCGGTGTCGTGGGTACAAACGTTCTCATGAGTGGCGACGTCTACGACTATGATGTCGCAGACAATGATGGGGTGGTTCAGTTCCCCTACGTTCCTAACCGCCAAAAAACAGACGACTACGGAGAAGTACTCAAGCCTGGTCAGTTCGAAAAAGTCGACGGCGAGATAGATGTCGAAATGGAAACAGAAGAAGTGCCAGCTATTGAAAATGTTCCCGAGATCCAAGAGGAGGCCGCCAAAGAAATACCTTTGAAACTAGTCAAAAGTGAGCGTTCGGTGAAAATGGGTTTGCAGATCAACTTCTTAGACCTCAATGGTCTCACCGATAGCAAGTCTCTTGTCATGGTGCTGTCACAGGTAAAGCCTCAACACATCATTGCTGTACCAGGAAACGCGCTTCAAGCAATTCGCAACGTAGACCCCAATGCTCTCATTGCAGATGTCCAAGTAGATGTAGCCACTGAGACACGCTACCTGGATCTGAAGCTCACAAACCAGCTTCAAGATAGCTTAAAATGGCAAAAGATCCTGGGAGGCGTTCGTGTTGCACGTGTCGTAGGCAAGATTGAGCCTGATCCGTTGCAAGAAGGTGGCCATTTACTTGATAAGCAGCCCAGTGTTGACAACCAAGCAGGCTCACTATATGTTGGTGAAGTTCGTTTGACCGAACTCAAAAAGAAACTGACGCAGGAAGGATACCGCGCTGAGTTTCAAGGCCCTGGTGTGCTTGTATGTAATGACAAGGTTGCGGTGCGTAAACAAGGTGAAGACTCTTTTGTTATTGAGGGTGGTCTTGACCCGGAATTCTACATTGTGCGCCAGGCTGTCAGAACTTTCCTTGCTCAAATCTAAGCATTTTGTTAAATAATATTTATTCCTAATAACTTATGTACCATATTCTTCAGCGAAGAAATTGTAACCCCTAGCAGTCGACCACCTTTTGAGGTCCTTGATGAGTGTCTCAGGTCCACATGCGATAATAGAAACATCTTCTGGACTTGTGTCGGCCAAGAAAGGACCAAAGTCTTCTTCGAATAAGGGCCTACCATTGTGTTGCGTTACGCCCTCGCCTAACTCTCCATCTTTTGGAAGCAACCTTGTGTTATCTTCGTCTTCCGAGATATCGTCTAGTTCAAATGCCCCGGCAGAGGGAGTGTCGAGAGACTCTTCAGGTTTTGAGCCCGTGATAAACACATCACAGGTGTCCAAGCCAATGCTAGGAAGCAACGCTAAGTCTGCCTTTGCGCGTGTCACCCATACAGCCTTCACGGTTGTGTCTGATGAATCTTTAGTGGCTCGCCAGATGGGTGCCACGAAGGAGAGGCCGGCACCGCCGCCGACTGCCACCACTTTTCTGAAAGCCAATGGATCGTATGGGCAGCTAAACGGCCCCATACTCGAATGCGTGTCAGCGGACTGTACTTGCCAACGCGTGCGCTTGACCACCAGCTTTATATCAGAATCAGAGTCAAGAGATGCCACAGTATAAGGATGAGAAGGAGTGATCCAAGCCGCCGGGTTCGTTAATTTTCGACTGAGTCTTAGATGCGAGCCAGGTGCGAAATGAGATGGCAGGGCCTTGCGCTCCAAAGTGACAAGGTCGTAAGTGGGTGAGATGGATGTCACTATGGGGACTGCGCTTCTGGCAATGGAAAGGCGGAAGATGAGTGCAAGCACAAAAAAGAAAATAGAGAACTCAACTAGAGCAGCAGCCGAAGGTCTTGAGTGGAAGAAAACTAGAACAGTGCAGATGAACGCCAGTGGAGCATGCGGAATGAAAAATGCAGAGTACCACCTTCTTCTGAAGAACTTCAGACTTGTGATACCCATAATAATATAACATACAAGTGCGATAATACCCACAAGATTAGCGCCAACGTTCAGCAGCTTGGCAAACTGGCCCTTCTTCAAGTACTCCACGGTGTAAAGAAGGCCATGGATCAAGCCAAGAAGAACAACTGTACGTCCTGTCCACTTATGGCAGAAAGTGAGCCCTACCACATATGTTCTTGGTAAAAGTGCTGGTTTAAGCACGAGGAACTGACTGAACACGGCAATGGCGAATGAAAGGCGCCCGGCGCGTCGAGCAATCCACGGAACCGAGTCAAAGTTGTGGTGTCTGATAAATGCTGCAATACAAAATAGAACCCATACCGCCGTGACTGCCCATGGAGGGCATGGCCAGCTGTAAGGGCGCTTTGGCCGAAGCTTACCGTAGATCAGACAACTACAGGAATAAAGAGCAAGAACGGAGAACAAGCATGCCAAAAATAGCATGGATGTAGCCGAATGGTCCGTTGAATGGTGATGTCCTGCATGTCGCGGCTCGAGCATTGTTACTTGTGTGATGTTTCCAGTACCTTGACTGTCAATTGTCAGCGATATACAAGGACCGTGTATGGACAAGGGGGGGGAGAGGGGAATGTGAGCAAATATGAGTTAATTGTGAAATTCTTGGTTGGAAAGATATTTTACGCGTATTTGTTTGTTTTAAAGTTGTCAAGGAAACCTCGGGGGTTCTCTACTCGAGTTCACAAACGTGCATGCGCATGCATGAGCATGCACTCGAGGATCTGTCTTATGACCCTTAATTGGGAGAAATTGAGGTCACCAAGAATAAAGGCGCCCTCACGTGAGTGCTCAAGAACAAGCGCGTTTACAAGAATACGAAACATTGGTGTGTTCCAATACTCACAGCTGGCTGTCAGTAGTTTTGCAATCTGGGGGCAATGGCAACAAAACGCCTTGAAAGACCGAATTAAAAATTACCGAGTGAGTAGGTTTTGGCGAGGAAATATTCGATCCGTGATCACACATATGGGTAACACCATGTTCGAAGTATTAGAACGAACATATACGATAGACGCTATTAGCCTGCAGTTAGTGCTCCCACAGCTGCAAACCTAATTACCTACCTCTAAAACTCGGAAAAATTGTATAGTATAGACTGTTCAGATATTAATCTTTAGCTTGTCAGTATTATAACCGCAAATATTCTTGCTTTTCAAATTTTGGCTCCCAAATCGTTCCCTCGATTCCCCAGATTACCCTATCAGAATTTGTCAATATACCTACCCCACATTCCAACATTAAAGCTATGGAAGCGGCAGACGGCCACGTTGGCTCGCATCCGATAAACAAGCAAAGCTTGGACTACGTCCTTCGAAGCGGATTCGCCGGGGGGCTTGCCGGATGTGCGGCAAAAACGCTTATAGCACCGCTCGACCGAGTCAAAATTCTTTTCCAGACCCGAAACCCAGAATTCCGCCAGTTTGCTGGTCACGCTATGGGCCTCTCTCGATCAATGTCCAAAATTTTCAAAACACAAGGTATTCTCGGTCTTTTTCGTGGCCACTCGGTTACGCTACTACGGGTCTTCCCGTACGCTGGCATCAAATTTGTGGCCTATGAGCAGTTCCGCAACTTGTTAATCCGTTCAAAATCAGACGAAGTACCTTGGAGACGATTCATGGCCGGCTCGCTTTCCGGTGTTACCTCCGTTTTCTTCACTTACCCAATGGATGTAATTCGTGTTCGCTTGGCGTTTGACACGGGGAGCACGGTTATTCGCCACCAGCTTCGCACAAAGATCCACCAAATTGCATACTCAACCGGCAAGTTCTCTCTTTATGGGTTCTACGCAGGCTTCGTGCCGACTGTCCTAGGCATGATCCCTTACGCAGGAGTTAGTTTTCTGGCACACGATCTAGCTCAGGATATGTTCAGATCGAAGTTATGTGCAAGTTACGCTGTGGACTACAGTAAACCACCTCACGGATCTCAGCCTCGCCCGCTCCGCAATCACGCCGAATTGCTTTCCGGTGGTATCGCAGGTCTTCTGGCCCAAACCGCTGCATACCCACTCGAGATTGTTAGAAGGCGCATGCAGGTCGCCAAAGGATCCCCTCTTTCACTCAGACAGACGTTTGCATTAATATATAAGGAGAGTGGAATCAGAGGATTCTTTGTTGGACTCAGCATTGGATACATAAAAGTCGCGCCCATGTTTGCCTGTTCGTTCTTTGTTTATGAACGGGCAAAGTATTGGGTAGGTATTTAATTTCTTGCTGTAACATTATTTATAGACTATCTCCATTTTGAGTACCAATTATCAATTGCATGCCTCGCCTCTACCTGTTTAATTTGCTCAGGTGTGTAGATATCCTCTAGGGGTTTTTTGTTCTTGAAAATTTCCTCCTCATGTACTGCCAGCTGCTTGCGAGTCAAAGTCACAACATTATGCACATCCTTGGGCTTGCTAGGATCCCATATAGACACGTAGAAATTACCGTATGCGCCGTCCAAACTCTTTCCGTGCCAAATCTCGTCAACAACGTACTCGATGTCTTCGGCGCTGATTGTGTTGAGACCATCAGGGAGCCAGTTGTTTTTCTCGAGCTGTGTTCTGAGTCGACGCTGCATGCTTTGAAATTGCTTTCCATGAATCCGAGGGCCAATGGATTTTCCACCCTGAATAGGATCATACACTGAATGGTACTGACCTACCCAGGTAATCAAGTGCGTTGCAATGGTGAGGCCGAAGATGGCGGGAATTGGTCCCAAGACGGGTAGAGTGCGGACTCTAAAGCCAGTAAGAACACTGAGCTCATTCACATCACCCTGTTCTACCTGAGCCTCATCAAGGTCCAGGATCTTGGCCTTATCAGCGCCGGGCTTTTCACTGCTAAAGATAGTTGTGATTCCACTTGACACTCCTCTGGAGCGTAATTTGATGCGGCAAACTCTGCTCAAGGGGTCCTCATTGGTGTTAGAGATATCAGCTATTTCCACCCTGCGAGGATCAGCCTTTGTAGAAGCGCCCATGGAGGAAATCACAGGGATCTTGTTCTTGACACAATACTCAAGCAAATCAACTTTGGTATCAACGTTGTCAATACAGTCAACAACGTAGTCTGATCCATCGAGTAAATGTGCTTGGTCCTTGGTCCACAGCGAGTTTATGGGTTCGATGTCGACCCAAGGAGCTACTCTGTGAAGGAAAGAAGCAAGACAATTAACTTTGGAGGTTCCCACATCATCGAGGGTGGCACATGCATGGCGGTTCAACGAGCTCAAAGTGACCTGGTCAAAGTCGATAATTTTGACCTTGCCAAAACCGCTGCGAACAAGCATTGTACAAGCCCAAGATCCCACACCACCAGCACCAACGACGGTGATCTTTGTGCCTCTGATTTTTTCAACATTCTCTTCACCTAAAAAGGCAATGTTTCGTGCCAACTGCTCGTCAATGATCTCCTTACTGACTTTCTTCTGCTTTGACGGCTTAGGAACACTCTGAGAAGCTACCCAGTTTGTATAGCATAGAGTAGCACCTATAGAAATAACTGAACTTGCTGCAACGGCAAGCCATAGCTTCATTATTTTCGCCAGATCTGCTGTTTTACTGAACTAATAAATCTTACTACCTGAGAGATCTTGTGGTGAAGGGATTTTGAGGGTCACGTGATTGATAGCCCGTCAATCAGTGGAGAAATGAATGTCAGTATTTGGCGTAAATGCGAGTAAGAGTGGCAAGAATACTCTCACTACTACTGACACCTACCAGTCTGTCAAGATCCTTGCAGAATTGTGTGTATCTTTCACGAGAGAAACTCTTGGAGGCAAAACGACGCACCTCTGCTACAATACAATACACTTCGCCCATATCTCTGTATCCCAAGTGGGGTTTATCAAGCGCTAGCTCCTCAATTGCACCAAACTTTAGCATGATCACGTCCTTCTTTGCACCCTGAGACTGCAAAGCCCCTTTGATATCGCCTGTTCCCTTGGCATAGCTAATACCCCCTGTTACAGTCAAATACACTGCTGCAAGAGCTGGTAATGCTGCAATTACACCAAGACCAAGCTGTTGACTTTGAATTAGTTGGTTTATGGCCTTCACCGCAAACTCGGCATCCACTTTTGTCTTCTGTACCTGGATCAGCAAGGAACGAATGAGTCCGCCTTTTAGCAGGGAGAGAACAGGAGAAGCCATTTCCTTCTCGTATACACGCATTACAGGCTCCAGGTCTCCTTGGCTCAGTGCAGTTTTGATGGCTTCATCCGACACATTGGAGGAGTTATCATGTGCGAAATCAATAACCATCCTTTGTAACGATTCCAAATCGGCCTCCAGACTTCCTTTACTCATGAGGGCGACCTCACTTTTTGGGTCAAGTCTGATCGTATAGTAAATTTGCAGTAGTGGTTCATAAACCCAATTCTCTAAAAACAGCTTGGTGGTTTCAACGATATTGGTTGAGAACCAAGACACGATTGAGCGCCATGATCCGAGTACAATCCCACCACTGAATAACCCCACTGTCAGAAGTGGCCACCATCTTGCCCAAAACCCGGGGATCGTGTCATCTAGCTGACCGCGTTGGTTGATGTGGTCAAGAATTGTCTGTAATGTTTGGAGTACTTGCTCTTCGTTAACGGACGGGGATTCTTGGACCTTTATGCCGATAGTGTTTGCCATATCGTGCACACCTTGAGATATAGTTGCGTCCAGGGACCCCGCTTGCTGCCAGCATTCCAATAGTTTACCTACAGTCTCGGTCGACTGTTGATAGGACCCGTTCAGTTTTGCCAAGTTCTGATCCGCTAGTTTAATCACTGGCCCTCTAAGAAAGGAATTGATTGATTTGAAGAAATAAAACCAGCTATTCCAGCCGTTCTTGGTGATATTGGACGGCCGGAGTTGGCTCAGATGGAAATTGTGAGCATGGAAGCCATCTTTAAGCAGAATGGGGAAGTTCTGCAGCCAACAGAGTCCAATCCCTACAGGACCTGAATATTTGATTTGTTTCCAGTACTCCAACCCCCTAGAAACAGGAATTACTTGGCGATCGACAGTATTGCGCAAACTCAAATCATAGACTGAGAGTGCTGTTTTGCCTACATCCGTCCATGTACCTGAGGATATAAGGATGGATTTATTCAAGGCTGTGTACGAAACACCCGATGAATTATCTAGCTCTTCGCGCAGATGCTGGACATTCATGAAAGAGGATTTGAGGCTGACGCCACGATCTCTCGAGAGTCTCGAAACTCGCGTTAAATTTCGAAAATTCTTTAATTGGATGAGAATCCGATGGAATATAGCGATTCATCTTGAGCCATTTTGCTCTTTGCGCTTGTGTCTCAGAATAGTTTCAAATGCTGTTTGAAGATCTTCAGGCGCCCCGATGAGCGCATCAGGGTTAAGGTAAGCTCACTTCCCACAATACCACTCAATGCCTCAACAAATTACTCCTGAACGGTTGAAATCCTGGATAGAATCGAGCGATGGAAGTCTGAGAATTATTGATGTCAGAGACGGTGATCACTTTGGCGGCCATGTCAAGTCAAGCACCAATGTGCCTTCGTCCCGGTTTGCTCAGGAGCTCCCGCGCCTTGAATCAGAATTAAAGAATGCCAAAACCGTTGTTTTTTACTGCCAATTATCCCAACAGCGAGGTCCTACTTGCGCAGCCGCCTACGCAAAGTCAGCTCCTGAGCATCAGTCTGTTTATGTTCTAGAGGGTGGGTTCCAAAATTGGGCGTACAATTTTGGTAAAGACAAGAACGTCACCGAAAGCTTCGTCTCGGATCTTTACCCCTAAGTGATGGGTTTTCCTTTCAACATGAAACGTCGCTTTTAAAGCTTGCGGTGGCTCCGCTACTAATTAGACCGGTTATAATAGGCACACGATACCGGCTCCCACAGACACTAAACATATTTAGATAGAAGTTAATTCAAGTACAATTCATAAATATGGATGTTAGCTATAAAGGTCTTCAACTGGCATTGTCGCGTAGGATATAAGTTGAGATGCCATATTAGTTTCTAGGTGTGATGAAAACCTGTGGGGGGACGCTATTAGCCTCACTGATATCGCGGTATTGCAAGTTGCCAAAAGAAAGGTCTCTAGGTATGTATGTATATCAGTTGTCCTTTAATTCTCTTGGACTACTTGGGCCGCTTATAGAAGTACTGCTTGTGGGTTCTACGGCATGCACGGAGACTCTTGCCACCTTTGGCCTGCATAACCATTTGCTGGCGCTCACGGTCAGGATCTAGCTCGGAAATGTAATAGTACTCTGGCTCCAGTGGCTTACCGGTGGCATCTTTACCCTCACGGTGAATTACACCAATGTAGGGAAGCTGCTCCAGGGTTCCGACAAGCAAGTTGGTATCGGCATCTTCAAGCGCACTATTGGAGGCCCGCACTTGACTGAGTCTAGTCGAGTTCAATCGAGAAAATGCAATACAATTGGCGGCCAGCCGCTCAATAGATGACTCGTCTGCCTTGGCCTTCTTGTTGGGGCGCGAAGCATTAGCGTCAATGGATTTCCGTTTCTTCTTGGTCTCGTTCGCTTGAGACGATTCTTGGGTCGGTACTGTGGGTGCCTGAACGTCACTAATGACAGGTTCTACCGGCTCGGTAGCTGTTGTCGCTGTGACGGTGGGGGCCTGGGGTTCAGGAGCTGGGCCAGTGCTCAAAGGCGTTGTGATATGGTCAAGTGCAATATTATCATGCTTGGATGCAGTGGTAGGGGAAGATGCAAGTACAGGGTTGGAAGAAGTGGGCTCTTCAGAAGGCTCAACTTCAGATGCTACTGCTACAGGTTGTGCAACGGTGGGGGTGTGGTCATTCAGGGCTGGGCTAGAAGGAGGACTAGGTACACTGGTGGCGAATGGTTCAGGAGTTTCCTGCTCATTAGTATGTTCAGTTGAAGTTGAGGGTGCAGGCTCCTTAGGTGCCAATTCCTTCTCCTCCACTTCAGCTGGCAAAGTCTCAGGCGGTGTTACCTCGCTTTTGCTCTGGAAAGCTGCCTCTAATGTGGCTGGAGAAGTCTGGGATACAGCAGGAGAGGCTGGAGTCTCTATGTTTTGATTCTCGTCCTCCTGTTGCAGGACACTTTGCCAATCTCTCGCGACACTCTGTGCTCTCTTTCTGATGTACTCTGCGAGTGTCATTTTAGCCTTCTCCACTCTAATTGGTTCGTCAGGGGTTTCAAACCGGACTTTCTTGGCGATCTTGGTGTTTTCTTTATCCTCCGTTTGCTCCAACTCCTGATCAACGCCTTCTTGAAAATTAGTCTCACCGGCATCAGTGTCAGATGTGGGTTTGAAAGAGGGAGAGGCAACGGGAGTAGCAAGAGTTTCACTCTTGTCGACATTTTCCTTGTCTGCTATTATGTGCTGAGCGGTTTTGTCGACCTCCTTTCTCTCAGAAGCTCTAGGAGGGTGACCGTGTTCCTCACTATCAGTCTCAGACTCGGTGGTTTCAGATGGGCCAGCAACGATATCGATAAAAGTGCGCACATTCTGGATGCTTACTTCGATTCCTTTGACCTTTTCAATGTAAATAGTCTGGTTGCGGACAACAGGGTACTCTTTAGGGCCCTGACGTCCGGGAACAATGACATCGAGGCCATTCCAGCCTAGGCACTCTAATGTTACAAGATCAGTGGCACTCTCATAGCAGATACGAGCGTGCACACGCGACACTAACTTGTTGGTGCTCTGCAAAACAAAGTCGCAAGCGCGACTTGATCTACCCACCAGCACGGGGATATCAGGCGTTAGTCTGATTGTGCGCAGCGCCTCCAGGACACGACGCGGTGGTAACACGAGATCACTGGTCGGGCTGCTGAGAGCGTCGCGTTCACTGGTCGGTAACGGCGTGGGAAGCGCGGGCGCGGCTGCGTCTTGATAGATTTGAAATTTGGCATTCTTATTGGGGGCAAATCCTGGCAACAAACGCGGAGGGGATGACGGGGGACAATCCATTCGCGCTTAGAGTTTCGCGTAGTAGGTCGCTGAGGTTTTGCTCCGGCGCATTTTGAGAATGTATGCAGAGCCTGCATATGCATGCATGACACCTATTGGGCGCGTCGCAAATGGTCCATTTATAACGTTCAAAACTCTTTCATTCAACTAATAACGTATTTAGTTCATGACTGGGTGGAAAATTTTGCCGGCATGTTGGCCGTGTGTGCCGAGAACCGACACGCGTGTCATTCCATTCTCGCACGCCTAATGGGAAAGTGGTGGGTATATAGGGTTGGAGATGGCATTTTGAGAACATAAGACCGTGGATACGCGCAGCTTAATATTTCGAATTATTCTAATAAAATTTAGTTACTTCATTCCTATTAACGCAGCGCAGATCTTGTGACACCAAGCACATTCCATTACGAAATGCAATAGCTAGCCACTCGGTCGGTAGCCATGGCGACCACCCCTTAAAATGACCGGAAAAAGGCGAACAGTAAGCTCTCCAGTTATAATCTGTATACTATTTACTATTTCTATTACCTGGGCCGTTTTAATCGCGTCCTGCAGCCCCAGAACACCAACCTGTCTTGGGTCATTAAATTAGCTAGTACAATTGTCCGAGTATATCAGGCTCTTCTATGTGGCCCAAGTACTATGAGTACCACTTTTTGATCAAATTTTGTACATAAATCCAGTCAATTTATCCAATAATTTTAAAGAGGTTAATTGAATTCCATTTCTAGCCCTGAAAGTGAACACATAGATTACAGGTAACGCTATTGCAATGAGGGGAGTCGTCAGAAGAAAGAGCAGGCAACATAAAGGGCAAGATTGTTTACGCTGAGACTGCCATTTTCTGCCGAAAATCGAGCTTGGAAGTTGTAGATAACGGATCATTAATTACGTCACAGTGCATATTGAGGTTAGACATTGACTAATGGGGCAGTCTTGAGGCTACTCCGCGTAAAGGACGGGCAAAGTTCGTTTGGCTTACAAGAAGGGCAAATCGGTTTTTACTAAACAAAATGCACTGATTGAATCACAAAAGTCCCGCTTTAAAGCTTAGACACACACCTTTACACACTGCTATATGGAGGATTCTCGCCAACTTGAATACAGTGCCATTCTCGCTTGACTTTGAAAGAATTAATATGATTACAGAAGTCGTTTAACACCGACAAGAGCTCTAAGGGTGAGTAGCCAACCACCGATAAGAACTTTTGAGTGTGCATCCAACATGCCAACATATAATATTAAACAAAATGGAGGTAAAAGCAGTCCCAACGCTGATAGTTAGCAGATTGACAGAGCTTTTAGAACACAGAGAGCTCACTGGAGAGGTCCTTTTATTGTTAACATCCCGTAGTAGTCTAATTATAGGATTCTGTCTCAACGCGAATCACAAGAACGCGAATCTTAAGGTCCTTGCCATGTACTGTTCAATTATACCGTCTGCACTTTGAGATTGCTGGTATGTGAGTCCACAGGGTTACCAGTACGCGAACATAATAGGAAGAGTCTAATTGTGTAGCGTGACCAGGAGTCAACGTGATGGCTACACTGGTGGGACTTCCTTGCACCTATTTAGTTGTACACAAGGTACAATGTTCACTTTAGAGTGTATTTGAGCTTACTAGACATACCCCAATGATCAGCATTTGTCTAGCGCCTTAGCGCGTCTGGACCGATGTCCTCTGAGAAGTAAAAGGAATGCAATATGCAAACGTTTCAGTCCAAGAGCTATAAAATGCATTTACAGTAGCTTTTAAAATAATTTTAAACCAACTTATCCCCACAATGCCTTGAAAACGAGATAATATCGTTACTGTCGGACACCCCACAACTCGCCAAGGAGAGCAAGTAGTGTGACACTAATATTCCAGAATGCAATAATCTAAAAGAACAACAATATTTAGAAATACCCAGCTCGCTTTGTAGCAATAGAGGCTAGGTATACCGCTGGCGGTGCTCCGTTACATAATCCTCTTAGGGCTTTAGTGGCGCCCTGAGCTTGATCCACTCAAGTTTACCAACTCGTTCGAAACACAGTCAGTTAAACATGAGTAAGGGTACTCCATCTATGGGAAAGCGTCACACTAAGAGCCACGGCTCTGTGTGCAGACGTTGCAATGCTCACGCTTGGCACTTCCAGAAGCAGCGCTGCGCTTCTTGCGGCTACCCCTCCGCCAAAATTCGTTCCTACAACTGGGGTCTTAAGACCTCCCGCCGCCGCACTACCGGTACTGGCCGCATGAGATACCTCAAGACCGTTCAGCGCCGTGCCAAGAACGGTTTCCGTTCTGGTGTCGCCACTCCTAAGGTTTCCGCTTAGATATAAAATATATAATAACTTGCACGTCTTTTCTTAGCGGGGGAGCAGGAGGCACCTGAACACCCAAAAGGAAGCATTCCCCGAGCTCCTCAGCTGGGGCCGTGCGTATTTATAGTTTAAGTTGATACTTTAGATCAGTGATGTGAAAAATTGTAAATATACGGAAGATGGTCAGCGGCTTCTATAGAAGCAGGTTAATGTGCCAAGTTCGGAAACATATTCAATAGCGAGCCGTACGAAACGGGACCTAAAGCTTTGGCAGGGCTTCTGGCAACACTGGTTCATGGTACCCTCACCGCAATAGGCTCATAAGACTATCAGAGTCGTGGCCTTTATTGTACGGTTGTAATAGCAAATCGTTAATAGCGTATCGTTATACTTTAAATAAACAACAAACTAGTGGTACATCATTCCAAAGTCTCCAGACAGAAAGCAGTTTAGACCCAAATTAATGACCAAGACTACTCTAGTACAGGCAGCTCCAGACAGATCCAATGCACTTTCACGCAAATAACGCTAAACTATGCTTTACATATATATTAGATTAACCTACTCGTCAATGACGGTGGTCGAAAGGCCCTTGGGGTTGGCAACAGCAACGGCCTGGACGTATGAGAAGAGCTTCTCCTTGGCACCCTCCTCGTCGTTACGCTTGCGGGAGATGCGAACGCGGATGCGGGCGGGGATACCCTTGATACCACGGGCCCAGAGAGCCTTGTTCAAGAGGGGGTCGATGCGGACATCGGTAGTGCCCATCTCCTGTTTGGTGAAGTCCTTGACGGCCTTAACAGCCTTGGGGGCGCGCTTCTTGAACTGAACGCTGTGGACACGCTTTTTAAGGTGGATAGTGTACTCACGGGTGACAACGTCGTTGACAGCGCTACGCGTCTTCTTGCCGGCCATTTGAATGAATCGTTGGATTGTTTGAAATTTGGATATGAGTGGGTGCCCAACGGATGGTGCCCTAACGTGATTACTAAGTGTGACATCACTCGAACAACCGCGCACGGCACGCAGGCGAATACTTCAATAAAGTCGGTCTCGTCATTCACAAATATTTACGAGTATATTCTCACCGACAGGCCTGGTCTTTTCACTCATTACAGAGGCGGTTCTAATATGTAGTGTAATGCATAAATCTGCAAGATTATGCAGATGGCAGTGACCCGATAGAAGGTCTATATAGCTCTCAGGTTATTCTATGCTAATTACTTCCCAATTTGAGAGCGATCACTTGATTTTATTCGCTAGCGCATTGCGGTTGTCGTGTATTGAGAGTTATAAGAGACACTACCTACTGATCATAAATCGAGGTTTTAGAAGCTTTGGTCATCATCAATACTAGTTTGCATAAAACATTGACACAATTATTTAACTAGTATACAATTTATAACCCCAATTTCACGAGTTTGCTGCCCGTAAACCGAGGGCTGTCCTTAGGTGCAAGCCAACCCCAAAATCCATCACTGAAAAATACACAGGATCATGAACTACACTAACTACCGAAATCCCCCCGAATCAAACCTCCCCCAACACGTTTTCGTACCTCTTTTCCCAAAATTTCACACCGCCCCTTAAACCACCCCATCACCCTCCACGTCTCACACACGAGCTTACATACACGTCATGAAGCTGGATATCAAGAAACAGTTCCAAGGACGGTCATTCCGTGTCAAAGGGATCGATTTGCACCCCACGGAACCGTGGCTGCTCTGCTCTTTGTTCACCGGTACCGTCCAGATCTGGAACCACGAGACAAGCGCGTTGGTGCGCACCTTCGAGGTGTCCAATATGCCTGTGAGAGCCTGTCGCTTCATTGCTCGGAAGAACTGGATTGTAGTGGGCGGCGACGACATGCAAATTCGCGTTTACAACTACAATACCTCGGAGAAAGTAGCGCAGTTCGAGGCACACGTCGATTACATCCGTTGTATGGCCGTACACCCCACCCAGCCGTTCCTGTTGTCTGGTGGTGATGATATGATCATCAAGTTGTGGAATTGGGACCAGAACTGGCGCTGCGTCGAGTCCTACAAGGGCCACACCTCCTACGTCATGTATGTTGCCATCAACCCCAAGGACCCCAATACCTTTGCATCTGCTTGTATGGATCGCACGGTCAAAGTGTGGTCTTTTGGTGCCCCCACGCCCAATTTCACTCTTGTGGCCCATGAGACTAAGGGCGTCAACTACGTCGATTACTATCCCTTTGGTGACAAGCCTTACTTGATCACTACAAGTGACGACAAAAGCATCAGAATTTTTGACTACCAGAGCAAAGGCTGCATAGCCACTTTGACTGGTCACTCTCACAACGTCTCTTTTGCCATTTTCCACCCTGAGCTGCCCATCATTATCTCCGGTTCAGAGGATTCCACTGTCAAGATCTGGAATGCTCGCTCCTACAAGCTCGAGCAGACCCTCAACTACGGCATGGAGCGTCTCTGGTGTGTTGCCGCTCGCCCCAATTCTAACTCTGTCGCCATGGGTTTCGAAACCGGCTCTCTTTACCTCAAGTTTGGTAGTGACACCCCTGCAGTTTCCATGGACTTCAGCGGTAAGCTGGTTTGGGCCAAGCACCTCGAGGCCTTCTCTGCCACTATCAAACCCACACAAGAGGAAGAAGCTCAGATCTCCCTCACCCCCAAGGACTTGGGTACCATAGATATGCATCCCAGCCAGCTCCAGCACTCCCCCAATGGTCGCTTTGTCGCTGTTTGCGGTGACGGTGAGTACGTTATTTACACTGCTCTCGCATGGCGTAACAAGCAATTTGGTGAAGCTCAAGACTTTGCCTGGGCCCAAGACTCCTCCGAGTATGCTGTGCGCTTGAATGATGGTTCCGTCCGTGCATACAAGAACTTCACCGAGCGTGCTAATAGTCATTTTGCACTGGAGTTTGAGCCGTCCAAAATCTACGGCGGTGCTTTGCTTGGTATTGCCTCCTCTGAGTTCGTTGCTTTCTACGACTGGGATTCTGGTGAGTTTGTGTCTCGCGTTGACGTCGAGGCTACCGATGTCATCTGGGCTGAGTCTGGCGAGCTTTGTGCTGTTATCTGTGATGACTCGTTCTACATTCTCAAGTACGACCGCGAAGTATTCCAAAGTGCCCTGCTCGAGGAGAACCTGGAAGAGGGTGTTGATGCCTTCGAGGTACTCCATGAGGGCTCTGAAAAGATCCGCAACTCTCGTTGGGTTGGAGACTGCTTCATTTTCACCACATCAACTAATCGCCTCAACTACTTGGTCGGCTCTGAGGTATACAATATCAGCCACTTTGACAAGGACATGCACCTGCTGGGTTACATCCCTCGTGACAATGCTATTTATTTATGTGACAAGGACATTAACGTCATGTCTCTCAAGCTTAGCCTTGCTGTCATTGAGTACCAGACTGTTGTTTTGCGCGGTGATATGGAGTATGCATCCGAGTTACTGGGCAAGATCCCCGACGGTGAGAAGGACCGAGTCGCTCGTTTCCTCGATGCACAAAATCACAAGGACATTGCTTTCCAAGTATCTCAAGATTCCGATCACAAGTTCGAATTGGCTCTTGAGCTCAATGACCTCAGCGCTGCTACCAAGTTGGCCCAGGCACAAAAGGACAACACCTCCAAGTGGCGTACTTTGGGCGACGCATTAATGCGTTCCTGGCGTTTGCGGGAAGCCGAGGAGGCTTATGTGCATGCTCAGGACCTCGACACCTTGTTGCTAATCTACACAAGCACTGGTGATAAAGAAAAGGCCGCAGACCTCGCTGCTAAGGCGGAAGAGCTTGGCAAGTACAACTTGGCGTTCAACGCTTATTGGTTCGTTGGAGACGTTGACAAGGCTGCCGATCTACTCATTCACACCGACAGAGCCGCTGAGGCATCTCTTTTGTCCCTCACATGGGGCGGTGATGTCAACAAATCTATCAAGGAGTGGAAGCACAGCCTCGAAAACAATGACCGCTCCAAGATCTCCCAGTTCATTTTGGACCCCACCAGCGCTCCTGAAAAGTTCCCTTCGAAACTGCATGAGAAGGTTTGGATCCGCTCGCAAGCTGATGCCCTCATTGATCTCGATGATGTCGCTGATGAGGCTACCCCTGCGCCTGAGGAGGTTCCTGCAACTGTATCCGATGCTGTTCCTCCTGTTGCAGAAGAAATCCCTTCTCCTGATCCTGAGCTTGTAGCCGAGACAAAGGCATTAGACGCAGAGTACGAAGAGGCCGAAAAGGCCATTGAACCCGAGAGTGCCCTCGAAGGCCAGGGCGAGTTGGGAGCTCAATCAAATGCACAGGTTGAGGACGAACTCGAGGAGGCAGAGATGGATAGATTATCTAGATAGCGGTAAAAATTGAATAGCTCTTAAATGTAACTCTAAATATTGACTACATGAACCAAGCTGAACGGTGCCCAGCCTTCCCAGCTAGATCGGGTTCCGCACCCCTAACCCTGTATCCACATTAGGATTATGCTGACCTGCCAGGCTCCGTCATTCTGGCACATGCGTTATCAGTTACTGTTTGCAATTGCTAGCGCTCTTTCTATTCCCAGCGTCGAGGAGCTGATTGATGCCGCCCTCGGTGCCGGCGAACTCATCGATATCCCCGAGGACAAGCGCCTTATCGAGCTCGAAGGCGGTGTTCGGGAATGGGTCACCGAGGAGGAATTGTTTGATTATTTGCGCAGCGACATCAAGTTCTTTGATATTACTCAACACCAGGACCCTGTAGTCACTGCAAAGGCCTCTGTTAAGTTCCCTACCGAGGTGGCCCATGAAAAGGCCGTGCACAAGCTGTCGAAGCAGCTGAGCAAGAAGAACCTCGAGAGCACTTTGACAGAGTTCAGTGGTTTCTATACCCGTTACTGCAAGTCCGAGTATGGTCTTAACAGCTCCTTGTGGCTCCATGATAAGGTCGCTTCTATCGCTGCCGACCGCGATGATGTCACTGTATCTTTGTTTGATCACGAATGGCAACAAAAGAGTGTTATTGCTAGCATCAAGGGAACCAAGAACCCCGAGGATATCGTTGTTGTTGGCGCTCACCAGGACTCCATTAACCTGGTTCTTCCTAGCATTTTGCCTGCCCCCGGTGCTGATGACGACGGATCAGGTACTGTTACCATTCTTGAGGTGTTCCGCACCCTTATTGAGAATGACTTCAAGCCAGACAATACCCTTGAGTTCCACTGGTACTCTGCTGAGGAGATTGGCTTGCTCGGTTCCCAGGATATCTTCGCTGCCTATGGCGAGAAGCACGCCAAGGTTAAGGCCATGCTTCAGCAGGACATGACCGGCTACTCTGCGGGTTCCACTGAGGACGGCTCCCCTGATACCCTCGGCGTCATTGTTGACTATGTCGACGATGCCCTCACTAACTTTATCAAGTTGGTCGTGGACAACTACTGCGACATCAAGTACGTCGAGACTACCTGCGGCTACGCCTGCTCAGACCACGCCTCTGCTTCAAAGAACGGCTACCCTAGCGCTTTTGTTATCGAGTCCGAGTTCAAGAAGAGTGACCACTTTATTCACACCACCAAGGATACCATTGACCGCTTGGATTTCGACCACATGCTCCAGCACGCCAAGCTCACTCTTGGTTACGCCTATGAGCTCGCCAAAGCCAAATTTTGAGAATAGCTCACTGCAATAGCCTATAAATCTATATATTATGCTACTTTGCTCACAATCACCTGCGCCTTCTGCAACGCATCTATGGTGTTTTGCAGCTGTTTGCGTCTTTGGATTGTGTTCTCGTTCTCTTTGACGAGTTCATCTAATCCTTCATTCTGGTACAACTTCTCTAAAAGCTCTTTTTGGATCTCTTGCTTGGAACGCAGAATTAGGTTGAAGGAGATGGCCTTGGGCACCAAGTCGGAAATTGTGGTCTGGACAATAGCAAAATATGATTTGATAAGAAGCTTAATGACCTCGACATCCATGGTTTCTCTCTCGGACATCTCTCCGTTTGCTCTCAGTTGTGCAGGAGGAGCCTCCATAGCGATGAGTCTCTTCTTGGAGCGAGAAGAGAAGAGATCACCAAAGAAGCCACCGAAAGGAGCGTCCTTGATATCGTCCTTCGTGACCTGGACACTCTCAGATTTACCAATAAATTTGCCTGTCTTGGCGTCCACACTCTGGGGTTTCGACATGGTGATCTGCTGGCGAACAACGTCAGCGGCATGTGGACCCTTGATGAGGTCAGGGTGGGATGTATTGATGTAAATAGACTCCATGGCAACAATGTCTTTGACAAGGTTGGTTGTTGGTTCCATGGCGGTGCGCAAAAATGCAATAAACACCTCCTGTACCTGCTGCTTCAGCTGAGGATAACGAGAGTAGTCGTTTTTAGAGAGAACGGTATTGAGCATCTTCACCAACTCATCATAAATAAGCTGAATACACTTGAGTGCAGGCTCCTCGAAACGACGCACCTGTTTTTTCATCAAAAATGTAAAGGGCTTTGAGGAGACAAACAAAGCGGGTGTGAGACCAGCGGAGTTGTGGAGGACAGTGCGGATATCGGCATCTGTGATTGTGTCGAAAGGATCCAGAACCTTGATACCATTAGCAAACACCTCATGGAATACAAATGACAAGCGGGCACCGCCGCTAAGTTCCTGCGTGCTCACATCCATATTGTGACCGTCGAGCATCTGAGCATAACCGTTGGCGAAGTTTGTCACCACAGAGAGCACCACACTCGAGGGAGAGCCCAGCTGTGCAGGACCAAGAGCACTCAAGTCGGCACGTGTCTTCTTTATACGGTTATCGATGCGAGTCTTGAGGTCGGGTAGCGTACGTCTAATGTGGTCGAAAAGAATGGTATTGAGCCGTTTGGAAAGATAAGGTGTACCGCAGATAGAAGCCTTGTTGGAGTACGCTGGGTGTGTAGCAAAGAACTGGTGCTCGGCTTCGAGCGCCTTGCCAATAGACTTGGATGATTTAATATCCTGCTGGCCGCGGTTGATGACAGGCACGTAACCAAAGCGCAAAGGAATGACTTTACCGGTCATGATATCGAGAACATCTGTTCCCTGGTCCATCAAGTCAATCTTGGTGAGAACACCGATGGTACGGCTTCCTTCGGGGTCGACTTCACGCGCCAGCTTGAGACCATCGGAATTGGCCAAATCTGTGTTTGCAGCAGTGACTGCGAGAATAATGGCATTATCCTTTTGGATAAACTCAAGGAGCATTTCCTTGATCAACCGCTCGATATCTTTCGGCTGGTCTCCGACGGGGACCTTGGTCAAACCGGGCAGATCGACCAACGTCAAAGTCAGGACATTGGGGGAATGAATCTTGAGGTTAATAGGGTCGGGTGAGATTCCTTTGTTTCCAGTTGTGCGGTCAGTCTCCGCGACAATCTCGTCACGAATCTGATTAAAGTCGTAGAACTTTTTGCCAGGTTTATGCAAGAACTCGCCCCATTCGTATTCATTAACTGTCTCGAGCTCGTCTTTATTGACTTCGGATGGTAAAGGGCGGTTTACCAACTGCAAAACGAGCGGGCGACGGGTCACAATGCCAGTACCACGGGGCAAGAAGTCGCGGCCCACGATATTCTCCAAGACGGAGGACTTGCCGGAGGACTGAGAGCCCACAACAGCAATTTGAGGTAAATCAACGCCGGAGGTTGTGCTCACAGATGCAAGAGCATCCTGGAGCTGGTTCACAACATCAATGAGATGACGATCCATTGTGAGGGTGTAAGGATGCGTGGAGGGTCTTATAATGGAGATAGTGGCGCAGGTGTAATATAAAAGGCATGGGCAGCGGCCCAAAAGGTAATTTACATGGATATTTTAGTCTATTATTTTGGCTAATAGGTAATTAATTCAAGTGTTTTGACCATTTGCCGCCCGCCACCAGGGACCACATCGGCATGTATTGGAAACAGCTCTATTATCTTCCAGCTTAGCGAGTTTCTTAATAAATATTATCTTATAAGATCTCAGGAACGATTATTTAGTCGAAATCACCCTCCATCTCACCAATCACGTCCTCCTCTGCTTTGAGCTCTGGTGAGTAGAGTCGCCTTGCCCTGAGGTGAAGGAATACGACTCGTTTGCGCTTCTTGTTGAACCAGAACCACATCCTTGCCCAGATAGACCCTTCCTCGTCGGCCAAAACGCGATCAGGCATTACCAATGAGTAACAATTGCAATCTCTAAGACAGATTTGCTCGTCGATGGCATCCCAGAGGTTACTGGGGACTTTTGAACCGAGGTTTCCAAGAGTATTGTTCACTGTGTGCATTACCTTGGTAGCACTAAACTCTCTGGTGAACAGATCCGGCTGGAGGCCACTAAAATCTCTATCGGGGTCACTTGCATTCAACACAGAGATAAGATAGAGGTACTGCTTGCGGTTTGAACCAAGCTCCATTGGACCAAAAGGGGTATTACTTGAGGATCTGCGTTTGCGATCCAAGGAGTTTGGGGGACTAAGGAGCTCTACACTGCCGAGACTTGAGCTGAGGCCCTGGTTGAGCTGGGGGTTGAGAGGGAAGGAAGTACTAAGGGATCCGGCTCCAGGCTCGATGTCAATTACCATCTCATCAAGATCTTCGTACCTACTCTCTATGCTTTTGTCCAAAACGCGTTGCAATTTACGATCACCACTCGAGATCTTGGTAGTGAACAGCTCAAGGCCACCAAGCACCTGAGTGTCGCTGAGCTCGAAGCACAGCTGGTTCGAGAGCCGATCGAATTCAGATATTTCCACGTACTTCATTGTTAAAAGAGACTTCTCAGTGGCGAGCCTCCGATGCAGTCCAAGTTAGGAATGATTACTAACCTCAAGCGAGTTCGGAAGCTTTATATGTATAACCCCAGCAACGTGCTGCAACTTGGCTGAGCGATGGACGATAACTATGTACCCAGGCTCCGTATTATGGTATTTTAGGGCATCGCCCTGTGTCTAGAGGCATTGTGACTGCTAACAAGTCGATTTCTCGCTGTCCCATGCGGTCTTCTTTGCATATAAAGGCGGTTACCTGCAAGAAGTTGCATGTGTGGGGTGGTTCACTGGAGCGACTAAATTGCCCGGCAACCACTTGGGCCCGATAAAGCAAGTAAATTAGAGAATCAATGCACGGTTTTCGCGTAAAAAGCATCAATTGGTGGACCATAATCAAGGTTTAGCCCGTCAATTTAGAGTTGCATTTCGCGATTGCCTAACCGTTAATAGGGAAACGCACGAATATCGCACGTGGTTGGGTGATTGTCCCCAAAGGAGAAAGGGGTACTAATTTGGTCATTGAAGGCTTTTGGTATGCCATTTGAAATAATAAGTGTGCATTTTGAGCCTCCGAGCCGATTTTGGTGTGTTTGATCTCAACTTGAAATTCAAGGCTAAATGACCTCAAGACATCCCAGGCCTCAGGCCTTACATAAATTTTCCTAGTCATGTTTGAGCTCTATTCACCAGAAGGACTCCGATCTGACGGTCGCAGATGGAATGAGTTGCGTTTTTGTAAAGTTCAGATGAATACACATCCCAAATCCGCCGATGGAAGTGCCACCGTGGAGATGGGTGGCACAAAAGTTGTTTGCATGGTTCAAGGACCCAAGGAACCCACTAGTAGAGGAAGCAACGAGATGGAGCTTACTGTAAATATCACACTTGCCCCTTTCAGCGGTCAGAATCGTGATAAACGGCCAAGCAATGATCGTAGACTACAGGAGATGGCAGCTCGTTTAAAGCAGCTCCTGCAACAAGTGGTTCTCGTTCATCTCAGTCCTCGTACAGAGACTGTAGTTCAAATTACTGTACTATCACAAGACGGGGGTATTCTCCCTGCAATCATTAACGCCACAAGTCTTGCACTAGTCGATGCAGGTGTACCCATGTATGAGTACGTTGCGGCATCAAGCGTGGCACTATACGATCAAAGTCCCTTGCTTGACCCATCTAGCTTAGAGGAGACAGATCTTCCCAGCGTTGACATTGCTGTTGTTGGCACGGATCGAAAGGTAGCGCTTTGCGTGATTGACCGCAGAGTAGGACTGGACAGAGTTGCGCCTGCGATGGAGCTTGCAGTTGAAGGCTCAGTCACTTTGAGATCTATTTTGGACCAAGAAGTCCGCCGTCATGGCGCCGAGCGGCTTGAAGCTGCTGCTGCATTGTAGATGAATCTAGCATTAATGTAAACTTATGATCATATGTATCTTTTTCTGGACATTGACGAGCTCACTGTAGACACTCATTTGTTTTGGGTGTAAGCACTGAGCGATGGTTAAGTTTTTATGACCGTGGTCCCTCAGTCTTGTTCATTTATTACAACCACGTCCATACCAGGAATTGCCTGTGGAGGCGATGGACATATAACCAGCTTGTTTGCCCGTGTTCATTCACAGGTTCATTTTTCTAATCGATTTGTATAACAATCACTAGTGTCTTCTTCTCTTTTTTCCAGATTTTAACAATCCAGACCCATTTTCGCTTCGTGACATTTTGAGGATTTACAGAGGTTAATTTAACAACACATGTGCTTGTAAATTGCACTTAAGCTTGGTACTCCCACGGCTAAAACTTGAGACATATGCACTGACTAGCCATTATTAAATCTTTGTCTTTCACTTCTCACTTTACCCCATTCTTCACGTGTAAAGACACTGCATGCAGCCTGCCCCTTACATACGCACCTCAATGGAGAACATTTTCGAGTTTGAGCAGCGTGTTCTTGGACAGAATGAGGCGATTCTCGATGATTTGTCTCTTGCGAACCTGCGTAAGTACAAGTACTCGTCCAAAGACATGTCGCCCACCTCAAAGTACATTCTCGTCCACTGGTGGAACTTTGTTGCTAAGTTTATGCCTGGATGGCTGGCCCCTAACGTGATCACTCTGATCGGTGTGTCTGCAATCCTATTTAACATCTTCTTGATTCATATTTACTGCCCTGATCTCACCACAGAGATGCCCACATGGGTTTACTACTGGGCCGCCTTCTCTTTGTTTTTTTACCAGACTATGGACAATGTAGACGGCAGACAGGCCCGCAAAACGGGCACAAGCTCTCCTCTTGGTGAGCTTTTCGACCATGGAATTGACTCTCTCAACTGTACTTTCAGCGGTTTCTGCTGTGTTGCCAGTATCGGAATGGGCCACTCAGTCTGGGGCTATCTGCTCATGTTTTGCACATGTGGAGCAATGTACTTCAGTACTTGGGAAACATACTACACACGCACCCTTTTCCTGGCCTTCTTGAACGGTCCCACCGAGGGATTGTTGATCACTAGTGGTGTACACATTTTGTCTGCTATCAAGGGTGTTGCATGGTGGCAAACCAGATGCGAGTTCTTGTTTGGATTCAGATACAATGAGCTGTGGACCCTGAATGCTGTACTTTGCGTCATTTTTGCCCATGCCCCTTCATGTATCGTCAATGTGAAGAACATCATCTCTGAGAGAGATGTCACCATGGGCGAGGCTTTGCGTAAAATCAGACCTCTTTACTGGCTTACTGGATCACTTTTAGTGTGGGGATTGAGCCCCTACTCCATCATGTTGAAGGAGAACTATATCCTAAGCATGACCTTCATTATCGCTTTCACCTTCGGACGCATCACCACCATGATTATCTTGAGCCACCTTTGCCATCAGAGCTACCCCACAAACAATATTCTGCTGGTTGCCGTAGAACTAGGTGCGGTTTTGTATGGTCTGCTTCCTTACGCGGGCATCTCCATCGACTTTTTGTTGCCAGAATGGCTTTACCTCAAGGGTCTGTTGATTTTCTCCAGTGTCTACTTCTTCTTTTACTCGAAGCTCATTATCGACTCACTGTGCGCCTACTTGGACATCCGTGCCTTCACTGTGCCTCCCCGCCAGATCTCTTAAGCCCAACGAACGATCAGGACACCAATAATTGACAGTACTTGAACATCTATAAAAACGTAAATTAGATAAAAATGCATAAAATGGTATCGTCAGCTTATTCAGTGCGCTGTTTTTTACTTGGTGGCTCCGTCGATTTCGAAGCATCCTTTTTTGAGTCCTCGGGCTCACCAACTACAATGGTTTGCTTTGCAGAGGTTCGCCTCAATTGACCATTAACAACGACTGCATTTGCAGCCTTTTCAACTGCCTGTCTAGCGGCTTGAGCGTTGAGGCCCCAAACACAAAGTAGATTTACAACATCCAACGGCGCTCTTGCCGAGAGATCATCCATCATTCCTGAGCTAGCAATAATTCCACGCTCTCTTGTTGCACGTATAATCATAGCAGCGTTCGAAATGGTATATCTACGCGCATCAGGACTGGAAAGGGCACTGCCATAGCATATCTCGAATCGAATTCCTCTTTCGACCGCTGCGCAGGCTGTTTTGTGTTTTAAATAAAACTCCTGGCGAACAGTCATGTCCAGGGATATTAAATCAATGTCCAAGGCTGTCGCAGCGCTCTGTAGTGCCTTTTCAGTAAGAGGCCGAATAGCTACAATGTCGAAGTGAGACATGAGCGATGCAAAACTTTGGTTTTTTGTGGAATTGTCAAAAATGATTGTGAGACGTGTGAGAATGTTCAGTTTGGGATAAGATGCTTTCAGTTGTTGCATGACTTCTGCTGTGAAAGGGGAGCTGACTCCTTTAACCTTCGAAACGGTAAAATCCAGTGCAACCGTACCGTACTCTAGCTCATCTAGTAAACTTAGCCTCGGCAGTAGTCTGGCAACAGACCCTGGCCAACTGATATTCAAATCATAGAACATTTACCGTTCTGCTGGGTTACGTAAAACTTTGGATGTCTGGTGTGTATAGCTTTTGTTGGTGGGAAGATAGAGACGTAAACCCATTGCTCGCATGTATAAGGATCAAGCTAGTTCGCCATTAGTATCACTATAATAGGTAGTACTTTTAGCCGTGTTGATAAACAGTCTGTCCTTCCGGTCAGATTGTGGCAGGGTTGCAATCCACTTAGATAGATGTCAGTAGGTTTCAGGCCAAATCAGCACATAAATTGTAATTGCAATGTACACAGCGACCCAACAGTTCAGTTTCAGATGTAGTCGCTCGCAGCTACTAGTGAGACAACGCAGCTGTGGCTTCATCCGATGTCATGCACGGTTAAACAATTAGGGTCTCGGCATGCACGTCGACGCTAGTTGACACAAATCCGAGAACCTCAGCTCTTTGAAAGATGGACTTTGAATTTCAATACCTAATTCTCTGATTTTCGATCTGATCCTCGCGACGGCACCGCAATCTGCAATGCCATAATCTTCCCCACAGCATTTCCCCACAAGACATGCCACTAACCACCATCAAACTGCACACGAATTGTCAGAGAAAAGTATTAGAGAGCTTACTACTTTGGGGCCAAATCAGAGTTAAGTCAAATTGCAATGTCCTAACCACGATTTCGCAAAATATCTATCTATCTGTTGATTTATCCCACTCACGTTAGTCAATGCAGCATCATGGTGAGGCTGATCCTCATGACATCTGCGCTCGATCGGTAGAAAGAAAAAACATTCTTTAAATAATATTTAATACGTAAACGTCTACAACCCAAAGTGCAAATGCAGAATCATCAGAGCTATCGGCGGCAAAAATCTTAGCGCAGTTTTTCACTATCAACCCACCGTTAGTAATCTATCAATGTCCATTGTAGGAGTCCACTACCGCGTGGGCAAGAAAATTGGCGAAGGGTCGTTCGGAGTGATATTTGAAGGCACGAATCTGCTCAATAATCAACCTGTTGCCATCAAGTTCGAGCCCCGCAAGTCCGAAGCCCCGCAACTCCGAGATGAATTCCGCACATACAAAACTCTGAGCGGCTGTGAGGGGGTCCCCACGGTGTACTACTTTGGCCAGGAGGGCCTACACAACATACTGGTTATAGATCTGCTTGGTCCTTCACTTGAGGACCTGTTCGACTGGTGTGGCCGCAAGTTCTCGGTCAAAACAGTGTGCATGGTTGCAAAGCAAATGATCGCGCGTGTAGAGACGATTCATGGGCGTAGTTTGATCTACAGAGATATCAAGCCTGACAATTTCCTCATTGGGAAGGACAACAACACTGTGCACGTTGTCGATTTCGGAATGGCCAAGCAGTATCAGGACCCAGTGACCAAACAACACATTCCATACCGGGAGCGAAAAAGCCTCAGCGGAACGGCTCGGTACATGAGTATCAACACACATCTTGGTAGGGAGCAGAGTCGCCGTGACGATCTGGAGAGTCTCGGCCATGTATTTATCTATTTTCTGTCGGGGCAACTGCCGTGGCAGGGCCTCAGGGCTGCAACGAACAAACAAAAGTACGAGAAAATCGGCGAGAAGAAACAGGCCACCCCGCTAGGAATTCTCTGCCATGGCTATCCAAAGCAGTTTGAGGAATATATGGCATATGTGCGCAAGCTTGGGTTTGACAGAACTCCAGACTATTCGTACTTGAAACAACTCATGACCGATGCGCTAGCATCTATCGGAGCACAAGATGATGATGAATATGACTGGATGCTCCTCAATGATAACCAGGGCTGGAACTCCCAGCTCAACAAGCGCAAAAACTTGCATGGCTATCAAAACCGAAAACTACCGCAGGTGATCTCCACAGCCAAGATTTCTGCCCAAAATTCTACCACACTGCAAAGTCCCAAATATGTTGAAACTTCGCGGACAAACACGTACCAACAACCAAAGCCAACAGAATCATCTAGCTGGTGGTGCTGCTGTCAATAAATTATTAACGCCCTTTTCCTTAATGACGATATTTAATTCTATAATGTTGTTGCAGATATGTTGGAGAGTAGTTATTATCAGAACCTGATACAGAACCTGATTCCTTAGATTTCTCGAACTGGCTACCAGTCTTAGACTTGGCAGCTTTAAGCGGGGCGACTCCCTTCTTGTTTACTATCTTTGGAGCCATTATAGAAAATTGTTATATCTAACTAAAACTGGGCCAGCTGGTTATATACCAGCTGGGCTTGGGTGTGCCCAGTGGGCAACCTACAGCTAACCTGAAGATCAGTGCAGATCATGGAGGATTGCTCCAGGGACGTTTATACAAACATATTATATCCAACACAGATAAATATTTGATGTTATAATCATGCTAAAATCCGTTGAAGCTGAAGCCACCGCCCTGGCCACCAAATCCTTGGCCGCCAAAGCCTTGGCCGTTGAAGCCGCCGAATCCACCACCTCTAGGCGGGCCGCCCATGCCACCGCCCATGCCGCCACCAAACATCTGGAACAGAACGTCGGGGTCGATGCCTCCTCCCATTCCGCCCATGCCGCCCATACCTCCCATTCCATCCATGGGATCCAAGTCGGCACCAGAGTCAAAGCGAGCACGCTTCTGGGGGTCACTGAGGATTTCATAGGCCTCGCCGACTTCCTTGAACTTCTCGGCGGCCTCCTCATTATTAGGATTTTTATCTGGGTGGTATAGCAAAGCTTGTTTGCGGTATGCCTTTTTGATTTCTGTCTCTGTGGCAGTCTTGGTCACACCAAGCACCTTGTAGTAGTCCTTCCGTTTGGACTTGCGAAGCTCTAGCTCGGCATCGCGCAGCTCCTTGCGCACGCTAGGATCATCGCCATGCTCGAGAACTTCTTTGAAAGCATTAACGGAATCCTCCCATTTCTCCAACTGTCCCAATACTCTTGCCTTGGTACGAAGAGCTTTGACGAATTTCTCGTCAATTTTGAGGGCGCTTTCACAATCAGCGAGAGCTTCTTTGTAATTTTTAAGCTGAACATTAGCGCTTGCACGGTTGGAATAGAGTTTTGCTGCGTTCAAACCAGTGGGATCGGTCTCGATCGCAGCAGTGTAGTACTCAACAGCTTTGGAGTAATTGCGCGCCTTGAAAGCGTTGTTACCTTCTTCACGGTTACGCGACACCTCTTTAGCAACTTTATACCACTTGCGAGCCGTGGCATTATCGGGATCGAGTCGAAGTGCCTGCTGGAAATGGGCAGTGGCCTTGTCGGCATCACCATCAGCATAAAGTGCACGTCCTCTAAAGGCCAATACATCAGGGTTGCCACTGTCTTCACGCAACAAACCAACAGCAAGAGCTCCAGCTTCGGGAGCCTGACCACCTTGAATTAGTAGTTCACCTCTAAGGATCTGCCAAGGGATGGGGGGACGAACACTCTTACCCAGGCCTCTCTCTGCGGAATTAAGGCCATGGATACCCATTCTATAGTCTCCACCAGGCTCTGTTTGACGCTTTGCGACCTCCAAATTACGCTTCATCTCCTGCGTGGTCATGATGTCTGCTGAACTGGCTCCTGGTACTGTCTGATACACTTCGAGTGCTTCATCAGGTCGGCCAAGAAGCGTCAACAGACGAGCTCCTCTAAGCTGGCGTTTGGGGTCACCAGGCGCCAATCTCTCTGCAAGCTCAATGTCAGACAGCGCCTGCTGGTACTGGCCGTTCTGCATGAGAGCTGCACTTCGATTTCCTAAAATGAGAGCATTACCAGGTTCCTCGCTCAGGGCCTCTGTATACTTGGAAATAGCACCAGAATAATCTCCTGCCTTGAAAAAGTCGTTTCCTTCTTGGCGAAGCTTTTGGACGGAGTCTGCCATTTTTGTAAAGAACGAAACAATTTCACAAGCCGTTTGGGACCTTGATTAACTACAGAAGGAAGTGGAAATTCTGCGCCACAAAGTTGCCACAACTGCCATAGTCTTAAAATGTTAGATTAGAATCATCGGTTTCGTACAAAAGGAAAAGTGTTGGAAGACTTTTTCATTCTGATGGTCGGTTGTAGTGTCACCAATGGAACCTTTTTGTGCCTATGGGAAGCATTGGTTGGCAGTACAGCTACAAAGGGGGATAGGGTGTTAACAACAAATAAACATACCAGAAAATAATTAAGCTTTAAATAAATAAACAGAGCAACGAGAAGGTATCACCACTCAACTGGCACCAGCTGATGGTTCACGCATTCTTGTGGCTTTACTTGGAACACATTGAACAATGGATCCGTTCGCAAATCCTTCTCTATTGATTGTCTTAGATCCTTGACTGGTTGGGCTTTGGTAATCTTGAAGGGTCTCTGAGGGGTATGGGCGCGAATCTGGCCAGAAAGACGCGTCTGTACTCTCCAAAGGTCCGGGACGCGGTTCTTGAGGTCTGCGACCCATTGGTCTGCAGCTCCTTGAACATAATAGTCAAATACATTGTTCCACGATGATTGAGACACGGGTGTAGCGTTAATAAATACACAGATCCCGCCCTTGGCTTTGACTGCTTTTGCCATATCCTTTACGAGATGCTTCAGCCCATCAACTTTGAGACTAGTGCCAAGTACCAAAAGAATATCGGGCTTCCCTCTGGCATCCTTTGCAGCAGTAGTACCGATCGCATCACCGTCTGGATGCTCTTCACCGTATAAGACAATGGTTGGTCTCATGACGCCAACACTACGCTGTCTTTTGCCGGCAGCTTCACGGACAATGGAGATCTCTTTGCATTCTGGGCATGTGGGACCCATTCCTTCCGTCAAAATCTCCTCGAATTCCTCGGTCCAATCTTGTGAGTACTTGCAGTTTGTGCATCGGAGCTTATGGATGTCTCCGTGTAAAAGCACCGTCTTATCCTTTGGGATTCCGGCTCTGGACTCAAATCCATCAATATTCTGGGTGTAGACGCGCATGAGCTTGTTTTTCTCGCTCAAGTGGCGCAAGAAATGATGAAAAGAGGTGGGGCTTGCTGCCTTCATTTCAGCGCGTAATTTGGCCATAAATGTATTGAAAACGCGAATAGTATCATAATTCCTAAAGAGACTCGAGTCAAAAAGGTCCTGTCCTTTGACTACAGCGTTCGGGTGCTCCTTTTTCACGAGGTTGTACAGTCCATCTTTAGAGCGAAAATCGGGGATTCCGGCGCTACAAGAGACCCCCGCACCAGTGACAACAACAATTTTGCGCGAGCGGCGGACTTTATGGGCTATTTCGTCGAGAATCCCTCCTGGATAGCCCCCGTTCAAATCAACAGTCCGCATATTTGGTGACGTAAGGCGCGGTCTCACCAGGGGCGCGTGTTTAACGGTGTTTAAGATTTGCTACCATAAAGCTAAATTTATATATAGAATTTGATTCCACAAATTAATGATAGAAGTCAAGACAAAAGTGGCGTTTAGGACATTTGTGAAGTCATATTTGAGGGTACGATATAAATAAGCTCAACTAGAAGTTGTTATGATGTGGAATCATCCCCTGGTCATAGCCAACATAGCCAAAAAAGCAAGTAATAATTGAATTTTGACACTTTTTCTCATTGAAATACTCAAGTTTCAATGCGAAGAGACGTAATCGACCAAATCATCGGGTACATCCTCTTGCTCGATTTGGTGCACTTTTTGTGCAGCGGAACTAATAGTAGCCATGACCAATAATGCAATGCAAAATGCAAAAACAGCCGCTCCAGCCGCTCTATATGACTGTAACACAGGCCCAAGATACTCCTTGGGAACGTCACGGATGGCCTCAATTGACTCACGAACTTTTAAAATGATTCTGGCTGCATCAGGACCGTGTACATTAGCGTCGAGCTTCTGGCGAAGTGTGTTGCTAAACACTGAGGCAGCGATAGCTGTGCCAATGCTGGATCCTACGCCCCTGAATGTGTATTGCGCACTTGTTGTCATGGCCTGGAATTTAGAAGGCACGGCGGCAATGAGAGCAGTCAAGCAAACTGTTAACGTTGCAGTATAGCCAGTACCAAATGCAAAATACGCAATGCTTGTGTATGGTATGCTAGATGCAGTATCGTCGCTCAAAGCAGGCATATACATGAACATGGCTGTAGCCACTGCCATTAAAGCAGTTGCAAAAATACCAAGGCCGTAATATTTACCTGTATGTGCCATGTAAAATCCGGCACTCAGAGAACCAACTGCTACACCAATGAAGTTTGCAATCAGTCGGCGCGCGACCGTTGAGTAGCTGAAGTCGTAGACAGCCGTTAGAAAGACAGGTGAATAGAATAGGAAGGCGTAGTTAGCACCCACGGCAAAAAAGTTTGTGATACATGCGCTGATAATTGTGCGATGCATGAGAATGCGGATAGGAAGCACCGGCTCCTTGGCGCGATAAAGTTCCCAGTACACAAATACAGCAAGACCAACCGCGGAGATACAAAAGGCCCCAACAACGAAGGGATGGGTCCACGGGAGCTGGTCTCCGCCAGTATTGACAGCTACCATGAATGCAATAAGAGAGAACACGAGTGTACAGGAACCAAAGAAATCTACGCGCTCGAGACTATTTCTGGCCACCGGTTGACTAGGGCGTCGGGACGCAGATTTGGAGCGGCGATGACGCAGGGACTCAATGCGCATCTCTTCATTGAGAACACTTACATCTGTTTCGACCAGCGCACCCTCAGGAGCAGTCTTCTCCTTCAAAAATAAACACAGTGTGAGAATACCAAAAAGTGCGAGAGGTACTTGGGCGGTGAAAGCAAGCCTCCATCCACCAATGTCGGTTGCAAGTGAGCCGAATATACCACCAGTAGCAGAACCAATCCCGAATGCAATGTTGTTGATGCCCTGATAGATACCCCTTTTCCGCAACGGTACATAGTCGGACACGGTAATGGTGCTGAGAGAGAGAAGACCACCGGCGCCAATGCCTGAGACAAATCTACCTGTTATAAGTGGCCCTAAGCTCCAGGAAAATCCACAAATAGCACAGCCAATTGCAAACATTGCATTACAGAATATCAGGACAGCTCTTCTGCCGAAAATATCGGAGAGTTTACCATATAGTGGCTGGAATGCAGAGTAACTAACGAGATAAGAGGTAGCGACCCAGGATATATTGCTAAGAGCGTTGAGATCGCTGGCGATATGAGACAAAAGCGTTGACACCACTGTTCCGTCCAATGCTGCGAGATATACACTGAAGTAAAGAGTAAACATTAGCATAGAGTATTGGAGTGTTGAGAGATGTGCTCCAGCACTTGCATTGCCTGGCAGCAAACTATCTGTTTCCATGGTATGAAGAGGGAATTACGTCTTCGATGTTGATATGATGATACGTCGTGTATGCGAGCACAAAGTGGGGGTGAACGGCGAAAATAGAACTAATTTAACCGGATCAGAACAAGAAGGTTTTGAGATGTATTTAACACTCCTTGGAAATGTTGCCTCCAGCCAATAGTTCCGCGGCGTTCCTGCCTAGATAAGCTTTGTCAGTGCATATTTATGTACCCCAGTTTGATAGTGGGCGGCGTACATTTTTTGGAACGCGAAAGTGCTGATACCCGGGAATAGGCGTATTTCACAAGAATTCCCGAGACGTTGTGTTTCTCGGTCCAATCTGACCCTACTTTCCGCCGTTTCCGCTCTCTTTGAAATCACTCAAGCTGCATCTGCACGCTGATTATGCACGCGTGTCACGCAGGATCTGTTTTGTCTCGGAGCCCGCGTGAAAGGGTGGGATGGACCGCATCAGTTTGACAGCCTGAAATTCATGGCAAACAAGATAGCTTTTGTGCTTATATTAGCTTAAAACATAAATATTAGTATTAATTAAGAGACTTTTGACTCTCTAGGCGACTGCGCTTCATCTCTGCTACACGCTTCTTTAGATCATTGGTGACTTCGACAGCTCTCCGCCAGTTTTCACGACTTCTGTCGACTTGACCACCTGAACGCGACTCATCGTCATGTGCTGCCAGCTTAGAGCTAGCTCTTGGCGCTCCTAAGGTGATTGGGCGTGACGACAATTTCTCGAAGCTGTCGTCTCTCAGCGATAATGAGGACATGCGGTTATTCAAACCATCGAGACTATTGTTGCTGCCATCGAAGCTGTTATTCGCACTAGTGCTGCGTCGGTTAAGCTCGCGCTTAAGTTGGTCGACCTCCTCCTTGAGAGCCATCACTTGCCTTTCAGCACTTTCACGAAGAATGCGCTCCTGATTATATTGTTTTTTCATCATCTCAAGCTCTTTGTCGGCAAGCAGCTTTTCTCTTCGAAGCATGTCCACTTCCAAAGTGGCCAGCGGACTTTGTTGAGGACTGTGCCGCGAGATCGGTGACTGCTTCGGTGAGCCTCTGGGGGAGCCTCGCTGATCAGGATGAGATAAATCGGGCGCATTCATTCTGAGTGGACTACGCGCTCTTGTCAATGATGCGTCGTCGGGAGTTCCCAGCCGTCTTCGAAGAGGCTGCGACTGCTTTGCAGGGGTAAATTCTGTTTGATGCAGAGGACGGGAAGCACTAGCTTTTTGAGGGGTAGAGGTAACAGGTCTGGGTCTCAGGCTCTCGCGTCTTTTCGCAGCAGATGCGGCAGGAGACTCCTTCACGGCGGCAGGCTCATCGTTCCCTCCTGCCTTGGCAGAGGGACGTGCACCAGTCCTTACCGTACGGGCTGCTGAAGTTTGTGATGGGGCTTTTGTCGCCGCAGAAGATTTTGTTGCTTGTTTGGGAGCAGCAGTTAGCTTGGACGCTGGTTTTAGCTTCACCTTCACTGTGACTAGTTCGGCAGCGTCGGTAACCTTCTGCTTGCGCATATCGTCCAGTTTCGCAATAACTGGATTCATGGCTTTGTCAACAATTTTCACCAAAGCTGCAAGAATTTTCGCTGCCTCTGCGCGAACTGGTTCCTGACTATCGGTCATGTTTTTTAGAGCAGGCTCAGAGATTTCTTTGACGTGTACAGGAAGGGGAGCAGTAGTCATTTCACATAAGAGCTTGACGACGAATTTCGATGATTCAATTCGCGCTTGTGGGATCTTGTGGCTGAGACCTGTACAGATCGTAGATAATACGGCATCTAAACCAACAGCAGCATACATAGCATGAGCAGCATTAATGGCAGCCTCGAGGACACTAGCCTTCTTCTCTTTAAACCGCTCAAGTGTCGGAGGAAGTAGCGTAGAGGCGTAGGTGAAATCAGATCTTAAACCCGCCGCTAACATCCTGGTGATATTCAGGGCACTGGTTACACACATCAGATTGGCGTCTTTCTGTATCACACGGGCGAGGTGGCTCGAGAGTTGACCAAAGTCTGCTCGCTTGATTTTGAGAACGCCATCGAAGATACTCTCCACCGATTCAAGAGCTTCTTTTCGTTCTTTCCATTTGACAGAGCTGACAGCTTCTGTAATATCTGGGAGCTTGGACAAAATTTCTTGGGGCTCTGCCATATCGTAAGGATCGAGCGACTCTTCCTCAACTACTGGGGCTCCATCCTCTTCACCCTCTTCCACGATCTCTTCTTCGTCGACGCGCAAAACCTTAGGAATCTTGACTGGTGTAAGTGGCTGGGCATCATCGAATTTAGGGTTTAGTTCCTTCAACTGCACCGGTTTGAGGCCAGTAAGAGCGGCGTCTACAACAGGCCGACCTGCGACTTGGACGAGCACAACAGCGAGATTGGAGCTTTCTGTGCGGATATTTCTGTCACTATGACCGAACAGACCAGGGAGAGCTGCGAGTATAGGTTTCAGTGGCAGGACGCGGCCAAAATTCGCGTACAACTCCTTGAAGTTGACTATAGCAGCTGTCACAGCTTTGGGACTTTTTGCACTGAGGCAAGGGATAAGTTCTTCTATAATTGCAGCAGGCTTAGCAGAATTCTCGACCAAATCTTGGCACGTCGCCTGAAAAGTGACCTTAACACTGGGTTTGACTGCTGCGAATGCCTTCTCTGCCATTCCTGGCATCAGAGAAGCACGTACAGACTCGACTTGCTGGGGCGAAGCTCCCCGAGCAAACGCAGCAATGCACTTGAGACCAGCTTCGAGCGCAATGACATTGGAATCCGTACCGGCGGAGCCAAGTTTGGCTCCCCAAGTAGAAAAAGTGGGGTCCTCAGGAGCAGCTGCATCAAATTGCTCGGCCACAGTCTTGTAAGCATTTTGACGTGCATTCCACTTTGAGTGAGACCACTGTTGTTCCAGTGGCAAGCTCAAAACATCATCTTCTTCCATCTGAATGTAAACAAGCGCGTCTTCTGAAACGTGATTATATAATTTCAAATGTCTCGACCGTTGGACCGCGGGCGGTTCCTGGTGCCTGGTGGAGAAAACAATACATCGGTGAAAAAAGCTAGCGAGAAGCAAGCCAAAATACTTGGGTTAGAGGTGTATTTTATACTCTCAAATTGGGCTTTAAAATTGGATTCGCCTCGATCGAGACGTTTCTTGGCACTCTCACTCAAACAATAAGTTTGCAGGTAGGTTCTACTATGCACACATTCGCCCACCTTTAAATTATAACACAAGCAGTTTTTGGCTGGGAGTTTACATTAAAATCGTAACCGATAAGTACTCGACGCCGTCTCGGAAATTTAGGATCACCCGCATAAATTGGTCAGCATTGTGATATTCGTTTGATCTATCTCGGCCATCGCAGTGTAAGGAAATGAGCCACGGCCTTTCTGACCAGGCCTCAAATGCTTGTATGTATACAACGTATTGTGTCTTTCTTGCGATTGGCTCAGTGTTTGGGTACTTGAGGAGAAGGAAAGGCGACTTCTTCTCTATTGAGCATAGCAAAAAAGGTGTGCTCTTAGCTCTCAACTTTTTAGCCACGGGCTTGGGCTCAACTGTGCTCACTTCTTATCCACAAGCAGCTGCTATGTCGGGGCTGCAGGGAGTAATCATTTATGCCCTGTCGACTTCACTGCCGATGTTCATCTTCGCACTGCTTGGTCCTATAATTCGCAAAGCTTGCCCAGATGGTGTTGTACTCACTGAATGGGTGCGCAAACGCTATGGAACTTCCTGTGGAACTTTGTTTTCAATCTGTACTGTGGTCACAGTATACTTGTTTTCGAGCTCCGAGCTGGAGAACCTAAGGTATGGCATTCAGATGTTGACGAAACAAGATGGGAAAGTACCTTTGTACATAGAGGCGGCGTTTGTTGCTATATATTTGGCTCAAGGTGGTTTCGGTACATCGTTCTTCACCGATAATATACAGTCTGGAACGTTCATCATCCTCATCATAATATCCTCCGCTGCCATGGGAGCAAACTTCAAAATTGATCGTTCACTCGTTGGTAAAGGCAATTTGCTTGGCTCAAATGTCACTGGCTGGAAGATGCTTTATTTTATGATGGTAGAGTCGTTTACAAATGACTGTCTTCTAGCAGGGTTCTGGCTGAGAACATTTGCTGCCGAGAATGAGACACAGTTGCTTATCGGTTGCACTTTGGCAGCATTTATGCTTTTTATTATCTGCTCAATCTGTGGCGTTGCAGGATTATTAGCCGTTTGGTCTGGCCTCATCGACCTGAAGGACCCTAATCTTTTCAATGACAGTGAGTACGCATTTTTCGAAGTATTGATGCCAATGCCCGCATGGGTGCATGGATTCGTTCTCGTTCTTCTTATTAGTCTGAGTACATGTACATTTGATTCCTACGCAAGTTCGCTGGTTACCACAATTTCAAACGATCTGTTCCGAAGAAGGACGCGAGTGATTCACATGCGCATTCTGACCTTTCTCATGATGCTTCCCATTGTCGCCTTGGCTTTTGCATCTCCGAATATTCTCAGTATCTGCGATATGCTTGCAGCTGCGATTGTACCTGTTCTGTTTCTTGGGTTGAGCCCTAAATTCTACTGGCTCAGCGGATTTGAAATTATCATGTCCTTTGTGTTCGGTATGTTTGCAATGTTTGGTTTTGGCTGTGTCTACACTGGGAGTGTTAGTGGTGGTGGAGCCCTGATGATCCTCAATAACAGAAATGGAATTTATAGCAAAGGATGGGGCCCATTCGGACTATTCGTTGCGGCGCCAGTTGGTTCTTATATTGGAGCGGCCTTTGGATTTTTCTTACGGTGGGTGTACTATTGGTGTAAAACAAAAAGAGTAAACGCAGTGTTTGACCCTGACATGCCCCATTGGGACCACCGCATGGATGAGTTCTTTAAATACAGGTGGAAGCAGTTGCCCAAGCCAAAGACTTGGCAGTTTATCACATGGTTTTTCCTCAAACCACATGGTGAGACGAACGATCTACATGGACATGAGGAAGATGGAACCAAGGAGGGGGCCGACAGCATTGCCAAGGACTCTGAAAACGATGGCAGTAGTGGTACATTGGCCCCAACGACAGGTGAGACAGCTACTAGCACCGGCGCTAACGTGATCTCTAGCGGGAGCCAAACAACTCATACCGAGAATACCAAGCTCAACGCAGTTGAGAGCTCCGTCTAATTTATTTATTATTACAAGTTCAAAGTCCTAATAGACGAAGGAAAAGGAAATTGTATAAGCATTGCACATAACTGTATAATTCATCTGCATATTCCATCAGGGATGCTTAACCTTTATATCAGTGGTTCGTCCAAAACCAGAACGTTATGAGATGAAATGAATCGTGACAGAATGCACTATCACCATCAAATTCAACTTTGAAGTGCAAATTAATATATACCTAGTCCTACATCTAGTTCTTCAAATCAAAGCCCCACTTCTCCTCACCAGGACGGACCTCGTAGTACTTTTTGATATCAACACCATGGTGCTCGTGGTTGACAAGATTGAACCAAGGGAAAACTGCCAAGTCCAAGAATGAATATGTGGAGTTGCCGGCAGCTACACGACGCAGCCACTCAGGGAGTTTGCTTTCTTCGTGGCCCCAGGCGGTTTTGCCAGCAGCCAAACGGCTTTTGATCTCATAGCGATCTTTGGAGACCTCTCTGGAGTTTTCGCTAAGACCCTGGAAACGGTGGCTGGAAACAGCGTATTGGTTAAGGAATCCGGCAACAAGACCAAGACCCGCTCCCCAACGGAACATGCGGCCACTCAAGTGCAACTTCTTGAAACCAGATTGACCATAAGAGCAGGCACCCAAAAACAAGGGGCCAGATGCGGTGAACGCGCCAACAGCGAGCCAGTCGCTGGTTCTAAAATAGCTCACAACACGGTTAAAATGTGGGTCCGTATCGATGATCTCGTATGGAGAATTGTGCAATACAACGTTGTTGGACATTAGCCAGTAAGCGCCTTGCAATTTGCCTTAAAACTTGATTGAGTAATCCACTCTAGGGGTCTTAGATTTTATTACACCCTTTAACTCGATGTATGTGGTGATAGGAGCGTCATTACTGCTACTACCACTGGTATATGCTATAGTTTTCGGCGAGAATTCTCAAATAAAGCTCTTCAAAAAAACCCATCGATGGCTTACCAGTGACGGTCTTCAAACTCTTGGGTATCTGGTACCACTGCTGTACGTGCCGGTTATCACGTATTTTCTCTATTTATTTGACTCAAAACTTGCAATAAACTTGGGTAGAACACATCATTTTGTGTGTAGATGTCTCTACATACTGCCTTACAGTGCGATGGCACTGTGTGTTTTCAGTGACCCAGGAACTATCACTCGTGCCAATCACGAGCAGGCCATGCAAGCGTTCCCCTACGATCGCATTCTGTACATGCCTTTTAAAGAATGCCGCACCTGCCATTTCGTTAAACCTGCACGGTCTAAACATTGCAGCATATGCGACCGGTGCGTGGAAATGTCTGATCACCACTGTATTTGGATCGCGAACTGCGTGGGTAAAAACAACTGGCGCTACTTCTTTTATTTCTTGTGCGCACACTTATTTATATTCGGTTATGGGCTTTGGCTAATTGTGCCCATGGTGTACCAGGGTTGGTACACAGGTGACACTCTCAAATCCAAAACACTTGGTCTTTTGCGTTACAATGTTGTTGGCACATGCTTAATTACGCTCTGTGTTTTTATTGGAAACATCACTGTTGCTTTTACTAGCTTCACTCTGAGTTATGTCTATATGGGTGCAACCACTAATGAACAAGAGAAATGGGACGATGTCAAGGATATTATCCGCGATGGTGATCTTTACACTTATAAACTACCACAAGGAGTCTACAATGGATCAATTGTGCTTCAAAAAATCGAGGGTGGGTTTAATCGCAAACTCACCACATACGAAAAGCGTCTTGTAGAGTTGTATCAAGCACCCCTGGTGAAAGTCAAGGGATATGAAGACTTGGAGAATGTATACGATAAAGGGTTTTACAGAAACTTTTTGGAGCTACTATTCCCAGGGAAAGCGGCCATGACCACTTCTTTTACCAGGTAACTGCCACCCACCGTGAAGCTGTACATGTACATATAGATCATAGACTAGTCATCCTCCTAATTAGTATTCCCTGATGGCACCTCAGTACGTTCAGTTGCTATCAAATGATGGGCATAAATTCATTTTGACCCGTGAAGCAGCAAAGGTCTCCGGTTATTTGCGTTCCTCTTTGGGAAACAGTGCGTTCGAGGAGAGCCGGACCGGAATTATTCACTTGGATTACGACTCCGCAGTTTTGTCGAAAATTGTGGACTACTTCTACTTTAATCTTCAATTTAAAGAAGATAGCAGCAAAAAGTTTGATATACCACCTGTATTGGCACTCGAACTGTTGGTAGCAGCGGACTATCTTCAGACATAGAACCGGACTTGGACATCGCGATAACTCACAAATATTTATTGAACAGATACATAAATGAAATAATTAAAGAAAAGCTAGTGGTGGTGGACACAAAGGGACCTTTCCGAGCTGGAACTTGGCCGCTTTGAATGCGTCAAGATCTGGCGCTGATAAGGAGGACACTTCAGGAAGAGGCTCGTCATCACATCCCTGCGAGAACTGCTTTGCGGGGGGTTTGGCCGTCGCTTGAGTGTTTTGAGTATTTTGCTGTTGGAGGACACCGAACGGACTTGACGTTGCTGGTGCGGAAAATGCATTATTCGCACCGAAAGCATTGGATGTTTGTGAAGCTTGCGATTGGGCGAATGGATTTGCTGCAGACTGGTTGGCATTGCTTGCTTGGTTCGGAAACCCAAAAGCGCTATTGCCATTACCTGAGCCAAATGCAGATGAGGCTTGCTGATTTCCAGTGTTAGTGGTGTCCGCTAGTGCTGCAAACTGGTTACCCGAGAAAGAATTATTGGCATTTGAGAACGAACTGTTGGCGTTGTTCGAGAAAGAGTTGTTGGCACTAGCATTGTTATTATTATCTGTCTTTCCAAAAGACGTATTTGAGTTGCCAAATGCTGTAGTACCACCAAAGGGAGAGCTGGTCGATGTCTGCGGGTTGGCACCACTGCCAAAGGCGTTGGAGCTACCAAATGCAGGGCTGACATTGTTTTGCTGCCCGAATGCATTATTGTTATTATTATTGTTACCACCAAAAGCTGACTGCGCGGTATTGGACCCAAAAGAGTTATTAGCACCAAACGCCGATGCAGTGTTATTATTAGAGCCGAACGCGGATTGAGGGTTATTGCCAAATGCAGACCCAGTATTTGAGCCCCCAAATGCAGATCCACTATTGCTATTCGAGCTGCCAAATGCAGATCCAGTGTTATTGGAACCTGATCCTCCGAATGCAGAAGTGGGCGTGCTGGAAGCGCCAAAAGCAGATCCTGAGCCACCACCAAATGCGTTATTGGCACCATTTACTGAACCAAATGCACTACCAGATGTGGTGGCACCAAAGGGGCTACTTTTGAACGCTGAGGAAGCGCCAGTGTTACCAGTGTTGGGCGCTGAACCGAAAGCACTACTGCCCGTACCGAAAGCAGAGTTTCCTGTACCAAATGCAGAATTTCCTGTGCCGAAAGCTGAGTTTCCGGTTCCAAAAGCGGAGTTTCCATTGCCAAAGCTCATTTTAGCTCCTTCAAGGTATAGTCAGCAGAAGCCTTGATAGCGCGTAGTAACTCGATCGGGAGACCTTAGAAGTGTTGGGAGGCTGCATCATGCAGGCCCAGTGCAGGTATGCAAGTAAGCATTCTCCATGGCAGAGGTTCTATCGCGAGCGTTGGGAAACCAGATTCTTGGGCAACCCGAGCGAGACTATAATCATGCAGATGATAGCCAGTACAAGGAACTTCGCGCTGCTGCCTCCAAAGAAATAGATAAGGCGCACCAACTTTCGCAGCAGTCTCAACAGGCGTTCAAATCTGGTGACAAGTCTCAAGCGCATGAGCTGAGCGAGCAGAGCAAGCAGCATCGTTCAAAGGGCGATGATCTTAATATGCAAGCTGCTCAGTGGGTGTTCAGAGCCAACAACGCTGACTCTGGCCCTGATGAGATCGACTTACATGGTTTGTTTGTAAAAGAGTCTCTAAGTGCGCTTGATGCACGTGTACATGCTGGACAACAGCGTGGAGAGCGTGAGCTTCGTGTTATTACTGGAAAAGGTATTCATTCCGCTCAACATCACGCGAAGCTCAAGCCCGCGGTCGAGGATTACTGCCGTCAGAACGGCCTCCAATGCCATGTCGACAAGCATAATACTGGTGTTGTGGTTGTTCAGCTGAGCGGTCATGGTGCACCAGTCGGCCAGCCTGTTCCTGGTAATAACCAGAACCACTACCAGTCTGGTCCTCAAGGTCACCAGAACCAGGGATACCAGCAGGGCCACCAACAGGGCCACCAACAGGGATACCAACAAGGTGGACACCAGGGTGGACACCAGGGCGGACAGAACCAGGACCTTGTACAGAAAGTCCAGGGATGGATTCGTCTTTACAGACAGATCAGGAATCTCTTCCGCGGTTGTCTGTGATGTTGTTTTTCTACTTTTAATCATAAACACGTAAATTATGTACAATTAGGTCGCTAATAAACGAAGACCCTCAAAGCCCTTCTTGTTCCTGTCAATGATTTCTAGGCCACTGAGAATGGCACGCTTGAGTTCAGGACTTGGGGAGACATCATGCAGTATGCGATGACAGTTTGGGAGGAAGGTTGTCAGCGCTTGTGTAATGTGAACTTCATGCCCTGCCTTTACCACCATAGCGACGATGGCATCTATGACAATGTCTGGCAGGTCTACAGCGACGTTGGCTTTGTCCACTAATCGCCAAAAAGTGTTCCAAGAGTTGGCATTTATTAAAGCACAACATAGCGGAACAAGTATCTGAGGACGCGTATAGAGCTCAAAGCTTTCCAGCAGATCTACCAGTCCCTTGAACCGCGAGTCGGCGAATGCACTGGGATGCTGCCCAGGAGTCGGGTTCTTCATGGCATCAGCGGGAGTAATGCTGTCTGCGCTAGGAGTAAAATAAGCGCGCCATAAAAGAGAAATGGCGGTATCATCCAGGAGTAGTTGACCTCTCGGACGTGTGATCAAATCGCAGATAGACACTATAGCTTTTGACTTTTCATCACATACCTCGCGCCACATCTCCGAGGTCGTGCTATCAACGTGCAATGTTTCAAAATCAGCATGTCGGTAGTATGTGATCGCTGTGAGCAAAGCTGTGATTTCTTGTCTTTGAAAGGGATGTCCAGCTATGAGCTGACTTTGGACAAATGCAGTAAGCTCAGCGAGGGGAGCACCGTTGATAGTTTCAGCAGCTTTTGTCAGGAGGGTCTCTGTACGCTTTGTGACAGTTGCAGACAAAGTACTATAGTTTCTGCGACCACCAAAAGTAGTTCCCCTCGGCTGCGCAAAAGTCTCTGATGGCTCATCCTCAATCTCATCTTCTTGCTTCAGGAAGAGTGTATCTAATTCGAGTGCATCACGCTTTTCTTGTGTTAGCAGATGCACGTAAATATTCTCAGATTTTGTGTCTACGACGATCCAGTCGCCTGTCTTTTGCTGCAAAGTGGGGTCAATTTCGAGCGCAGGGGCATAGCTTCTCTGGCGTTCCTGCCTACGCTTGGTGCGTCGGCGCCATGTACGAATAAAATTTGAAGTTAATGTTCCTTCAGAGAAAGCGTTTAACCCGAATTGTTCTTTCAACCAGGTTTTAAATTCATGTGTGGCCCTTCCAAGGTGACGAACGGACTTGCCAGTTCCAACGACCATAATCGCGGGCCCTAATGCAGATTCTTTTGCTCGTGCATCAAGAATCTCAAGATTTAAAAGACCATAGTCATTAACTAGCTTTTCGCACATAACTTTCAAGTTTGCGGGCGGATTATTGGGTAGCGTTATGTCGAGCTCGGGGCGCTCTTTTTTGACTACTTGATTCAAGTACCATGGTTTGCTTGAGTACCACAACTTAGAATGTAATTGTGGTACCCTTAGACGCCGCATCAGAGGGAGCATCAAGAAGGTTGTAGCGAGAGCTTCAAATTTAGGGTCTGACTAAATTTCACTTCGTGACGTCGGATGGAGCTTAAGGCCAAGATCAAGGCCTGGGAGAGAAAATTCTTCGAGGAACATGGAAAAAAGCCTGGGTCGGCAGACATTAAAGCCGTTCCAGAGATATATCAGCTTTACAAGTCCTACAAAAGGTCCAAAGAGGAACCACCCAGCACGCCAAGGCGACGTAAAGACGCGTCTCGTAAATTGGACATGGTAAAGGACGGACAAACTGACGAAGGATCTGAGTACATTAGTGAAATTGATGATCAAACACCGGTTAAAGAGGTATTTCCAACCCCTCAAATGAGTGGGCGACTTCTTGGACTCTTCGATTGTCAATTCCCAGAGACCCCTTCGAAGAATATCCAGGAGACACCAAAAAAACAGAAGATTTTGGCTACTCCTTCATCCAGACGAACTCCAACGTACTTGAGGCAACGGATTGACGAGTCTTCCCCTTTTAAAGGTCGATCAAGACGGTTCAAATCTATATCTGAACTCGCAGGCAAGCATGGCAATGATGAGGACGAAATTCCCACACTGAACTGGGACGAAATTGCTAGCTTCTCTCTAACTGAGGAGTCTAAGAAGCCAGCAAAAGAAAAACCTGCCATTGTAGAGAAAGCGAAGAGCAAACACACCAAGAACAATCGTGTCTTACGGCCGGTGCTGGAAACAGATGTGCCTGTCACATCGAAGGCGCAATCTAACTTCAAGAGGTTGAATATTCAACGCAAGAGAATGCCAGGCCGCCGCTGATCTCTGGTTAACCAATACCTCCAAGTGTTATGCTAAACGTGTATTTATTGTATTTATTAAATAGAGTGTACTTTACGCCATTAACAAGTGTAGCATGCCTTCAACCTTGACAGCGTCGGAGGCATGGTTTACCTCGGAGTTTACTTTGCTCTGGAGCTGTACTATCAGGTTGCTAAGAATATTGCTTTTCTCAATCAGCATAGAGTATCTGTCAAGAACGGCTCCTACCCAATCTGTGATGATGGCAACACACCTGACATCATGAACGTGCTTCACACACCATTTTAAAAGAGGCTCCAGGCCACCTTCATCACGATTTGCAAGACTGACATGCACCTTACCACGAGCGCGTAGCTCAGTCAACACCATAACAGTTTGCTCAGCGGTGACACCACTGCCAAATGCTGAATCCAGAGCTTCGGACCATTTAAAAGCCCGCACATGCTTCTCGTATGACTTCAAGCGAGTTTTAATCTCAGCTTTGGGTTTGTTGGTGGTCTCATAGACCTGGTTTTCCAGTTCTCCTTTGTACTCGGCACCACGAATGAGGCGCGCAAAGTTTCCACTCTTAGCTTCTTTTTCTTTCTTGACAGTCTCTTTGGTGACCTTTCGGGTGCGGACACTCATAAGACCAGTAGTGAGACCGGCGGCGAAGTGCTCAAGGTTGTCAGAGACGCCAGTGGAGAGGACTGGACCACCGAACTTCCAACCAAAAAGAACGTTATAAGAGAAATCTGTGTGATCAATGACTTTGACGTGACCATCGAGAGAACCAGCCAGGAATCCCTTGTCACCTGCAGGGGCCAGGCATGTGACAGTTTTCTGGAAGTTTGTGAGCGATTTGAGACGCTTGCCACTAGTAATATCCCAAGACTTGATAACAGGGCCACCAGAACTGATGATAGTATTATCATTAAGAGACAAAACACTGTCCACTGGCTCACCCTGGTTGAACTTGAAAATAGGTCCCTGATCAGGGTCCACGCGAGGATCCCAAACACGGACAAACCCGTCATAACAGCCACTTACAACCAAAGAAGAGTCTGATCCAGCGAAGCTAGCGCTACGAACGTAGTCATCATGTTCCTTGAACTCGTTCAAGGGCGCACTGGAAGTCAAATCCCAGAGGCGTACAACTCGGTCGTCACTAGCACTCAACAAAGTGCTGAGGGAGCTAGGGTGGAATTTTGTGACATGAACAGGATGGTTTGTTGGATGCAAAGTTACCAGTACGCTGCGGTTCTGGACATTAAAGGCCTGGATCAACCCTGTTCCATCACCGGCAACAATAAGTTTACCATCGTGACGAAACTCTCCAGAGTAGACTGTATCTTTAAATCTGGCAATAGTTTTGTCGATTTGCTTTGTTTTTGAGTTGAGAATCTGAATTCTGGTGCTGGAGGTGAATGCGAGATCAGCCGTAATAGGATTAAAGTGGATGTGATTGATCGCATTGTTTTCTTTAATGAGTAAAGGGGTCTTGTATGACTTCCAATATCGCTGCTCGGGTGTTGTAGCGTCTGGAAGAGCAGCATTTCTCACCGGTTGAAGGCGAGTTCGAGGTGCACTCATTTTGTCAAGAAAAAAATTAGGTAATTTCTCTTAAGGTCAAGGTCGATGCAGAAGATTGTTGCAATAATTGGCAACACTGGTGTGGGAAAGTCCAAATTGGCTATTGAATTAGCCAAAAAATTTAATGGTGAAGTAATCAACGCCGATTCCCTGCAAATGTATAGAGGTGCAGATACCATCACCAACAAGCATCCTGTGGATGAAAGCGAAGGTATTGAGCATCATTTACTAGGTCACATTGATTGGGATCAACAATATACCGTTAAACATTTTGACACTGAAGCATCGAAAATTATTGACAGACTCTCACGCGAAAACAAACTGCCGATTCTTGTGGGTGGCACACACTACTATATCCAGAGCCTAATATCAGAATCACTTATCGGTGAGCTCAATGATCCAAAGTCCCTCACTGAGACTCAAAGAAAGACACTGGATGACCCTGCACTCGTTGAGGAGGAGCTGAAAAGAGTCGACCCAGTGATAGCCGCAAAATTTCATCCAAATGATACACGGCGTTTGCGGCGCGCACTAGAAGTATTCTATACTACTGGCCAACTTCCAAGCTCTATATATGCCTCTCAGGAATCGAAGCTTCGATATGATGCACTAGTAATATGGATTCACTGCGATAAAGATGTCTTGACTACCAGGCTCAACGACCGCGTCGATGAAATGATGAAACAAGGATTACTTGAAGAGATTGATGAGATGTACAAATATCATAAAAAGTACGATACCAACATCAATTCTAGTGTATGGCAAGCAATTGGGTTCAGGCAGTTTCTACCATATTTAGAGGGCGATGGTACGCTAGACGGGTGCGTGGACGTTATGAAGGTGCAAACATCTCAGTACGCCCGAAAGCAAACTAAATGGATCAACAATAAGTTTGTACCTTATTTGAATCAATTGGGGGCTGCTTTTGCTGTTGTAGACTCCTCGAATCTCAATACCTGGGTCGAGGACTGTCAGAAAAGAGCCGAAAAGTTAACAGAGGAGTGGCTTGAAGATAATATAACCACCCCACTGCTTCTTGATAATGTCGAAACAGGTCGCAAGGCCGAAGCGTTTGATGAGAACCAATGGGTTCGACATCATTGTACTGCATGCTCACATGCTCGCGGGAAAGATATTATCATTGTTGGTAATGAAGCGTGGAGTATACACTTGAATTCCAAGCAGCACAAAGCGCTGCAGCGGAAATGGGACGCGGGTCAGCAATCAAGCTCAACAGATTAGCTTCAGTTCGCTCAACTCTCACAACTTGTGTAATTAGCACCTAAAATATTTATTGAAACGTATGCTATCAAACTATCCAAATTTAATCGGCATATCAGGTGTCCACTGGGCTGCTACGGGCTGCTCCTCCAAAGCACTTATTTTACCTAGCAAGGCATTGTAGAACTCTCTGCCCTCTTTCAGATTTGATTTGATAGTTCCGTACTGATGTGATGCAGCTTGGAGAGCGTCAATAGCCTGCTGTCGCTGCGTGCTATTACTCTTCAGCTGGGCTTTGCGGGAATTCAATGCTGTAATTCTTTCTCTCAAAGTTGTCAACAAGTGCTCCACCTGAATTTTTTCGTGGTCGATCAGACGAAGGTCATGATCGAATCTGGTCACAATTGAGTTGTAAACAGGCTCTAGCTGACTTGGCTCCGTAATAGGTTCTTTAGACTGCTCCAGAAACTCATGAATCGGACCACTAAAATCGATATTTTTGATCTTGGCATCGTAAGCCTGAATCTTCTCAAGTCTATGTGAAAGTAGCGCCTCCAATTGGTCCACCACAACGGCGACGTTTTGTGCTTTAAGTCTTAGATCTTTATCGATCTGCTCTTGCTCACCGTGCGGAAGAAAAATAGAAATAGCTGCACTTCCTTGATTAAGAATACCAACCAAATACTTCGATTTCTCTATTTTGTCTTGCACCACTGCGTCACTTTTTGTTGCAGTTTCAACATAGGCCTTGAGGTTGTTGACTTCCTCGCCGGGAGGAAGAGCATTCAACCGATCCTTAGCAGAATGAGCCAGTCTTAGATTTTGATCCAAGAACTGTTGAACTTTCTCAACACCACCAGAATTCTGAATGGCCTCTGCCTCTCGTAGAAGACTGGGGGGAATTATATCGGGCTGATGAACGTTTTCCAAAGACGCAGGTAAACCCAGCTCCCTGAATGTCTCTTTTGTTTGATCATTGATACGCTCGAGCTCAGATATGATAAACTCCTGGACGTAGTTTTTGAGCCTTTGCGAATATGCAGCAGGGGCCTGGTACACCGCGAATGGTAGAAGCAATGTAAATAAGTTTTTAGGAGGTGGGATCTCTGGATTCTTGGGGCTTGCCGTTATTGTCGGCTTAGGCGGCTCAACAGAGGAAGGAATTGCTTGCAAATATAGCAGATCATTTTCCTTCTCTGCGTTACGACAGTCTGAGGAGACTCTTGATTTGAGATTTGAAATATTGCGTTTCAAAGGTTCGTCAGTATATTCACCAAGTGGCTGAGACAGGATTTTTTCAGCGGTTTGTAGACGCGCGACCTGCTCTCCGTACAGTCCCTTCTCAAGACAATGCATTGCCTGACGATAATGGCTAATAGCTTCAAATAGACGGATCTTAGCAGTGATGTCATCAACCCACTCTGCTTTTACTACTGTGCTCTTAGCCGCAACCGCAGCACATTTCTTATATGCCTCATAAACACCAGATGCAAGCTTCGCGGACAATGAGTTACCACCTTTGTTGTCTTGGCGCTGGTTGGCCCAAAAACATTCTTGAGCTTGTGCAAGACAGAGAAGTTTCAGAAAATCAAGATTAAGCTTGTCGAGTCCGAGCGGGGGTGGGTTTTCAAGCTTGTCGAGGCCAGTGCTCACTTGATCGAAGATTCCAGCAGCTGCTTGGGAGAACTGAAAAGCTGCCTTGTACTCGTGTGATCTCACGGCTTCTTGTGTATAGCGTGCACCAGCATTATATAGAACGTTCAGTGCGTCAAACCAGGTCTCAGAGCTCTCCACTGCTGATTTACTATAACCGAGAGATGATCTCCATACAAATGTGCTAACAGAGTTGGGGAACTTGGAGACGGTTTGATTTAATTGAGAATAATACAACAAAAGAGGACTGATATTCAGTCCCTGACTTCCCAACGCGTCAATTGCTGCAGATCTGAGGTCAGCTAATACGGCACAATCATGCGAGTATTGGGAGACATTTTGCTGGTAATTGCTCTGAATATAATCTTCTAGAGCAACTTTGAGCGCCAGTTGTGAGCCTTCTCGGTCTGGGACCGCCAGAAGTGTTGATTCCATTGTATAGTCTCTGCTTAAGAAGAGCTTAGAAGCTAAAGCCGCAAAACGTGGGGAGACTCAGAGGTGCATTGCACATGCGCTGATCTCGTCATGTGTAGGTAATAAACCCGAGATATTGCACTATCCATTATGCCATTGACTACTGAAAGTAACCTTTCCAAGACAGAAACTGCCGAGCATGCCGACAAGAACGTCGCTACGCACGTCGACAACGGCAAGGAGGGAGCATCCACCGCCGGCCAGGAAGGGAAGAAGCTTCCGCAATTGGATATTTTTAGGGCTAAAGGCCGAAATCACGGCCCTATGGTTTACGTCCCTAAGGAGTAAGCCTATATTTGTGTAAAATTATATATAGATGCTAAAGTTACATTTACCCTGTTGCTCGGCATTGCGGAGCCTCATTCTATAGAGTGCGTTATCGGCTGACAAAGCCGCACCAACCAACACTCCCATGTCCCCGAGTATTGGCTCAACATTAAAGCGCATGGGTAGCAAGAAAAGTTCCTCCGACAAGGACAGCGTCAATTCAAGCTCTCGTAAAAGCAGTGAATCTTCATCGGCCATCAGACCCAGTAAGTCTGGTAGTAGCGGTGCTCCCCCTGCCATCCCCGCTCCTATGCCACCCAACAAAGGCACTGATAGCAGTGGTGCCGAGAATGTTGTTCCATTGAAAACTCCTGGTGGTGGCCCTCAAGCGATGAAGCAGTCTACTCCACCGGCTTCATCTGAATCCAAGCAGCAGGCCCCCGTAACCGCTAAGGCAACCCCACAAAAGTCTACGCCTCAGAAAGCACCCTCTGCCTTGGAGGCTGCCGTTCAAGCTGTTGCACAAGCAAAAGCTGTACCCACTACGCCCTCATCAGTACCCGAGATCCCCACTCCAAAGGCCGCTCAACCCTCAATCATCGCCACTCCTGCCTCCCCCGACCCTCAACGTCAATTGAGCCCTGACCCTGAGGAGACACCTTTGGAGATCAAAACTGTGGGTGGAAAGTCATACGTCTTTCATCAGAGACCAAATCAGCAAGGATCGGAGAAGCCAAACAGCGCGACGCAGTCCCCCACTACCCCCACTCCAGGGCCATCATCAACCAAGCCTGCCCCTGTTTCAGCGGCAGCCCAAGCAGCTTCTGCCACCAATGCTTCCCCACAAAGTGTGCAGCCATCTGCGTCTGAGTCTCACAGTAAGCCCAAGCCCACTCCCGCTAGGCGTCAGCCTGGCACTGGCCAAGGAAGAACTCCCTCGGCAAGTCGCTCTACATCACCTCACAGCAGCAGCCCTAGGAACAACCGCCACCCTTATTTCGTAGAGTCCAAGCACTCGCAATCTCATTCCATCTCTGGGCGGCCCTTGAGTCGCTCCTCTTCACGCGTTACGCTCCACCGCACTTCGTCCATGGCTCAAGTCGCTCGTGATCACAAATCTCATCCTACCAATGACACAAGACATTTCTACCAGCAGCCACATGCCGCTGACCAGCATCTGGACGCAAGACCCTCTCTTAGTCGGAAGAATTCATACGCCGAGGACAAACGTGCTATGGAGTACATTTCCAGCAAAAGCTCGGATCGGACCGCGGAAAACTCCAATCTGATTTTCCGCACAAGCTCTCGTATTTGGGACGCCGGCAAGGAAGATAGCTACTTTGGTTTCGATCATAATCGCAGCCACTACTCCAGCCGTCGCACCTCCATTGCTAGCTCTGAATCAGATGCAAGCGACTCGGAAGAGAACCTCCATCCTAGCAGATTCATATCTCGCAGTGGCAGTTTTGTCGATGAGGATGAAGACGAGACTGAATTCGCCGATAGCTTGATAATTAGGGCCACCGACTGGATTCTTGGAATCCCTCACGATTCTGTGTACACGCTGCGCAACTCTTTAAAGAAGAAGCCAAAGATGCTCAGCTTGCTCGATAAGAGAAGGTTGAGAGAGCAAAACATTGCAAGTGACCCAGCATTCCTACTGGCAGCATACCTCTCATTGCGTGAAGTCCTCCTTTGACTATAGGCTATATATAGTACAACACTTGAGATGATTTAAAATTTATGTGCCAGATTTAGCACTTCTGCCACGGACTCCCTTCTTTTTAAGCTAACAATCCAGTCTCACCTGGCTAATGAAATGCACTGATGTGCCAATCAGAAATGAGGTGGTTGGGCTTATCGCGTCATATGGCCCAACACTTACATCCGCAGTCTTTATAGTGTCAAAAAATACCTCAATTTGGCAAGTCTTACTTGACGCTAGGTAGATGTAGCTTAATTTCGTCGATCAAATCACGCTAGCTGACTGAAAGCGTCAGCCTCTTCCAGGAAAATATGTGGTTTCAAGAGCTTACAGTAAAATTTCCGTTGAGAATACATAATATGGGCGAAGCTCATAGCAAAGCTCGCCCAGGACTAAGACTGGACTGAATTGCATCATGCGCTAGCCCGTCATGAATTATCACCCACAATGTCTGACCTATTACTCGGCAAATACATTTTATCATATGTTTCATACACCCAACATGTTGATCTCCCGTACGGCACACCTGCATAAATGCCTCCCGGATTATAGTCAAGCGATCTTCAAGCTACGAGAGCGAGTCAAGTATACAATTTTAAGGAGCAGATAAGGCTTTCCACAGCAGAGGCATGCCAGTGTAACTTTAATTATCCTGCTTTGCAGTGATGCACCGAGAATCTGTCTAGATTTCATCCAATCGAGACGGTGGCATTTCGGGCTGTGATGTACACTGCGTGCAAGAACGCCGATCAGCGCAAATCCCATCTAAAATATGCTGGTATAGCTGCTATCGTAATGATCTAGCAATGTGAAATTCGTCACTAAATAAAAGCTTAGCGTCCTATCTGATTTTACAGCTCATTCCTCACCAACTGTCTATACTAGACTTCACCTGCATATCACTACGTCGGTCCGCATATTCAAATTGTGGCATGTGCGTCAAGCCTATATCAAGTAGGGCCTTTATTAAACAATGACAAAACTTGAAGTAATGTGTTTTAGCGATTCTTTCGTTCGAATTTTGCCGAGAGTCTAGTCCATATCTTATCACGCGTTATCGCATGCCACAATGCATGCAGATGTCTACCTGCAGGGTGCATGCACCACATAAATTGGGGCACCTTTCATAGGATATGTTCATTTCAGCTCAGTCTGTATTCAAACTTCCAGCAGACTTACCCCTATTCAACTATGGCAGCAGTTCCTATCGGCAGTGTTGGTATCGGCCTTAATCCCGAAGCGTCTAAAACAATGTTTGAACAAACAGAACATGACACAGAAGAAGGCTCTTTAGAGGAAAAGGAAGTCAGAGAAGGCTACAAGGCGCATACATTACCCTTGCAAGTGTACACGCACTATGCTAAAATTCAAAGGAAGCTCGAGAAATCCAAAGACTTCGACAAGCTTTATGAGATCCAGCAGATCCAAATGAAAACTGATGAGCACTCGAACTTGACTCAAACAAAACTCGATTCGCAGCGGAAACTCCGTGCTGCTCGTGTTTATTCCGTCTTTTTTCTAATTACTACGGACATTCTCGGTCCTAGTAACGCCCCATATGCCGTTGCACAAATGGGTTACGTGCCTGGCATAATTCTTTACGTTCTCTTTGGTATTTTTGCGTCTATTGGTGGTTACATGCTTAATCGAGCGTATGTGAAAGTTGACTCCAACAACTATCCCGTCAGAACATTTTCTGATCTTGCGGCCCGTGCCATGGGCGCCTGGTTTCGGTACCCATTTGCTCTGCTTCAGTTCATTCAGATGATCATGAATGTTGGCCTTATTCTGCTTGGTACTGCTACTTCTGTGGCTCAAGTTATTAAACAATATCAGGGTCACGTATCATTCTGCTTTGCTGTTAACATCCTTGTCTGGGGAATATTTGGTATGGTCATTGGGCAAATAAAAACTCTTCATCGCTTCGCTCATATTGCCAATATGGCTGTCTGGATGAACATTGCAATCTGCGTTATGACTATGGTTGCGGCTGCCACCTCTAACCCGAACTATGATGTGTTTTATGCCCTTTATGGCCATGAGTACCCTTATGATACTACTCAGATCCGCAAATTTGTTATCACACCCGGCAGTTTGTCCGACCGCATCGATGGTATGAACAATATGGTTTTCGCGTGGGGTGGTGCTACAATCTTTTGTGAAGTCATGGCAGAGTTGCGCAATCCTATGGACTTTTGGAAGGGAATGATCTGCGCCCAAGCTTTGATTATGGTTGTATATCTCCTTTTCGGTGTGTTTGTGTACTCCTACTGGGGCCAATATTGCTACAACGGCGCCAATCTGGGTATTTCTACTCCTGGCTTGCAGACTGCTTGCAATATTCTCAGTATAGTATCAGGACTATTAGCTGCCGCACTCTACGGCAATGTCGGTCTCAAAGTATTGTACCAGGGCTTCCTAGTCTCAGACTTCCGCTGGCCAGCACTCACCACCTGGAAAGGCACTCTTATCTGGGGTGTTGCTGTGATCATTTACTGGGCAGTTGCTTTTGTTATTGGTACGGCTATCCCTGCTATCAATGTCCTCGTGAGTATTATTGGTGCGTTCTGCATTCTCAACTTCTCTTACACATTTCCTTTCCTTTTTAATTTGATTTTGTGCATCCGCGAGGATGCGGGATCTGCAGACACATTTGATATCCAGACTGCTACTGTCACAAAGGCCGATACTTGGTTCACTGCCTCGCGCTGGAAGCGGGGTCTAACTTTGGGATCCTGGAAGCGCACCATCTACAAACTCATCATGTTTCTGCTCTCCCTAGCTGCTTTGGTCACTTGTGGACTGTGCGCTTACTCTGCCGTCGAAGGTGCTATTGCTCAATACAAGACCAATACGGCCACCAGCTTCGGCTGCGCTTCTAATGTTTGAGGTGACTAAATTCATTGATTAATCTGATTGTGAAGCTAAGTATATAAGATAAATGTTTACAATTATGCAAAGATTAGCCCATAAGGAGATACTTTAAGTGATACTTTACATAGGCGAAGCTTTAGAGTCGTACACTTTCAGATCTTAGTATAAATACGTGGGTAAATCAAATGAAGCAGTGATAGAATGACAGAGCTAACTTACTCTTCCTTAGTTTTACGACGCTTCGATCCTTCAATCATCGCAAGCTTCTTCTTCTTCTTTTGCTGCATGACTTTCGGAACAGTAGAGATAGGGGCGCGTTCAATAGGTGCTTTACGCTTACGACCCACCGACTTGAACAACCACTCAGGAACATCTGCACCACTTTGTTTCATCACGTTCGCTACAACTTGAATAGCGTCCATATCCTGCTTCGTGTAGAAAGTAACAGCTTCGCCTTTGCGACCAGCACGACCCGTACGACCGACACGGTGGACATAGGACTGAGCATTTAGGGGCACGTCATAATTAATCACAAGGTTGACACCGTGGAAATCGATACCACGAGCAAGTACATCTGTACAAATCAGGACCCAAATGTCACCATTTTTAAAGCTGTTGACTGTTCTGTCGCGTTGATTCTGGGTCAAGTCGGAATGAATGACATCAACACTTATTTTATCGTAGAGAAGTTCGTGGAATAATGCCTTTGCTCGCTCAATGCTTTGTACAAATACCAGGATGGGTGGTATGACTTTGCCTTCCTGCAACATCTGACGAATACCTGTGAGCTTGCCCTGCTCATTTCCACAGTAGACCAATCTCTGCTCTACACTGTCGGCAGCAGCTTCTTTGTAACCAACAATAATACGCACAGGGGAATGCATAATTGAATTGGCTAACTCTTCGACATTAGGGGGCATAGTCGCGCTAAAGATAGCCTTTCTCAACTTTTCGCTAGTGCAGGATGCAATAATTTCATCAGTCTGTTCAACAAACCCCTCACCCAGTAGTCGGTCACTCTCATCTAAAATTAAAGTCTCAACAGAGGAAAGGTCTACCAGTGACTCTTTTACTGCCTCGATTAAACGCATAGGTGTTGTAACGAGTAAGTCCATATTAGATTTTCTTCCGGCATTGTTGTTTCTGAGTTTGGCCAGCATAGCCTTATTGAGATGAGATACCACAAGGTCTCTTGGCGCAAGCTCGCTGGCAACCTGATAGATTTGGCCAGAAAGTTCACGAGTCGGGGATACAATAACAGCTCTAAGTTTTTTTTTCTCTCCTGAAAGGCTCTGCAAAAGCGGGATAACAAATGCCAGTGTCTTACCAGAACCAGTTGGCGCACAGGCCAGAAGATCTCTTCCTTGTAATAAAGTGGGAATTGCCTGGCTCTGGATTGGTGTAGGGTCCTCGAATTTGTAGCGAGTCAGGTTGTGACGGAGCTTCTCGTTGAGCTGATGATTCTCTATTAAATCCTCAAAGCTGGCGATTGGCTTTGGGATATCGGTTCCTTTGACCTTGATTTTGTGCTCGGCCCGGTATCTTTCGGCAGCATCCTCTGAAGTAATAGTATTCTCGTGTTCCTCTTGCTCTTCTTTGACATGAGATCTTTTGATCCGTTTAGATTTCTCAAAGAAGTTGGGATTTGTATCCTCAACCTTTGATTCATTTTTAAATATTTCCAGCTGTTTCTTGTGTTTCGGCTGGATATTGGCTCCACGCGAAAGAAGTTGAAAAACGTCCATTGTACCTGTGGTCAAGATGTTTGTTCTATACTAATATCTTTTTACTGTGCTGATCCAAATCGCCTGGCTTTTATGTATGTGGCGGACTGAAAAATTTATGTGGCGGGGCACAGTTTTAGAACATTCTCTTCACAAAATAGATACATACTGTATTGTTATAATTTTCCCTAAATAATACTAGAATTAAACGCACCATCCAGTTCTCGTCGACCTTCTTCGTCGAGCTCGACTCACTTAGTAACCTCAATGCTCAAACCATTTCGGCTCACATTTGTTCGCAACATTGCGATGGTTCCTAGAGGCCTAAAAAAGGATCCCGCTTCATATATGGTGAGTCCAAACGGCACCAAGTACCCCCCACCTGCATCAGTTCTCGAGCCTGTCCACAAATTTTTGGGAACCGATTATCCTCTTTCAGAGCATCTTATACTGCAATCAGTCACACACAAATCGTTTGCTCACGGTAAAACTCCTTACAATGAAAAGTTAGCTATTATGGGCAACCAACTTCTGCGTTTGGAAGCCAGCAGGGCTGTAGTTGACTCCACAGGCTGCGATGTTCACAGCAACGTATTGGACCTCCCTGCGAGCTCTTTCACAACCTCTCAAATCTGCAAAAAAGCGAACTTGGACGGTGCGTTGTTCTGGAAAGCGGCAAATGGCAGTCCCAAGACAGAGGCGACTATTGGTGCTGGGGCCGTAAATGCATTAATTGGCGCTATTTTGGCAGAGCATGGCCTCGCAAAAGCGCAGCAATTTATTCGAGACCGTCTTTTGCAGGGCGAATATTCCGTTTTCCACATTTCTGCCAGTGTCTATGTGAAAAAAGACTAGATGTACATATATAACGTAGAGTTTCTGATCTTCGCAAGGTCCATAATAACAACAGTGATGAGATTGTGGATTGTGGAGAGCCTAGCCCTCAGTGGTCAACATACCTGTCCAGCTACTCGGGCTTTCTCTACCAGTTGAGGAGCGACCCATCACCAGCCTACACTCCGATCTGAGCTCATCACGGTCTAGGGCGAGCGGGTATAGAAACAGAGCTAATATAATTTTAGAAGTTCCTCGTATGAGTTGTTATCTTATAATTTTACCAAAAGGCGTTTCTACGTGCTTGAGTATTTGTCAATCCGGATTTTAGATGGCCGCCTTAGGGCGTGGACCCTGCAGGACCGTTCCACAGGCGAAAAGAGGCCCCCCTACGTACAGAAGTTTGAGTAGGGATAATTTTGACGTCCATGATATCTTAGCAGTTCACATTCTACTCCGATATTAACTAGAAGTTGTTTAGAAACGATTTGCATTTCCATAAATCACTGTTTTTCGCGCACTAATTACAGGCTAGTGTCATGGCTTCTAGCGCCTGGGCAGTGAAAGCCACGTTTGAACCGCGTAAAAACCTGCTGTAAATAAAATTGAGCTCTAAATACTCACTGGACGCATATTTTACATAGTTTAGACCCCACTGAATACCTCTAGCTATGCCCCACGACACGACATTCTTCCTAACTCATAGTCATCAAAAAATGGTGGAAGTCCCACAGGACCTGCGCAAATATTACCATGGTTTGTGCGATTATGTTTTAAAAATTCCTAGGTATAATCACCGCATATCCATGAGTATACAAAAGTTATCAAAGTTCTCACTCAATCACCTGACAGAGTTGAGCTGTGATATCTACGATGAAATCATTCGTCGCAAGGATAATCCATCCAGTGGGCATCTTCCTCCGCGGCAGGATATCCATCAAAAGCGAAATAACGCGCGTTTTCAGTTCGGCGACCTCAGCACACAGAGATTTGGTGAAATGTGCCATGACGTTATTGCAGAGCTTGACCGTCGATATCCGGCCCTACGCACTGAGCGCTCCTCGGAAAAAGTACCTGAGATCCCTCCTTTGCATCGGACTCGAACGTTGAGAAGTAACGCCAGTGCTAATTCTGTTAGTGCTACATCTCCGTCCCCCTCTACTGCCTCAGTTCCGCGGTTGGTTGTGCCAGAGCAGCCTGCGGAGCCGCCCGCGCAGCCGCCTACTCCTCTTAAAAATGTCAAACAGACTGAGGTGGTTCCAACAAAGAGTACCATGGTGATGGAAGACTCCGACACGGACTCTCAAGACGAATACGAATACTACAACCCCGATCTCAGCGACACAGCTTCTGCGCAATCTGCCTCCATGCAGTCTAGACAGAATTCATCTGCATCTGCATCGGTAGTCTCAGACTCAAACAGGGCTCTTTCGGTCGGTTCCAAGGGTTCGTTCGGCTCTAATGCTCGTACTCCATTCGAGGAGCGTCTTGCAGCCTCATCTAATTTGGGACTTGGACCCTCAACCGGTGATTTCCATTTTGGTGTCGAAGAGCAGCTTATAGATTCTCGCAGTTCTAGATTACCTCCAACAGAAGACCTGGAGTCAAACTTGGATGAGCTCAACGCCGCTGACGACTCACATGTCTCTCGTGAAAGCGTCGCTACTCTAAAGTCTCCTACTACTGAGCATCATCCCCATAACTTTGGCGAGCTTGATGCACATGGGATTTCTCGTAAATCAAATTCGTTTTCGGAATCTGGTTCAGTCCGCTCGTATGTTTCTAATGCGTCTTTCAATGATCTGCAACGAGCACCCGAAAATGATCTAGTTGAGTACGTGAACACGCTTGAGGACCAGGTTAAGGAACTCGAGCTTTTGAAAGCCCAAGCAGTTGAGGAAAATGAGCAGCTTCACAATATGCTCGCAGACACAGAGAACGAGCGTAAACAAATGGCCGAAAAGGTTGCGAACCTTAGTGACCAGGTGACTCCTTCAGCTAAGTTTGTGCCCATTGAAAGTCACGAAGCATTAAAATCTCAGGTGGCCGAATCACAACCAAAGTTGGCTCAGCTGCAAGATGAGTTGAATGTTCTCAAAGAGAAACATAGAGCACTCGCAGATGAACACACTTCACTCAAAGATGCACATGAAAATCTCAAGACTCAGCATAAAGAGTTAAAGAGCACGCACGAGGAACTGAGTGGTACTCATACTGGCCTTCTTGCCAAGCATGACGCACTTAATGATGCTCATGAAAGCCTACGAGCCACACAAACCGACACACGGGCGCTCAATGAAGACTGGGACATGAAGCATAATGAGCTTTTACTCGCAAACAAAAACCTGCAAGAAAGTTACCAGGACACTAGAAACCAACACGATAACTTGCAGGAGAGCTTCCGTGACCTGCAAATTATGCACGAGGACTTACAGCTGAAGCACAGTGACTTACAAGAGGCTCACGAGTACATGAAGTCAAGCCACGGTCAGTTACAAGCTACTTACGACTCTATGAAGGGAGAGCACGAATCACTGAAGGAAGCGCATAGCACTCTCTCGCAAGAGCGGGATGCTAACCCAATCAATGTCACCACCCTCACAGCTGAGCACGAGAGTCTTCGTAGTAGGCACTCAGACTTGAGTAGCAAACACTCAGCCCTTGACAATGAGCACCGTGAACTCAAGGGTGATTATAAGGCACTTAATGAAGCATTCAATGATCTACAAACCCGGTATGCCAACCTGCAAAATGAGCATATTCCTCAGCTTGACTCTCAGTCCAGAGATCTTGATCAATCTAGCCCTGAATACAAGCAGCTTTTATCTGAGCACCAGACGCTCTTAGCGGACTTGGAACGCCAGCGTGAGATTACAGAGCAGGTAAGGCAAGAGGCTAAACGCTTTTTACTTGAAATGCGTCAAATGACCGAGTCTAAACCTAGTGCACGAATCAGGCAACTCGAGCAGGATCTTGCCAATGCCGAACAACAGGCGTCTCAATGGAAAAGTCGTTACCAACGCTCTGTTGATGAATCTCGTGCCACCCGTGCTCAACACCGTGAGAGCATGCTACTTCAGCCAGGCAGCGTTCCTGAACAATGCTACAGCGCGGATGGGTTTATTAGCAGCGACAGTGTCGAACTGTTTCAAGACTCCATCACTGAGCTCTTATACACTGCAAGAAATTCTCCAGACAAGGTCCTCGATAGCCTGCATCATGCTGTAGTTTCCACTGAAACTCTTCTTGGTGAGATCCCATCCGATGAGACCAAGTTCGCAAAACAGACACGTTTAGTGATTCGCACTGGCAATCAGCTGATATCTACCGTTCGCAACCTGGCGGAATCTGGTAGTCTATTTCCAGTCGCTGTCGTGGCCGCCGCATGCTCTGATCACTCGTATGCCGCTTGTGAGTTCATGAAAGCAGCAAAAGTTCGCCCAGAGGAACTAGTTAAGTATAAACGCAAAGACCCCAAACCATCAAAGGAGCCCGTTATCAAGCAAATTCATGGTGATGAATTTCCTCGTCCCCCATACTCCCCTGATGTTTCGGATGATCAGATTCTCGCTGCGAAGGCCAGAGCTACACCAAGGACGTTGAATACTCAAAGCTCTTCTCTCAAGACCGATATATCTGAGCGTCAAGCTGTAGCTCCACAGAGGACTACAGCTCCTGACAGTCTAGGGATCACCACTGGAGAACATTCTTCTAGATTGTCCGCTCGTGAGGTCTGGTATGACAGGGAGTCGGCGATGGGCCATGAGATCTCTCAAGCTAAGGAAGCTATGGGGGTGTCCAAAGATAGAATAGTTCCGAAGGAGATTGTCCTCTCAAAAGAGCAGGTCTCACCAAGAGAGATTAGAGTGTCTGGACGCAGTTCAGTACCAAAGGAGATCGAGATAAAGAAGGATAGTCCTGCTGTTTTGTCACCTAAGAAAGAGTCCCGTTTGCTCAATGGTACCTCGCAAGACCGCCATGCCGGAAACGATGGTGAGGATGAGTTCTTCACACCTCAAAAATACCATGGGTCATCCCCAACAAAGTATATACAGGACACGAGAGACTCCGAGATTACCTCGCCATTGCGGGCCCGGTTCGAGCAGAAGTCAAAAGCAACCCCAGGCAGTACTGGTAGTGGGATTAATCGCAACAAACCTGACATTAGTATTGACACTTTGAAGACTGCTCAAGTCTCTGAGATCCAGCCGATTCCCCAGCACGATCTTGGTAGCCATGAGGTGAGCCAAAGCGCAGCGAGATCTGTGGACCCTGTGAAAACTGAGAAGGAGCCATTAGAGAGAAGCGCTGCTGCGCCACAGACTCCTACGATTCCAGAACCCAATAATTACCAGCAGACGCCAGATAAGAGGTCTGAAAGGGGTTCTCCTGTCACGCCTAAAATTACCAGAGGCACCAGCTCGACACATATCAAGCCAGATAGCACTGTTGCTGAGCTGCAGGCATACCTTGAGGAGCAAACTTCCGAGACTGTCGATAGTATTCGTGAGCTTTTGAGCGGTATCAAGGTGGATGCTGTAGTTTCCGAGTTGAAACCTCGCGTTGACTCTATTGTTTATTATGTTGATCTTATGATTACCACTACTGGTGCTTGCATGAAGCGTACTGAAAACTGGCTACTCAAAGACAAAGGATCATTCATCTTACAGAACCTGGATGACTGCTGCCGCCGCATGAGTACGCTGCGTGAGAACCTTGACCACTTCGAGTCTGAGGAAACCGCCCCGCGGCCATTGAAACAACGCTTGGCCGGCGTCTCTTTCGATATGGCGAAGTGCACGAAAGAACTTGTCAAAACCGTGGAGGATGTGAGTCTCAAAAATGAATTGGAATCCATTGATGCACGACTAGGCAACACTGCTTGAGACTGCAGGGCATTTATCAAAAGCTAGCCACTGGCAAAACATATATACGTATTTATTAAGTGTACTAATGCAATTCGTTGTTAATTTATTCCACAGTCTTCCTAAGATTTTTGTAATTAGTGTCGTCAAGCTCCAGGGGGCCGCCACCGGCTTTGCGGTATTTGTCCTTGATTGTGGGAGTGTAGACGCGTTTGACGGCGTACATAAACAAGTAGCCATTAACTGCGAGAGCAGTAAGAAGACCTAAGCTGAAAGAAACGTAGTTGTCAGCCCAGATTCCCAATGCAATGATATTCACGCAGATATGCGGGGACATTTGCGTGAAAGCCGTGGTCGCATTGAGGTAATCGCGGTCAGTATGCCACAAAGTCCAATATCCATCGGCTGAGAACAGAAATACAGTCCAGATAATGTTGAGAATGTCAAGTACGAGCATTAAGCGACTAAAAATTGCATGAGTACGCAAAGACGCATTGGCTGCGTGGAAAACAATCCCCGTGACTGTGGTATTAGTGCCGCCAAGAATAGTAATCCAAATCCAAAACAGCAAGTTCGAAGCGTTAGCGCCTGCTCCGATGATGGCTGCTCTCACCGAGATAGCAGGAAACAGGGGACCAAGCACACAGACTGCCGCTGCCAGCGAATCGGAGAGAACAATATCGGGAGATCTTCTAACATAGGCAATCCACCATTGAGTACAAACGGCTACCGCGGCTACAAGAATAGCACTAGATGCAACCACTCTAGCTGACATGATGGTTACAGGGTCTCCAAGCGATTTCGAGTGTCAAGGGGTGTTTGGCAGCTCGCTTGCTTACAAGCGGGAGGGCTACTACTAATCACTCAAGCTACTTGCAACTTAGCCCAAACACATCTTTGCGGGACAAAAGCGTTTTAATATGTCGTCCCTCGGTGAATTGATGCGCCAGCAGATCCACGAGCGCTGCACCATCTCACGCTTGTACTGCGAGCTACTGGAAAGTGCACCACCTACCCCTCGTATCATTGGAGCAGCTCATGACTGGACCCTTCGTAATATTGAGACTCTTGTCAATGATCTTCTGTATAATTTGCCCAAAGGGAAACCGTTAGAAGGTCTTTATTCGCGCCATTTCGCCGAGTCCGGTATGGACCCCGATCTCCTGCATGAGCTTGTTGCGAAGCTGGCTGACGCTCTCCATGAGCATTCTTCCGTCTCTATTCGCATTGAGCAGTACGGAAAGGGTGTCATTTAAACTCCCGATAAACCCGAAAATAAATATTTTATGCTGAATTCCTAGAAATCACTTTATATATGTACATTCAATTAGATCCTACTTGCTTATGGAACAGTTTGAGATCCAGGAGCCTCCACGCTCCAAACTAGGCTTTGTACAGGGCCTGGGACTTGTCGTGGGTATTCAAATTGGCTCCGGTATCTTTGCATCTCCTGGTGAAATTTCCTCTGCAGTAGGAGCACCAGGTAATGCACTCATCGTATGGGTTGTTTGTGGTGCGCTGGCATGGACAGGTGCGGCCTCATTCGCGGAGCTGGGAAGCTGTATACCCCTCAATGGTGGCACTCAAGCCTATTTGGGGCGAATGTTTGGTCCCTATGCAGCATTTATGTACACATGGGCCGCGACGTTTCTGTTAAAGCCAGGAAGCATGGCGATTATCGCGCTTGTATTTGGTGATTACGCGTTATCTGGCTTTTCAGCAGTGTGGGCGCATAAAATCATGGCAATTGTCGCTATCTGGGCCTGCGCTGCCCTTAACTGTTTTGGCAAAGGTGAGCTGGCAGGAACGGTGTTTTTAGCCCTCAAGATTGGACTTTTAGGGTTCATAGGCATCGCAGCCCTTATCAATCTAAGACATGGTATTGAGGGGCAACTGGTAATCCCCCCATTCTTCTCTGCAGTTGATATACGCAACGTTGCATCGGCTCTGTATGGCGGGCTCTGGGCGTATGACGGTTGGGATAACTTGAACTTTGTCGGGGGAGATGTCCGTGATACCTCGATAATTCCTAGAGTTATATCTTGGAGTATGATAGTAGTAATCGTATCATACATCGTGGCGAACCTCGCCTACTTCAGTGTTCTCAAAACACTGGAAGGAACGACTGTAGCGGTAACCCTTATGGAGCATGCGTTAGGCGGTTGGGCGGCTCGAATCACTTCTTTATTGATTGTAGGTTCTTGTTTTGGTGCTATAAATGCTTCAACTTATAGCACTGGCCGCATTATCCAGGCTGCCGCAGAGGAGCATCTCATGCCGAGCTTCTTCGCTGTGCAGCGTAATGGGCAGCCAGTGCGCGCGATCTTGTTCCAGGCAGTACTCACCTCTCTATATGTTGTAGTGGGACAGTTTGGGTCGCTTGTTGGTGTTTATGGGGCAGCCGCGTACTCGTTTTTCCTAGCGGCTGTTCTCGGTCTGCTGTACCTGCGACGAGTCGAGCCCGAGCTTCATCGACCATACAAGGTGTGGATAACTACACCGATCATCTTCTGCCTAGTATGTGCATTCTTGGTAGTGACAACTATTATTGGCAACCCGTCGAGAGTCGCCATTCTTGCCGCGTGTCTATTCCTCGCCATCCCAGTCCTTTACTTGCAGAGGCGCTTTGCAGGACCAAAATTTACAGCTGTACCTACAAGCGACGTAAGTTCTGTTGACAGCTCCGAAAATCCTCGAAAATGAACTAATGCCTGTACATATTTATCTATTTAACCCCAACTCCATGACGCGTCACGTATCTACCCATGTATGACTACGTACTGGTGCATCGACGAGAATGATGTTTACGTTCGAGTGTTTCAGACCGTTTTCGCTGAACTTGACACCGGGTTTTTCCAGAAAGAGATCGTAGACAACTATCTCGGTCTGCACCTGGAGTCCCAGTATATTGTTACCAGGCTTTACTTCCGGACTATCAGATGGATTCCGCTAACTGATCTTGAGAAATATCTTCCTCCAGAGACCCTCCAAGATCGCATCAAAGAATTAATAGATACAAAGTGGCTTCAAGTACCCACAGTACCAGAGGAAGCACTCAACGCCATTAGTACGAAGGACCTGGTCACCTTTGCGCAAAGCTTTGGTATAAAAACCACCAAAACTGGTGCGGTGAAGTCGGAACTGCTATCAAGATGTGCGGTGAAGGCACACTTTGGCCAGAGGCCTTTGGGTGCTAGGGTTATGGACAAATTCAACTCTCTTTTCTCGTTCTACAAACTAACTCACTTAGTAGAAGAGCTTCAAAAGGCTATGTTTTTGTATCTACTGCCTAGCTTTGGTGCAACAAGGGATCTCATAGTAAGGAAAAATATGCGACTGGTTTATTTCATGGACTACAACTACTACACTCAGCGCGAGATGCCATTGTTCAGTACAAAGGAGGACTTTGAGAGCTTTTATGCGGCGCGTTTGATACTGGATCCAATTGAAGAAGCCACAAAAGTTGATGAAAATACGCTTCTCTCAGTTGAAACTGCTCCCAGATCGGGTTCTGGCCGGTACTCTTCTGCCTATGCACTCGGCCGCGCTGTACACCTTTGTGCCCGTCTTCTTGGGAAACAGGGTAATTTTCATCGCGAATACCAATGGACACAAAACTACCTCGCCCAGACCGTTCACAAGGGTAAGCGGGGCGAGAATTGGATCCGCATGCTCTTGTTGGAGCTCAAGTTTTTCAAGGAACAGAACGATACAGTTTGGTTGCGCAGAGCGCTAAACACATATTACGATGCCTTGTGTGAAGTGGATGAGGTGTCTCGGCTTGACCTCGATAAAAAAGTAGCCAAGCTAACATCTTTATTGAAGAAGAATGGGATCGAAGCACCGGAGTTCTGCACAACGGAAAAAATTCAGATTCCTTTAAGAGAGGAGTATGCAGAATTAAAGAAATCCACTGCTTCACGTACTTCATGGGGTAAGGAAAGCTTCACAGTGGAAGAGACCGCCCTGCAAATATACGCAGCAGATGGCTGGGAAGGGGGCCACTATGAAAACAGCATCATAAATACTGTTTTTACACTTTGCTTCCAGGATATATTCTTTGCACAGAAAAAAGAGTTCCGTAACTGTGTTCAAACAGCACCGATGTCAATGGCACGGGTTCTCGAGGACTGTAAAGAAGAGCTCCAGTCTCGTCTTCAAGAAGACCTCTGTGAGCGTCTCACTACCACGTACAATGAATATCACGAAGATAAGCCTATGATTGCCGGTGTAAATTGGGACATTCCTCTTGAATGTCTGCAAACCGTCATCAGGCAGGAGGGCACGAAGACGCTCCTCAAAAGGCTGCTTGAGCACAACCGCCTGAGTGGGTTCGCTGATCTGACCCTGTGGAATGAGGACAGGTGTAAATTTGTGGAGGTGAAGTCGACAAATGACGTTCTCTCTGACAAGCAGTACGTGTGGATCAAGCACATGCTGGATGCTGGTCTGGACGTTGAAATATGCAAAGTCAGGGACTTCAGCAAAAGAAAAGACTGCAAAGAGGAAAACAGCAACCACTGAGAAAGTCATTGCAGCAAGGAATAGATTAATTACTAGGGTATATAAATTTTACTCCTCCAAGTACTCGTCCTGGAGAACCTCGACTTCTTCGTCGGCGATGGCGCCTTCCTCGTGCTGCTGGTACTCGTTTATAAGATCTTGAAGGTTGGAGCCGGCCTCTGTAAACTCGGACTTCTCCATGCCTTCGTTGGTGTACCAATGCAAGAAAGCTTCGCGGCGGAACATTTTGTCGAACTGGTCGTAAACGCGGTGGAAAAGCTCCTGGATAGATGTGGAGTTTGCAACGAAAGTGGCGTTAACCTCTGAAACCTTGGGGGGCACGTTGCAAATAGATGTCTGGACATTGTCAGTGATCCAATCAACAAACGAGGAGCTGTTGCGGGCCTTGACCTTGGCCATCTCATCCTCAACTTCCTTGATTGACACATTACCGCGGAAGAAAGCAGCACAAGTCATGTATTTACCGTTGCGGGGGTCAGCACCGGCCATGACGTTACGACCATCGAACAACTGCTGAGTGAGTTCGGGGACAGAGTAGCGAGTGAACTGGCGGCTGTTAGCAGCCATCAAAGGAGCATAGCCAACAGTGAAGAAGTGAAGACGGTTGAAAGGAATAAGATTAACCGCGAGTTTACGAAGATCACTGTTCAATTGGCTGGGGTAGCGCAAAGAGGTGGTGACACCGGACATGACTTGGGCAACGAGGTTGTTGAGGTCCTCGTACTTGGGGTGTGCCACCTTGAGAGTATTCTGGTAGATCTTATAAAGGGCATGGTTATCCAAACAGAATGTCTCATCAGCATACTCGATGAGCTGGTTCATGGCGAGAACGGAGTTGTAAGGCTCGACAACGGTGTCAGAGTCAGAGCTAGGGGCAACGGAGTATGTGGCGAGCATGCGGTCACTGTACTCATCTTTAAGGCGCTGAACAAGTAAAGTACCGAGACCTGAACCGGTTCCACCACCCAAAGAGTGGGTCATCTGGAAACCTTGCAAGGACTCACAAGCCTCAGACTCGCGACGAATAACGTCCATAACGCTGTCAATAAGCTCGGCACCCTCAGTGTAGTGGCCCTTAGCCCAATTGTTGCCAGCACTGGCTTGAGCGTAGATAAAGTTGTCAGGGCGGAAAAGATCGCCTAGCGCAGAATTGCGGACTGCGTCCATGGTACCAGGCTCCAGATCCACGAGAACAGAGCGAGGAATATACTTGTTGGCGGTCTCCTGGTAGTACACGTCAAGCTTCTCGTTACGGAGGTCGTTCTTACCAACGTGACGACCAGAACCATCGATTCCGTGCTCCTCGGAGATGGTCTGCCAGAAGGCACTTCCAATTTGGTTACCGCACTGACCGGTACTAATATGGATAATTTCACGCATGTATTCTGTGAACAAAGGGTGACGCGCCTTACTTGTTTACGTCTAAAGTAGGGTAAACTGGGTGACTAATCACTTAGCCAACGCGACGTGCATATTCAAATCAATGGGAGGTAGATCGTCAATTTAATACAAACATTAATCAGGTTACTTGATTATTTTATCGACAATTCGACCATGAGTCTCGGTGATATATAGGAACGAATGTTTTCACCACACTGCTTACCTACTGTGGCTTCCAGCGGGACTCCTGATCTGCAGAAGCTGCTGGCTCATATAAAGATGTTGTAGAAGGTATAAGGTGTAGCTAATATGAACGCAGCATTTCTGGGTTATTTAAGAACTAGTTCAGGCCGATACTGCGGCTCTGTTTTCCCCTCAGGTAGAGGCAAGTATGCTCAATTGCCTTATCACAGTTCGTCTCGGCGAACAACTATTTCTACGTTTCAAATAGCATGTATTAAAATTTGTATCAGTTAGTTCATCACTCATTAATGCTTATGTATTATAATGCTATGTTTTGGTGCCTTTATGCCACCAGTATCCCTCACTCTTCACTCTCATTTGGTTTATCACTTCCACCCACTCTTTGACTTTGGTTTGAGGGACATTTTCCTCCTTGCACATGTCTAGAGCCCACTGTAGTCTTGTACGACTTCCACCGGGCCTTAACATGGCTCTATCGAGCAAACCGTCAACTATGGCAGCTGCAGCCTCAGGGCCTAGAGGCGCCTTTTGACCTCTCAGTAGCTTCAAAACACTGTTGATACGAAGCATTGCCTGCCTGTCACTCAGTTTGTTTCGTTTGCTAAGTAACATGATCATGTTTCTGAGTATTTGCGGCGGCAAGTACACTCGAACAACACTGGTTAGCCAAGTAGTGAGTAGAGTACTGATCTCGGGGAAATCTTTGCAGACTTGAAGTAACAACCGATGGAAAACATGGGGTGGTAGGTCAGACGTTGGTTGTATATGCAAAAGCTGGACTGCTTGTGTGTAACTTTTGTGTTTAAGCAGCATGCCGATCATAGCCAACGTGACTTGAGGCGTCGGTTTGTGGTAGTCATAAAGTGTTTTGATAAAATTCTCTGTCAGTTCATGATTCCAATTCGTAAAGAGACTCTCCACAACTTTCCCGAACGGCTTTGTGGACTTCGAGACACCAGTCTTCTCTGACATGAGCACCATCCCTCCAACTAGAAGTTTCATATCGTACTCTGGAATAACCGCAAAATGGTCAATGTTTTGCTCTTTCCTTTTCACGTGGATGTTGCGTATATTCAGATTAAGCAAGTACGATATTGCATCTTGGTTCGTAGACTCTAACGCCAGATATCGCAATTGTTCCAAGTGAGGGCGTTCTGACATCGTTGCCGCGATTTTATTGGTTATGTGGTAGTCCCAGCTCCCTAATCTTGCTCTCTCCCACGATAGTAATAGACACCATAATATATTAGGGGGTGGTTGTGTCGATAATGCAAAATAGAACACGCGTTTGAGAATAGGGGTAGGGATTTTCTGGAGCAATGATGTTGTTAACTCGGTTTTGATATGTGCAGTTGTTGTGAGCGAAACATCGTCCCCAATGTTGCGTTGACCCCAGGCAACTGCCAGCAGTGCCCGGCTCAACAGCGATGAAGAGAACGCATCGGGTGCGTACTCAACGATACGCTTAACTTCATAGGTCAGTTTGAAGTGTATAGCTTTGCGGAGTGAAAGCTCTAGAACTGCTTTGGACCTGATTTTTTTTGACGCGATTTTTTGCCATACTGATCGTAGAGTTTCCTTCGTGGTTCCGTTCAGCACAGCAAGGATATGCGTTTCATCGTTTCTCTCTAGGACTACTTTAGATACCAGACCAAAGCAGTTCATCCCTAAGTACGCAACAGGTTCGAAACCCTGTAATTGATTGATGTAGCGGCGTAAAGTAAGTAAAGCATAGTCTTGGGGTGCTTGAGCCAAGACGAGCTCCAAAACCTTTGTTTTCAGCCACAGTGAAGACGTTTTAGACCACAAAACATTAGGGAAATGTGTGCCATGCTTTCTGAACAAAATATGATCCCACGCGGTCGGGCTAAATGTTGATCCTGCAAGCATCTGGTAGACTTCAACTTCTTTCCTTGTTTTTTCTTCAATGACAAGAGTGCCCAAACCAAGTTCTATAAGGCAAAACTGGATTTCCTGTTTACTGAACGATGAGGTCAAATGAGCATATACATCTGATTCCAGGTCCTTCTCAAAGGTATTCATAGAAGAATTTGCCACAAACAGTTTCGTAGCTTCAAGATAATCGTTTTCTGCCAAAAGTGTAGGAATTGGCTTTGGCGTTGAGTAGTGCTTGACATCCTCTTCGAACGGAACGCTATCTAACTCGGGAAGCAAACTTCTTATTCGAGATGCTAATGAGTATTTTCTCCATATTGAGGTATTTGGAGCCCTTAGCCGCAATCTAAAGGGGCTTGCGCGCCCAAAGATTTGGCTCATTGAAATTTGATTTTGTTCAGCTCGGCGCCACGGTAAGAGTGGCGCCCTCCCTTGAACGTTAGTAGTGATCAGGATCCGGAGCGCGTAGGGGGCGAGCTATGTGAGAATAAAGCCAGAAACATACTAGAACTCATTTATGCATCCTAGTCTTGTAAGAATCTTATCTCCGTGCAATTACTTACTACACGGGGTTGTTGACACTATGCTTCGCATCTGCCGTAGTTACGTATTAACGCCGTTATTATTGTAGATAGAAGTGGTAAAAGCGTAGAAAAACAATTCGAATCTCGCGTTTTCAGTGTATCTTTTGGGGTGTCTTGTTACCCCACAGGCCACAAAACTCTTAGCTATCAAAAGTGCTCGCCTCGTTAATGCAGAGGCGAACCTAAGGAGCACACGACGCACTGGCTTATATGCCGGAAGTGTGACCTGGAATGCCGCATCCTGAGTTATTTGATAAATTCTATGTAAACTCACTGATCTCAGGCGCTATTGTTCCAACGTTTCAGGTTGCAGGCACAGGTACAACTGATGCGACGGAAACCCAAGTATTCGCAAGGGAAGAGATGTGTTCAACAAATGACACAGGTATCAAAAGTCGTTATCAGCCATAATCTGGAATTTTAGCTGGTCACACTACCTTTTACTAGACTTGCCAAGGCCACTCCCAAATCTCGCGCATGCATGCATCCCAGCCTGCAAGGTTCCCCTGATCGCATCTGGTTGAGGGCGTGTCTGCGCTGAGAAATTATAATGGAGCAAAAATTTGAGCAAATTCATGAGCTGCACAGAAATTCACAGGTTTTTCCGGGTGGCAAAAAGCCCCAAGATGTCAGGCTATCTGGCGGGCAGGTGCATACCCGTACCCTAATACCCTTATCATTTACAGCGTATAAAAGGAGGCACTGGGAGGTAAGAGGGTAACAACAAAATCATCAGCAATGGAATGGAATGAAGCAGCCAAGCGCCCCGAAGAGAACGAAGAGTTCCGCAAGAAAGAGGCTATTTTTGCCCCCGTGATGTCTCCCTCCTGGTCTCGCGCTTCTCAACAGCGTGAAGCCGAATTGTCAAAGTCCAAACAGGGCGGTAGCTCTTTGAAGGACAAGATCAAGAACGTTTTCAAATAGATGTCTCTTGTTAAGTCGACTCCAGCTACAATAGACTCTAATTATATTCATCTATAGTCTACTAAAGAGGCTATAATAATCTTTCCCACGTAAATTCAGTAGCTGTAGAAGGAATCGACCATTTGCTAGTTTTCTAAGCGCCTTTCCGTGCAAAGACCCATCCACTGAGCAAGTAGTGATCTTTAGCAGTGGTTCATGAACCCAAATTATTTTCAAATATCTAGTTTGGTGTGCTACAGCGGACCGTGGTGGGGTATCCGTTGAGTAGGTCTTGAGAGCATCCGTATTCTGCAATTGCTTCTATAAAATTACTTTATATGGGGACCAGACCAGCGTGTGGCTAAACCGTATCATATGATCCACCTCCAGATGGAACTCACCGTGCTGACTGATCATGTCCATTGCAGAGTTAGCAGGAGCCAAAGAGCTCGTCCGCCAGGACCCGTCAATGTACCCAACTATTGTTGAGAATTTACTGCCCCTTGCAGACCGTCCCGAAATCGCCATGCGTCGCTGGATCGCACTTTTCTTTATGGACGCGGTGACCTCTCTTGAGCTCGCCGAGAGCATCAAAACCGACATCTCGCTGAAAATTCTTCCCAAACTAGTTGATTTAGTTAAGGACAGTGATCCTCAAGTAGTGAAGATCGCGCTTGGATGCGCCTCACATTCATACGCCGGCATCTTTGACTATCTTTGCAAGAACCAGAATGAACAGCATATTTGGAACTCTGTGGCGAGTATTAAGCGCACATCTTCCGCGTTATGGGATGGGACTAGTCATATTGGTGTCAAGGCTGCGTGCATCAAGCTTGCGCAGATCGTCGTGCAGACTCAGAGCAGACAGGAGAGTTCAGGGCTTATCGAAGTAAGTCTCATGAACGTACCCCCCAATCATGCGTTCCTTGACCCTGTAATTCTTCTAGCTGAATCAGATGCTTTCCTTGACCGCATGCTGGGATATTTTAGCGAAAACACCATCCACCCTGCCATTCTCAGTGCCTCCATCAACGCAGCGCTCACGCTCGTAAAAACCCGGCCACGGATGGCCAACAAGATTATAAGTAGTATCTGCAGTATGAACTTAATGCAGAAAACCGGCCTTAATACTCAGGTCGATGTTAGATACGTTGACAAGACGCTTCAGCTCGATCTTAAAGACGTGGCTCGCAACTACCCCGCCCACGTCACTCAAATCGGCAAGTTCCTCGCGCGTATCTCAGAGTATACCGCAAGCTCCAACTTGCGCAAACGTGCTGCGACTCAAGGTAACGAAGACTCCTCCAAACGTGTTAAGCTCGCGCAAAACGACTGGCCGACCAGAACCAACACCCAGCTTCCTGAAGGTACACACCCGCTGTCTGAATTATACAAGCTTGTTGACCCTGCAAATGTACTGGCACAGTTTAATAGCCGTGACCTGCCGGTCGATGTAGCCGTCAAGATCGCGTTGTCGGGAATAAAAAATGCCAACAGTACCCTACTGAAAAACTGTATTTCTATCATTTATCAACGTGCTCAGGGCACGGAAATAGTTAGTCCTGAAAAGGAAGATGAACAACAAAAGGAAACGACACTCGGTGCGCAGTCGAGTAACCCTCAGGAAGACACCACGAAAGATGAGGAAGTGCTAACGATCACTTTACCCGAAACAGATGAAACCACAAAGCAAACCACTGACATGATCAATCGTGTTGTTGTTGCCGCCTCACAATCACCCGCAGGCCCAGAAGAAGAAGGACTGAATCGTAATATCAAATGGTCAAAGGATACATGGGTATACTTGGTGAGCAGAATAGCAACCCGTGCAGTTCCACAAGATAGTCCAGTTGCTACTAGGGTGCGTGACTACTTGTATAAATACGTCATGACCGATTTCCGTAAACATCTGGATTTGATCGTCATTTGGCTATCAGAGGAATGGTATTCGGAGAACATTCTATACACCCCATCAGATGAGTCCGAGAGTTTTTACTTCGATACATTGGCACACATTATTGAGCAGATCCTCCCCAGAATGGAGGTTAGTGATTCGAAGATGTTCATCAGGCTTCTTTCTGATGTCCCAGCATTGAACGCTGCGATTATAGATAAGCTTCAGAGCGTATGCCAGGATCCTGACCGGTCGCTGTTGGGCTTTAGAGCTTTGAAGTTCCTTATTATGTTCAAGCCTCCAATCAAAGAGGCATGCCTCGACTTGGTGGTTAAACTCAATGAACAAAGCATAGATGGAGCAGCTGCGATCTTGAAGAGATACCGCCCCGATGCACTTGCATAGAGTCTGTACTTATAACTTGCATGATTTTAAAATAAATAAATGAATTTATAGCCCCCTTCTACGTACATAGCTCTCCACCCAGTCACCGGTACTGCGATTAAATAGTCCGAGAAGGTCGGATACATCGGAGTCTTCGAGCTTTTTGCAGAATATAAAAGTCAAGGAGTCATTCGCAACAGTGCGATTCATCCACCAATTCGAAGAGGAACGCATTGTTTGTTGTTCCACATCAGATGGGCGTTCATACAATCGCGTCATCACTTCATGAGCCAGGTAGTCCTCAATGTTGGAAGGTGGAGGTATGGTTGTTGTTAGAGTCCGGCTTTTAGCGTTGATTGCCATGTATCCAAACTGGTTTGGTGGATCAAGAGCGAAACTTACACCTTCGATTTCGCGAGTCAAACATTCACAAACGTGTTGGGTTTCGCTCGACCAGTCCATATTATGCTTGGAAATGAAACAAAATATAACAGAGTTCTTCTGAAATGCATGTAAGTAATGGATGGTATCATTCACTTTAATTGTGGTTTGATGTATAATGCGAGATATGCGCTCGACCTCTGTCGCGGCCGGGTTTGATTGAAAATACTGACCCATACTTGCACCGATCCTTCTGAAATTAACAGATGGCATAGATGTCATTGATGTGACTCCAGCCTTGAGAGCGGCTGAGCTGGGCATGGTAGGCAAGTTGCCAATATTCATGTAGGACATGCTGGGAATATAGGCAGACACACTAGCAAAGAATCCGCTCGTCTCATCAGACTCCCCAATAACAGTGCTGAGTGCGCCAATGTCCTCCTGGGTCTGGTCACCCAGCAGCTCCTGGCTACTTTGTGGTGACACCGAGGGCCCTGAAGGAATCGGTTGAGGGGACGTTTTGGGGGAAGTGCTTCCCTCTGGTTCAGGAGTGCGTGATTTGTCCCTGACTGTAGAATCTTTATGGCCTCCTTTGGAAGACGTATCAGATTTGGTAGACTCGGAATCAACCCAGTGTTTCTCTGGGGCTGTCGTAGCTAGCCAGGCCTGTATACTTACTCTAACGTCATGTTCCAGGTACTTTCCGGGCCAAAAAAATGCTGCATCAACAGTAGAGCACACGAAAATATCCTCGCACTCTGTCTTTTTGCGTAAATCTTCAATTTCATTAACTGTATCGGGGCTCAACACGCCGGAGACAAGACGTAGGTACCCAGGAGCACCAGTGGCACCTAGACTGTAGCCCGGGGACCACTCCTTGAAAAATTTGGTCCACCAGTCCTTGTAGTTTATGTTGTTTTCGAGACACCACGCAAAGCTTCCTTCTAATAGCCTAAACTGGTTATAAGCGTCGCGAATGGAGTAACAAACAAAGTAAAGAAATTCGTCTAAGCTGACTGTGGCGAATATCCAGAATCCGTGCCTCCAATTCTCATCGTCGGCACTTTCCTCTACCTTAAGCAGCACCATCAACTCTGTTTTAGTCCTGACCCACTGAAGGGGGTTCTTATCGAACGAGTTGGCAAGTTCCGCGAGCCCTTGCGCAACGCCAATACTTTTAAGCTGTTCATCAGTAGACTCTTCACCATAGTGGAATATTAATTGCTTCTCTATGTTGTTTTCACCCCCTAAAGCCGGGTTGTATATGCTTGCCCTTAGCATAGGGGTCAGTAGTAGGGAGGGTCTTCAAGGTCCCTAGAGTACATAGTAAGGGTTACGACAAGTAGCGTTGAGATCAACTCGCTGTGCAAATACATAACTATACAGGAAATTTATTTAAATAAAACCGTACTCCGGCGGCTGTTTCGTCTCTTGCGAGACTCCCCATCTCTTCGGCACTCTCGAGTTCCTCTATTGATACATACAAGCTCCAGCCGAATTTGGCGCTTGCATCGAGTGCTGTGAACCCATCGTTGGGATGTGATTTTCGTACCCAGTCCTCAATACGACTCTGCGGTGATGCCCATAGATTGCCAGCGATAATCTTGGTTCCGCTTCGAAGGCTGCGCATGGTCACTGGAAGCCCGAGTGAAGGAGCTAGCTCCAGCGCTCTATTCAGGTCGCTCGCAGACACGGGCTCGATTCCACGAGCTCTATTGTATACAGCAAAGACGTCAAAGACTGACATAAGGCCTCCCTGCTGGTGAAGAATACCATTGGACTCCAGGAACTCTGAGATCTGTCTCGCGAGCTGTATTAAGTAGGACTTTTCATATTTGGAGGAGTCTCGAAAAACAAGAGTTCCTTCTAGATTATAAATAGGTGTGTAGTCTGTGCTGATGCGCTTGTGTGCCTCTAGCATCCGCACAATGTTTTCTGCACTTGCTACAATGTCATGGACATCCTTAAATGCGACCTCAAGACTTGTAGACTCTTGTGCCTGTAGCCTGAGCTGCCCAATCCCGGTGCTCAGTCCATTGGGAGTAGATTCTCTCGTGGATTCTGGCGAAGGAGACGGGGCCGTTGAGCTCAAGGGTTGGTGGATAGTCTTCGAAAGCTCCTCGTAGAACGACTTGGCTCCACCCCCTCGGAAACTCAGTTTCACCTCAGAACCAAACGAGAACTTCTTTTGGCGGTGCTTCAGTACAAGTCCACACATTTCGCATTCGTGCAAGTAAGGGTGATTTACGAACGTACATCGGGAACACACAGTACCTTCTTCAGGATCTATTTGTATATCCTGAGCCTTGTACTCGACAAAGTTTGGTGACTCGGTACACTGGACACCGCAATTCTCGCAGGATGGCAGCTTGCTCTGCCCCTCAACGTATTTCACCGACAATGGGTTAGAGAATGAGCAGATAGAGCACACCCATGATCGCGTGATAGGGGCTTTGTTCTCTTGCTCTTTGAGTGAGATGATGATCTTTGGGCTTTTCCGCAAGAACTTTGGCATGAATTCCGAGTTGATTATCTGGTTCAATTCGATGCTACAGCTGTATTCGTCGGGATGGGCATCGTCCACATAGCACAATCGCCTAGTTGTGAGGTATATCCAGCCGCTCTGGTGTTTCAATGATTTCTCGGCACCAAAGTAGAGACCCACTTGGCCAACAGCGGTGATTTTGCTCTCGCCATCGTACAACAATGGCGTTTTACCCGCAGTGAGCTCCACTATCGACCACATAAGCAGTCAACTGTAATGGACAGCTGGAAACGGGATAATGAGATGGTATGGGGGTCAAACTTTTGATCGGTTTAGATTATGTACAGTACAGAAAGTGATTTTTGTGCAAACGGCTCACCTTGGGAGCAGCGTAGAATGAAGCCTTAAGCTTAGAGCTGGGGATTGAACCACTCGGTAAGAGGGCTCTGCAGGAAGGCAACGCCAGCAATGAAAAGAGCACTGTTAACGATGAAAGGGCGGGCGGGGCCGTTGACGTACTCGTTCAAAGTAGAAAAGATTCCTTGTTCAGCGGACATTGTAAAGTTTTGGCAAAGGGGGGCGGTGCTCAGGGTCTTAGAATGTCAGCTGGCAAAGCGAGCAAGCAGACCGCTAGGGGGGTGTTAAAAGTGGTGCAGGAGATCTCGATACACTATGTGACGTAGCTTATCTCACGCGAGCTTCGCGCATCTTGGCATTGGGGTATTGAGACAATAAACTTCAACAGTTGAGTCTATAATCCAACATAGTTCCAGTACTGGCGAATAAACATCTTGCTAGAGATACGTACATACATATATATGGATCTGAGTGGTGGACGCCTTAAATGGGCACACACATAGGAGAAATTCGAGAATATAGGGCATCTCTACTCCACTTTTTCTTTTTTCTCACCTTTGACGGCAGCTTGGATCATAAATGCGACTTCGAAGCTGAAGATAAGAAAAATAGGGAAAAGCGCGAACAGCGCGAGTGCAATCTAGTTAGTATCCCTTGTTGTTACAGTGTTGGGAGCAAATACGTACGAAAAAGTAACCTATGACGCTACTATCCATATGCAATTAACGGATCGGAGGTCAAGTCCTTTAGTGTGGTTAGGCAAGGTGGCTTTGTGGTGGGGTAAATGCGTGTGCTTATGTCATTCATCATCACGATTGGCTTGGAGTGGTCAAGTTCGACTACGTATCACGTGAAAATTCAATTGAGATCTGGAGTTGTGAGTGCATCGCCAGCTTCTATAATTATATGGCAAAGCTACAGACTTGAAAGATTTTCCAGCTTTTACTGGCCATCATAGCCAATAGGGCCTCACGCTCTGCCATTAAAGCAGGCTCTAGCGAGCACGCGTCCTCCTGACAAATGTTTGATTGGTTATGGGGTGGCAACAGCCAGATTTCCAAGCTACAGATTCTCCACGATGGTAAGAAATATGCCCTAACTTTTCAGAAAGAGGACTACGTCGACAAGAACTTAAGTCTTGGTACTCTCAAGGCCAAGCTGGCTCCTCTGCTAGATGTGCCTGCAGATCGTCTGACGATCTATCAGACCGAGCCCAAACGCAAGCTAAACAACGATAATAATACTCTCAAAGCGTACAAGATTTCTAATAATGAGACTCTTCTAGTTGTGGGCGCTAAGCCGAAACCGCTTACTCCTAGCGAGCAAATTGATGCGGCAGTAAACACTGTAGAGGAGAACCTTGGTAGCCGCATTGCAGCATTTTGCAGTGCCCCTCCTACAACTGAGAAGGAGCGTGAAAAGGAATTCCTTGTCCTGAACGAAGTCATTCTGCAGAATATTGTGATGCTGGACGGCATCGAGGTTGATAGCCCTGAGGTACGTCAAAAGAGAAAGAATGCCATCAACAAACTGCAGAAATATCATACAGATATTGACAACGCCAACAAGAAGAGTCTAGAGCTAATCGCAAAGGGGGAGCAGCCTCAGGAAGCAGAGGCGTCACCTGCGCCGGTGAAGAAACAAGCCAGTCCTTCAGCCAGCGGGCAAAAAAAAAAGAAGAAGGGGGGAAAAAAGCGCTGAAGTCACGTATTTGACTCAAGCTCTTTACCAGCCCAAACATATGTCTTAATGAGCCTGGTAAGTTTTCCGACCCCTTCCATTCCTCGCGACTCTAGAAGCGCTTTGTTGACAGCTGTAGCGATACTAACGCGGTTCTCAGCCGACATGAGCCCCCTCACACTGGGAGATAAGGCCTCGAGAGGGAAGCATATGAGGGACATAATCCGCTCGACTCTGGCGAGATAAGGGGCCTGGTCGTTGGCTGGAAGCTCTTGAATAGATGGGATAATGCGCTTTTCCGCGAATTCAAGCACTGGAGCAGCGCTCTTGGCGTCTTCGTCGATAGTTTCGAGCGCCACCCGAATGAGCTCGACCATTTGTAGTTCCAGCAGCTGGAAATAGATTTGATAGTTAACTTCAAGAAAATAGGGATCGATCTCATTGATAAGCTCGACTGCCGACTCCACTTGGCCTGCCAATAGCCGCTGGTTCACTTGCTTGCGGTTCTCTATGTCCGTGAGATCCACGGGCGGCAGACCAGCCTCCTTCACAAAGCTTTCTGCAACGTTTCTGTAACCATTGACCACCAGGAAATCTAAAATGAGGTTGTTCATTTGGGCAACTGTGGCCATCCTTGACATTAGATTCTGTGTGTCAGCCGACGGCCACCCTTGATAACGGCATGGGACGATAGCGGAGGCGCATGTCAATCGCGTAAATAAGTACAAACGTTATAAATAATTAGGGGTTGTTGTAGTGTTTTAGGATAGCAATCAGGTCGATGATGTCAACTCTCGGTGCAGCAAGGTTCACGGCCATCGCAGTGGTAACATCTTCAATTCGGCTCACAAGCGACTCCAGCAGCTCGTCATTGTCCATATACTTTGTGACATTGGGGGTACTGCTTGCTTGGTAATGGCCAGTCTTGAGGTAGCTTGACATGTTCTCCAGTCTTTGAACAACGTTGATTATCCGCTCAATATAGTAACCATCACTCGTACTGAGGCGAGACCCATTACGACCGTACATCTGAAGAGTACTACTATCTGTACTGCCGTCCATACTAGGACCGAGTGACCACACGCTGCCCAAGGAGTTGTTGTGTCCACCTTGTCTGACGGGAATCATGGCCTGTTGGACAGTTGCATCTTGCCAATTGTACTCGGTACGGCAGGCAAGGGACTTTGGGTAAAGGATGTGAATGTGCTCTGGAGTCTCGATACCTTTAAGTTTCAGCTCGCCAACCTCGACGGAAACATAACCGATCTCATTGAGAGTCTGCATCTTTTTGCTGTCGTTCTCGCTGCTGTGTAGTAGATCGAGCATTGTTTGCGACACAGTAATTTGGCCACCATCAGCGACACCACTAATACGAGCTGCCTTGTTCACCATTGGTCCAAAATAGTCCATGCGTCCGGTAATGGGGTCTTGCTCGCAAACTGGGCGGCCACGATGAATACCCATGCGTACTCGAAGGCCCTGGAAAATGAGGGCACCATTTATATGAACTGGTTGGCCTTCAGCACTGTTGAGTAGCATTGGCGGCCAATCAGCCACCAAAAGTTGCTGCTGAGCAGTCAGACACCATAGCACTGCCTCAATGGGAGTGTGGAACGCCAGGATGAATGCATCGCCTTCGGTCTTGACTTCGTATCCCGACATTAATCTGCTCGTGCGTCTCATAATTGAATTGTGAATTTTGATTGCATTACGCATGACGGTTGGCATTGTGTCCCAAAGCAGAGTCGAGTGCCGGATATCGGTGAATACTAAAGTCACGTCACCAAGAGGGGGCGCTACTTCACCGCCGAGACGTGCAAGTAGACTATCTTGGGGAAGCATCTGTCTGCGTTTGCGTCCACCACTGAGCTCTACATCCCGTCCATCACTTGGTTCCAACACCATTACCATTAGTCGCTCAGTGCATCCATACGCAATCGCTAGATCACGAAGCTTGAGGGCGGCTAATGCGGCGTTACCTGCTTCACCGCGTACAATATCTGCAGCAGTCGAGAATGTGATATATTTCCATAGCTCCGCAGTAGCGATGATAAGGATGTCGCTGGAGTTAAACTTGAAATTGGTGTAAGAAGGTTTTCGACTGATACTAGCGCCTAGCGTGTAGCAACCAATTAATCGAGTATATTCTGTAATGCCATCAATCTTTTTATCAACAACAACAGCACCGGTACTTCTCACGCCCTCGAGCTCATCCTTGTTCGAAGTAGTGTGGGGCTCATTGAGCAGTCGATGATTGCCATCTGGCAATGAAACCACGCACTGGGAACCACCCATCGTTGCAATATGAGCGGTGTTTCCTTCCATAAAGCACAATACACCACCTGTTCCAGTAGATTTGTCTTGCTCATCAAAATTGGCCTTGTTAGGCATGTCTGACCCGTCATTGTCACATGAGCTCGAGACTACAATGTTTCCTATATCAGCATGAAGAGTCTTGAATGTTTGCGTCATTGCGGCCTCAATGTTTCCCTTGCATGACGCGAGTGCCTTCTTAAACTCACCAGGTGCAGTCTCCTGTACAAGCTTTGAGATCCTGTTGCCGTGATCACAGACTTTTGATTGACCATCAAACATACCAATGAGAGTATTCTCTTGTGCTCCAAGGAAGTGGTCGATTACAACGTCCTGGATACCCAGCGGCGCTTGTCCTAAAAGATCAGCAATCCCAAACTTGAAACCATTCAGGTCAGCACCATAAGTGCGGATTCTGCAGTCCTCACTTTGGTCGGGTACACTCGGGTGAAGCACAGTGACATCGACCAATCCAAGTACTTTCAACTGTGGCAAGACATTAAAATCAGTCAAATCCTCGCTACGAGTTCGGTCAGTAGCCTGCTTAATTTCCAGGCGGCGATTAGATGAAAAGCTGAGGTACTTGAGCTCCTTATTCCATCTCCAGTTCCAGTCAAATGGCCAGTTGGACACATTGTAATGAAGGTTGTTGTCGCTCACGTCCAAGACCTCGAGATGTTCCAATTTAGCGAATTCGGCGGGAAGCGTGTGTAGGCGGTTACCATTAAGATAAAGTTCTCTGAGATCGGTCAGACGCTCAAATTCTTCCTGAGGAAGCGTTCCCAGCCGATTTCCGCTCAAATACAGCTTTTGTATTTTGGTAAGATGTGAAAATGAACCCATGGGAAGGTCATTAATGTCATTGTAACTAATATTCAATTCCGTAATTTTTGGGGCATGAACGAGAATTTCAAGCGCCTCCTCATTCAGGCGATTATCTGCGAGTAAAAGGTGTCGAAGGGAGGGGAGAACCTCTGCGTATGAGTCGTCTAAAAGTTCAGCTTCTCCCGAAACCCAAGTCTGAGCCGAATTGCGCCGTGAATCGAATTTTTCATTTGGATCTAAGAAAGATAAACTTTCAAAGAGGTTAGAGCAGAGATTAAGAGTTTCTAAAGATGACAATCGTGAAAACTGAACGGGAAGGCTTTTCAGATTGTTTGCGTAGAGTTCGAGAACAACGAGGTTTTTGAGGCCGACAATGGACTGCGGAAGCTGCGAGAGAGCATTGTTAGACATATTCAGGTACTTCAAGTTTTTGCACTCGCTCACAAAAGAAGGAACTACCCCTAATGCATTGTTAGAAATATTCAATGAGACCAAGCAGGACGCAGAATCCAGAGGGAATTTAATCAAGCGCTGAGCTAGAAGCTGCGAGCTGATATCCAACGTCACAAGTACCGGGCAATGAGGCTCTTTAGAGAGTTCAAATCCATTCTGCGACATATATGCAGCTGTGAGATTGGGCATGTACACAAATGGGGTTTTGCGTTCACTTATGTCCTCTGTAACTGGCTGATTGGGTGTGTTAGCATTGAGCTTTAACGTAGAAACACTGAGACCTCTGCAAGGACTTAAAGTACAAACATTGTTGCCACTAAAATCCAGATAGTCTAGTGTTTGTATGAACTCCAGTTGGTATGGGAGCACTGAAAAATAGTTATAGGCAACATTGAGGCGCCTAAGATTGGTTGAGTTTGCCAGACTAGGACCAAAACATTTTAGAAGATTGTAGTCCAGATTAACTTCCTCGAGTGTGGGCACGAAGGCGTCAAAAACCCTTATTGAGTTGGTAGATGCGAAGAGTGATTTGAGCGGGCATTTCGTTAATGACTGTGGTAGCTCTTGAAGGCAATTACCAGAAACATCTAACGCAGTGAGCGCTGGCAGCTGCGAGAAATCGAAATCTAGTCTCGTGATGGCGTTTTTACGCAAATCTAGTGTTTGCAGCATCTTAAAATTCTCCAGTCCCATAGGTACTTGAGAAATGCCTACACAATCTCGAAGACGGCACATGTGAACATGGGGAGCTTTTTCGGCTAGCTCCTTGATGGGGTGTACTGAGCAGCGATAGAGCTCCAATGAGCGAATTTTGTCCGCGTTCTCAAGTACAAAGTCTGGAAAGCTCCCATCGCACCAATCTGCAAGCCGCAGTCTATCGGGTCTGCCAAGAAATAGCTCTTGCTCGTCTTCCCTTGCATTCTCTTTGAGGACGAACCGGCCAAGAAATGTCAAGTCTTCGTGCCCATCATGCTTGTACCCAGCCTTGAAGGTGATATCGTGGAGAACTGCAACCGGTCTATCATTGGGAGCAAGAAACGTACTGCTCTCTGGCCGTTGGAAGACTAGCCTATACCTCTCGGGGTCCTGGATGAAAAACTTTCGAGATGCGAACTTGATTAGCTGTGTGGTAGTCGCATCTACGGGGCAAGCCAATGTTCCAAAAGTACCATTCTCTCGGAATACGCGCACCAGAGCTTTGCGTGTTGGCTCCGTTTGGGACTCTGTGGGTTCTGTGACCTCGGCATGGCGTAGAGTCTCATCAGCTGAGTGCGCACGCTTGGGTTTCTCTCTTTGTTTGGATGTATCATGCGACCGAAACTTATTCAAAATACTTTTCTTGCCCTTGAACAGCTTGGGCCGGTGGATTGGGTGCACAATTGAGCTCGATATTGTTGATGCGGATGGCCGACCAACGAGACCCGAGAAGTAGTATGAGTCTCGAGGCACTGATTCCATAGATGATCTTGAGGACCCCTCATTTTTCGTATTTGATTTTGGGCTGGTAGATGGACTCAATGACATGTCCTGGCGCATCTATCTATCTCCAGCCTTGACCGTGACTAATGAGCTGTGAGCACATGCAAGTCGTGAGTTATCAGTGCACGAGCCGTCAAGGCACTGTATGTTTCGCCACCAATTCTCCCGCGCTAAGATAGCGCGCCTGAAGTTTTTAGAGTTGCGAGAAGTGTCGTTTACATTGCATTTTAATTATTGCTAGTGCTAGTTTCTAGGGCGTTTATATTCAGGAGAATGACGGAAGAACACTGAGCGGTCCACGCAATTGCGAGTTTCGATCACTGATAATTCCATACATGTTGGAGAGTAGTTATTATCAGAACCTGATACAGAACCTGATTCCTTAGATTTCATTGCAGCAACGTCATTCGAAAGGATTCCATTAACATCAATAAATAGGTCCTCCATCCACATGGCGTTGAAGTTGACTCCTTCGGTGACCATGACGCGGCCGTCCTTGTGGTTGGCGGGGCGCAAGCAACGCTCTATTTCTCGAACTGGCTACCAGTCTTAGACTTGGCAGCTTTAAGCGGGGCGACTCCCTTCTTGTTTACTATCTTTGGAGCCATTATAGAAAATTGTTATATCTAACTAAAACTGGGCCAGCTGGTTATATACCAGCTGGGCTTGGGTGTGCCCAGTGGGCAACCTACAGCTAACCTGAAGATCAGTGCAGATCATGGAGGATTGCTCCAGGGACGTTTATACAAACATATTATATCCAACAAAGTCGTTAAATTCGTTGATTGGTGTGATTTGACGCTAGGCTGTCTTGTTCATTTTCTCCCTGAACTCTTCATCGAAATGGTACAAGCGCGTGTCCGCGTCGAATGTCTCCCCAACTAGTCCCTTCACTAGCAACATTAACCCGTCAAGGCGTTCATAGAGTAGTCTGCCGAGAATCGCGGCCACATGAGCCAGTTCACGATCTGCAACAGGAATCTCGGACAGATCATCATCAATGAGATGTCGAGCGTTCTCACCATGCATTTCAGAGAGATAACAAGGGGAGATAGCCGGTAATGGCTGGCCTGAGGCAATAGCTCTAGCACTCATGTACAAAAGGGAATAAGTGGATTGAGATATGGTAGGGCTGGTCCAGCCAAGTCGCCATAAAAGCTGCGGTATGGTTTCGGTAACATCTGTTACCTCGTCAAACATGAGATAGATCATCCATATGATTTGGGCTAGCTCCTGTTGGATATTTGTGAGGATTTTGTACCGGTTTTTCGGCCATTTACCTCCTAATGGGGGTTCAAACCTCAGAAATTGTGCAAGCGAGTCCGCGGATTGGGAAACAGTGAAAAATTTAATCGTTTTTTCTTCAATGCCATCTGTACGAGATTCTGCGCGCAATCTTGGTTTACCGTATCGCTCCATCGAAAAGTGTGAAACAGTGGCAATCAAGTCGGTTATACGTGACATCATGGCACCTTCGATGCTTCTGATTGCATGTTTTCCAGTATTTGGCCGGGGGAAGAATGTGCCGATTAGCGCAATGCCTAAACCAGCCGAAACGCAGACAGCTCTGACCCATGCAACTTCCCATCCGGGACTGAGCTCCAAACCAACTGGGTCCAGTTTGGCAACTGAATAACTACCTCCCATGACGATAACGATGGACAGACTCAAAATAATGGGACACACCGCGTTCAGATGATTGCAGAAGTGTCGATGGAAGCTGAGGTAGGCAAAAAGAACAGCCAAAACCGCAGCATGCCCGATAGCGTTACCGCGAGCAATGTACCAGCCCGCACAAGCAACACCGCAGCCATAGAATGTGAACAAGATACGAATAACAAACCCATAAATACCATCAACAGCCTGGCGACTAACAGTGAGAGCCACCATTGCAGATGCCCACCCAAGACGTTTAGAGAAGAAAAGGTGGCAAGTAGTTCGGCAATAAGCGGGGATGTAACATGCCGCGGTGAAAAGTGCTCTTTTCAAGGCAAGAAGAACTATATCATCGGTACACGCATTCCACACGCGCAAAATAAATCGACCAAATAGGTGTATTCTATTCTTAGGCGGGGTGGTTTCCGGGTCGCGCGCTTGTACTCGAGATAGGGGCTGGAACTTCTCATAAACCTCATCAACGTTAAGTCTGTCATCCTCATTGAGAAGATTCATTTTTCCAACACCCTTGAAGAAGCTGAACCATGATTTTGTCTTGGAGTGTGACCCTGGTGTTAAGAGAGTAGGCACAGGGCGGGTACTGTCCAACTTGGTCAGATATTTCGCCAAAATGAGGATACGTTTCGTCAGTGTAATCGATGCGAATCCATAATATGACGCCATCTCCTGAGTAAACTGAGGTTGTTTGCAAAAATAACGAAGGTGCTTAACTTCACAGGGAACAAGATCTTTCAACACTTGTTCTGCCGCCGCGGTTCTAGTCAGGAGATTTTCTGCCATCACAAGCTGCTGTTTTTGATGTTGTCGCCACACTTTAGGGCTCAATAGTGAGTATGTTCGCCAAGAATCTGCCTCTTGTAACCAATCGACAATTGCGGACAGAAGCATGGAGCATTCTTCTGCTACAGCACTATAGTGGCTGGTGACAACTGTGAAAAACTCATCCAGATCTTGCATTTCAAGTGGCTCGGAAGGCGTGGTTAGGATGTGGCTGTATTGGCGTTTCATTTCACGCTCGAAGGCACCAATTGGTCTGTATGGTTCATATTGTGGCTTTCGTCCAGTCTTTTGAGTACTCAGGTAACGCCGCAGCTTATGAGTGTGCGATTCAACTGGCCTCAGATTAACTTTATAGGTCTGGGCATGTTTCTGCAGCTCTGTGTAGAAGAACAAATGATCACTCATTGCACTTCCAATTTCAAGCCCAGTAGCAGATATGAAGATCAAGTTGCTGGGTTTAAATCTTGTGTAGCTGAACTCAAACCGAGCTAATAACTTATCAGTTTGCACTGTTGACTTAAGTTTGAACAAAGAATGGAGCTTTAGGCGTGTATTACGATGCAGGACGATGAAATCGCGGTGCGAAGGGAGTATACTTTTTTGTTGCGCCATAAACTCTGCAAGGACTTCATTGGCGCGAGAGATCGTCTGGGTGCATTTCCCCATAAACCGCCTGCTGGAGGTGGTTGGAAATATGATGATAGAGAAAAACACACGAGCGCACGAACTGAACGAGATAGGTACCACAATCTCTTTTGCATAATGCCAGGGATCAAAGTAGGGAATTAACACACAGCCGACACAGCTCAATGCTAGCGGGATACTGAAAAAATACCACGACAGCAAAAATATCTTGTATCTTGTACTAATCCAACCAATACTTGCTAGAGCCCAAATCATGGCAATGAAGTGAATGACGGAACATTTAGTGGTGAGATACATTCCCCTTTGAAGATGTTCGAACAAACATCTCTCGTCACCGTACTCACAGAGTCCTTTGGATGCAAGTTCAGCCATTGTTCCCTCTTTTGTCGGGTATCCTCTCATGTGCCAGGTAATAGCATTAGCTACAGCAGTGCATAGGACGCCGTAAAACATGAAGGAGACCGCAGCAGTACCAATCAAGACTGATGATGCAATGGAAATATTTCCTGAAGCTTCAATTGAGCTACCAATATTAATGACATACCCAGCTGAGCCCAAATACCTCGATGGTTTGTCGATGATGGTCAGTAGTGCACAGATCCAGTATTGCAACCATGTTCGAAGCACGATTTTGAATGACGCATAGTCCAGGTGATCAAAAAACCAATGCGGATATAGCTCATCGTACAGGAAACGAAAGATATTTACATGATGAGTCTCGTCTAGAGTGACCGAATCATCCAAATGAGTTGATTTGACTGCATCTCGGTCTGAAGGATCTTTTTCGAGAGCCACGGGACTGTCGTCTCCGCTTTCTTCGTTGTAAAATATCATTTACACGATCTTTCAGGAATATATTCTTTCCCTCAACGCCGCACAGGAAGTGTGTATTTTTACGGGTGAGAGCTTGCTTACACACCTCTTAGATGCCGACCATGCACGCGCTGGAGAGATCGGTGATCAAAATTGGAACACATATCCGAATAAATAATTAGCTTGGTTAATTTAAGAACTTTTTGGCCTCTCGAATCAGAATTGCCGTACTGTTTTTAGCACTCTTGTATATTTTCTCGTGATCTGCGACCATGCGCGTCATCACCTGGTGCTTTTGAAGCTCACCTGTTGCAATTTTAGTGACATTCAGCTCTGTTTCTTGTCTTAATTGAGGCTTTGTGATGCTTTTTTCTAGATTTATGGCATCATATGCTTTGTAGAGCGCAGTACCCAAATTGGTAGGCACGAGTCTGTTCTTGCTCACCTCAACGAACTCGCGCTCCTTGATCTTGCTAATGTGGTCCGCAATTGTCGCATCTGTTCCAATTCCATTTGCGGCCATAAGTGCGATTAGCTCGGACTCTGTGAGAAACTGGGGAGGGCTAGTTTTACCGTCTTTCAAGTAACAGCTCGTCACGCTTAGGACCTCCCCCTGATGGAAGCTGGGGATACTAGCTGAGTTCCACTTTGCATATTTGTAGATTTCCAAATAATTCAGGGCCTTTACCACTACACCCTTAGCATGAAACTTCTCACCACCAAAAGTAACATTAACTTGAGTCTCTTCTCCAATCGCGTCCTCTGAACAGCATGCAAGGAAATGTCGAGTGATAAACTCATACACACTCCACTCATCGCTTGTCAGGTTTTGTTTTTGTGCCGCCATTACCGGATGGATAGGAGGGTGAGCCTTATCGTTGTGTTTTCCGTTACGTGGTTTGGCAAACTTCCCCTCGTCAAGTAGTTTTTTAGCATAGTCCCCCATTTCTGGTAGGTTCACTTGACGGTTTATAACCTGTTTCAAGTCAAAGTCAGGAGGGAACACATCTGTCTCGGTTCTAGGGTACGAAACATACCCTCTCTGATACAGCTTCTCAGATATATCCATGATCTTCTTGGAGTTCATTTTCAAGAATTTAGAGCACAGTCTCTGTAGCATAACAGTGGTCAGGGGTAACGGTTTGTACTGTTTAGTCGGTTTTACGGTCACACTGTCTACAATGGCATCCGTATTAGCTGCGAGCATTTGTTCGTACAAGACGAATGCAGATGCATGATCGTATAGCCGCCCGCGGTCCCAGTTGAGACTTAATTTTTCCAAGCCTTTCTTCACATTAAGGTCAATGTACCAGAACTGTTCCGGCTTAAAGTTCTTCACTTTGAAGTATCGCTCAACCACAAATCCTAGGGTAGGAAACTGGCAACTTCCATAGCTCACCGGTTCTCTCAGCTGGAAGAGGTTACGGAAAATATCCTGGAACCTTGTCATAGAGAACCCGGTTCTGAGATCAAGCTCACGACGTACATTCACTGCCTCTACCACATTTTGCCTGAGATCTCGAGGTCTGCTGGCGGCTTGACGAATGTGACTTGGTTCGATGTGGCTGAAGTCCGCGCGTTTGACTATGATCCGTGAGTTAGACTTTTTTGCCACATCTGCTATCTCAGATCCAATATGCTCGCCCTCTCTATCACCATCTGTCCAGATGTATAGGATTTGTGAGTTTCTCGCCAACTGACTGATATTTTTCGCAACTTTCTCGGAATCTTTTGTTAGAGTAACTTTGACAGGGGCACTATAGAGAGCGCCAGGGTCGTGTGTCCATTGATTGAATGGGGGTGGAAACTGAACTTCTGTCAAGTGGCCCAACACGCTCGTGACGGTAACATCGCTAGATCCCCACTGATTGGTGAAGTTGTAGGTGAGTTCATGGTTTGGGTTAAACTTAGAAGCTCCTGTGGTCTTCCTGACACTTCCACCACCCAAAGCTTCGGCTATAGCCCTTGCAATCGACGGTTTTTCCGCAACACACAGTATACGCATAAACACTAATTACCTCGAGGGGGTTAGGGGATCTAACCGAAGTTTGGCTTTGACGCGTTCGCGCGTCTTTTGGCAATAATATGGGCATGAACACGTTACAGTTTTGATTATGATCCCATTAATTCTAACCTCGGATAGTGGCTCAATCGCAAAGCTGCTAAAGGTTTGGGAAACTCACATCAGATAAGACGGCTGCCCATTTATGCACCAAATACTCTAATTCTATACTCTATGTATCTGATATCTCAAGCTTACAAGGTCTTGTTGTCCAAGACAAAACGGTATTTCACGTCGTTCTTTTGGACACGCTTCCACGCCTCATTGACGTGAGCATAGTCGGTCTCCTCGATCTCTGGCAAGATGTTGTGCTTGCTGCAGAAGTCAAGCATTTCCTGGATCTCCTCGATACCACCAACAAGAGAGCCGGCGAGGGTCAAGCGGCGGCGAATAAGCTCACTACCATCAACGGGCTTGAGGGGCTCAATGGCACCAACAAGTACTTGAGCACCATCGGTATCCAACAACTGCAAGTAAGGGTTGACATCATGAGAAACGGGAATGGTGTTAAGCAAAAAGTCGAAAGATTGTTTGTGCTTCTCCATGTCCTCGGGCTTATTGGAAAAGATGACACCATCAACACCAAGCTCCTTGGCAGCATTGGCTTTAGATTCGGAAGTTGTCAAAATCCAAGTCTCGCATCCAAGGGCCTTGGCGAACTTGATGCCCAAGTGGCCGAGACCACCAAGACCTACGACGCCTACCTTCTGGCCCTTCTTGACATTCCAGTGACGAAGAGGAGACCAGCTGGTGATACCGGCACACAAAAGTGGAGCGGCAGCGGGACCGTAGATGTTCTTGGGGATTTTGAGAACAAAGTGTTCGGTAACGACAATTGAAGCCGAGTAACCACCCTGGGTGTTGCCGCCGAAATCAGGGTCAACAGAACCGTAGGTAGCAAGTCTGGAAGGACCAGAGCAGTAGGCATCGGCACCCTTTTTGCATTGCTTGCATTCACGGCATGATTTGATGAACACACCAACACCAACAAGATCACCCACCCTGTGCTCGGTGACCTTATCACCTACCTTGCTAACTTTACCAATAATTTCGTGGCCGGTAACAAGGGGGAAAACAAGCTTAGACTTGTCGCTGGCCCAGTCACCGTGAGCACGATGCAAATCGGAGTGACAGATACCACAATACTCAATGTCGACCGCAACATCGTAGTCAGTCACGTCGCGACGCTGAATCTCGAGGGGAACATTGTCAGAGTCACAGCTCTGGACACCATATGCTTTAACGAAACTCATCACTAGTTAAGAACGTAAGAACGGAGCCGATGCAGATCAGTTTTAAATATTGGGATTACAAATTACATGCATATGGACCTACATACGTATGCAGGGCGTAACGGTCAAATTCGATACAGAGCCTGGATTTTACACCATGTCTTGCCACATGCGAGAATCCATGGCGCTGAACTCTCCAACTAACGTTTTTACAATCATAAGTACACCATCGAGGCGCTGGTAGTAGTTTTCAGACAACACCATCGCTGTCAGCAACAACCGCCCGTCGGCAGTGCTGCATAATGCCTCAATCTGCCAGTTCTCTAGCACATTCAATGCATGCTTTTGGTACGACTCGCAAATGTTTCCAGTTGTGATAGGTGGTAAAGGCTCGCCCTTTTTAATAGCATGGGCAGCCATGAAGTACGAGCTAGACACACTGGATAGTAGCCCGTTGTTTGACCAGCCAACGACGTGCAGGAGCTGCGAGGTGCGCTCGGTATCTTTTAGCCGAGCAAGTAATGTGTAGTATAGCGAAGTTAGCATCATGAGCTCTTCTTCCAGCTGAACAAATAGATTATACTCATACTTTGGCCAAATTCCTGTGAGCGGGGGTTCGAATTTGAGCATTTGAAGCTGCTGCCGAGTTGCTCTCAAAGTGCCAAAACCAGTTCTCAGCTTCAGAGTAATAACGTCTTTGAATGCTTGAAGACTTACCTTTGGATTGTCCTGGCGCTGATAAGAAAAGTTTAGGAGATCTGCCTGCAGCTCACCCAATTTAAAAAGCACTCCAGACAGAGAAATTCGTACGGCCTTCTTGGTGGTAGCGAACGAAGGGAAAATTGTTGAAATGAATGCAACGATAATACCGATCAAAAGAGCCACAAGTCTGTCTGCTGCTAGAATAGCACCTGACTGTTTGAGCGTGTACATAACCTCCTCATTGTGCTTGGTCGAGTAACTGCCCATCGTAACTAAGATAACAGTGAGCATTAGCACAATACTCATGATGGTTCCACCGACAGTATTGAAGTGGCGGAAGTAAACTAGCCCAATACCGACAAAGGACAAAATTGCTACCAGTCCGTAGGGGTTGCCCTGACCGTCAGGACCTGCCGCGATATACCAACTGCAAATGCCAATCACTCCACCACAGCATGTCGCGAAAATACGACTTAGCAAGCCAAACACGCTGTCTGAGGCCTTAGGGCTAGCGCTCATCATACACGTGATTGCAGCCCAAATGCCTCTATTTGAATGTACCCAGTGAAGAGTAGGACGAACAAAAAACGGGATCAGAGGAATGATAGCAGTACAGCCAACTTTGAAAGAATAGAGTAGTCGCGGCTCGAAATACGTGTTAAAAAACTTCAGAGATTTGGAAGCGGCAACGTGGACAAAATTTCTTGGGGGTGTGCTGTCAGGGTCACGAACCTGACTCTTCAGTGGCTGGTATGGTACCGAGTCCTGCTCAAGATCAAGACCATCTACACGGGTTTCAGGTGTGGTTCCATAGACGAAATGGCGCTTATCACTGCGACTATACCAAGTCCATTGGGCACTAGGCTGGTGATCATCCATCATCAGGCACCACTTAGCGACATTCCTGACGTGGCGGGCATACTCTTTAGAAATAAAACCGTAATACAGCGCCTGTCCGACAATGTATGTCTTTGTTCCTTTAGGCAAATTTTCGGGGAGACGCTGGACAATCCAATCATCATCAAGAGAAAGTTTCTCGTATACCTGAACCACCGCTCTTACAGCCAACTGCAAGCGTTCGTTAAGCTCTCGTTGCTTTTTCTGGTGTCTCTTCGTGGCGCCGCAGAGGAAGTTCCATCTGAAACTATTTGCTGCTTTCATCCATACTTGAAGCGCAGCGAGCAGTTGGGTGTTTGCCGTATTTAAAGGGGCATAATGGGCAACAATTTCGTGAAAAAGCTTATTGAGGTCATTTTGACTCAGGGGACGCAGTTCAAGCTCGGTCTTGAGATACTCCATGTGACGGATTTGCTCAAAATTTCCGGATTGCAAATACTTTTTCTGCAAACTCTTCCACTTGGTCTCACGTTTGCCATAGTCGAAGTCTGGGTTGGTGCTCATACCACGCTTGAGCTGAGGTCTCCCGTCGGACTTGTAAACTCCGGCTGTGGCGGTCGTGTTGGATGATCTATCTGCAAACTCAGCATAAACAAAGTGAAAGTTGTAAAGAATGTTACCAACAGAAGAGATAAGTTTGCGAAGCTCATGCAAATCTTCCCATTTGAAGCGGGTGTAGGCCAGCTCATACTTGCAGAGCAAGAAATCCAGCTCAAGAACCGACCCCTTTTGCAGAAAGCGTTCAATTTTTGGGGCACACGTTGAGAACTTCTCCTTAAATTCTGGATCTGAGGGTGCCAAACTCTCGTACTGAAAGGTTTCCAAAGATGCATTAGTTAGGTTGCCAAGAGTTTTATCCAAAAAGTTGACTATCTTACAAGAAGACGTGATGGGAAAGTATAGAATTGACAATGTCGCTTTCATAGCAGTGGCACACCCCAAGCAGCGCAATATTGATTTTGTTTTGTGCCATGGGTCCCAGTAAGGGCAGTGTACGGATTCTGGAATCAAGATGAGGGCTGATACCATACCAAATAGCCATGCACAACGTAAGTATGGACGTGAGCTGGAGAAATAGTAATGCCAGGTGAGACACAAGATGATACCAAAAATGGCCACAGTGATAGTTGGGATGGACAGGTATCTACCGTCCAGCAGCTGCTCACGAACACAGTTATCATCACCCCAGTTGCAAACACCCTCAAGCTCCACGTAAACCTCCTCTATTGACTTATAGCCATGAAGTCTCCAGTTGATAGCATCGATTACAAGGAAAAATATGACTGAGACTCCAACCTGGAAAAAGTCAACCGTAGCCAGACAGATTCCACCAACGACACTAAATCCTCCAGGGGGGTCCCAGATGTTTGCAACGTTCAATAAATATGCACTTCCACCAAACCAGTTATTTACCGGAGTGATTGAGTTTAAGGTGATCGAGATAAAGAACTGAATGAATGTTCTGCTCGCGATTTTGAAAGAAGGAAAATCGAGGTGGTCAAGGAAGAAACCCGGGCGTATTAATCGCTTGAATTTTTTCAATCTTTGCGAGCGAGTGACTCTCTTCGATGGAGACTGTTGAGGGGACGCACGTTTGCTGTCCAGCACAAGCTCTGCAGGATCGACTTCGAGTTCTTCAAATTTACCCATACCCCAAACTTTGATCTAGTGAACTCATTATAAGCACCCATGGTGCAGAGGATCTTATGCACGTGGATGTCATTACCTGCATGTGCATGTACTGTTTCAATGCCAGGCACAGATTGCATTACGAAAGAGAAAGCTTCTCAAACGCAACCAATGCTAACTACAAAACATCTGTTTTCTGAAACCCTGTTTTCTTCAATACTTTCCGATACATGCATTTCAGAATGGCTATTTACGTCATCCGAAGCACGGCATCACAGTGTGCAGTTAAGCCTCGCATGTGAGGTTAATAAACGTTTGGGAGCAGTAGAGGCGTTGCGTATTACCCCTACATTCATAGACAGTGTCACAAGTATCGAAAGTTCTTATTTTACCTGCTGTTTTGGATAAAGCTACTCCCTTTCCTCATGAATATTCTTCTGCATACGTACATCATATTCGGTATGATCCTCCAATTTCTGTTCATGCAGGAAATTGAATGGCTTCGCATGATGAGGGTTAGAGCATAACGGTTATCGTGGATAGGGTAGAGCATGCGTCTTTTATCCGAATCTGCACAGAAGAACAATCTTTTGCGAGGTAAACAGACTTTTCGGGAATTTTTCTCGATGAAAACCTTTCTGCTTTTCTTTATCGGGTTTTTTTGAACGAGGTGTCGGCTACTCCACCCTCCACCCAATTGGCAGAGTGGCTATCGTGCCGATCCTGGCATAAGCGATGATCACAATCTAATATCAGATGGGACATGTACTGTTAGGCAAACTTTAAATTTCAATAGGTCAGATTAAAGAAAGGAAGTCCTTGGTGCCATCCCTAGTAGCGTTACCATAATATGCCGACGAGTGTACCAACGCACATGTGATTCTCGATGGTGAAACGTGATTGCTCCAGGGACTGGTGCATGATCTACAAATGCCTAGCCATTGGATCTTCAGGTCAAAGCGCTTTTCGGACTCATTGAACCACAAAATATTTTGAATCATCTCTATATAAGCTACAATAGTTATTTACAGCCATTAGTCTCGTCAACAGGATGGGCCAGGAAAAGCAAAATGCACTTGATTTTAGCTAAGATAATCGAAATTGTGCGATAACGTAGAAACAATTAAGCGAGGCTCTAGGCAAAACTTATAGAGCTCTGCTACAAAGTCGACCGCTGCATCTACTCCCGGCTTTATACATAGTCAAAGTAACTATATTGATCATATCCAAGCTTGCTTTCTTCCCCGCTCCTTGATTGTCTCGCATGGCATATGTGCTAGCCACAAGATCTTCAATGGTTCACTGTGGTTGAGAAGTTTCTTATGGAAGTGGGACATTTCAAGCCAATACTTTCAACCTCTTATCTTCTATCTATATAAGAGAGTCTACGCTCATACACGGTAATTAGCACTGCCTTAACGAGGCTCAGTGACGTAGATCATCGACGATAATGCGGCACTATATTGCTCCGCGAATACTATGATGTTCAGGTACCAGAGGAGTCACGTTCAAGATTCACTTATGAAGTTTGGAGAGTTTCTATCCTTTAAATGGTCGCAGGTGCCCAATCACGATTGCTGTATTTGAGCCGATCGAAGGAGTGACCCCCTGTACCTATACAGTACTAGCAACGGGGAGCAATGGCACCTTGCCAGGTATTTAATTTAATTTATCCAAGCAGAAAGATTTCAGTTATTTGAAAAATGTTCGTCGACATTGTAAATACGAGGTCAAGTATATGGCCGGAACCCCGAGCCACGACATCCGCTTGCCCAGGAAGTATTTGAAGTGAGACACTGATTCGGTTCAACATAATTGCAGCTAGTGATAATTGCGGATTATTCTAATACTTCCTATAGCGACTGAAACGTTTTGTGCGAAAAGTGCCGATAATTGTCATGCATACATGCAGCGATCGTCACTGTCGTTTTGGCGGTTACAGCTCGCTGTTTGAGGCGACCGGGCCCCATTGAGGGGTCAATCATCCCCCATAATTAAGATAAGTGGGGTGATTGTCTTCTCAATACTCAAAAGCGAAAAATCTCAGGTCTCAGCGAAAAGTTTACTGTGATTACTTTCACATGCTAATTTAGGCGATATGAATCCAGGCTTAAGCGAGATCTTGGCATGGAATATCAGATCTGAGCCATCTCCATGCCGTATTGTGAGCAATACCTGCTGTAATTCTACACTCATGTGAAGTTCTTTTGACTCTGCTAGCCTGTCTGCACCCCCAATTCTAGTCCGGGTTCACTCACTGAATTTGGTCCCAGCAGTTGATCTTCAGACACACGATCACACGATGCAAATAGTGTTCTTTTGCTCATAAGATTGCTTTTAACATTGACCTGATACACCAATGTGAACTCTAACTTGATCATTGTTAGCCAATTCAAAGCGTGTCAACTCACATTCGGTAAAGCGTACTGGATAACTATTGCTGATCTTGAAATTTGTGAGTGAACAGTGAAGACACTATTTAAATACCCCAAGGGTTTGTTCGGAGAGCTTCCAATCTAGACATCACGGCTACATGTGATCATGCAGCCTCACTGCAAGTGCTCACTTAGCACATGTGAGTTAAGATAACGCCATGGACCCCCGAATCGACGAAATTTCAGCTTTTACGATACTTTCACAAGTCAATTCGCTAGTAAATCGTGAAACTACCCAAGGTAGACGAAGTTACCTGCAAATTCATGTGGAAAGCACTAGCCGACACTATTTAGCGCCATTGTGCCCAGAAAAGTCAGAGGGTACACAGCTTTCCTTCCACTGTTTTCTTGGGTGTCACTATTCAGTATCATGATTCCATTTTCCCCCTTATCATTGATTTCAGTCGTGTTTTAGTTTGGCGTTCACGTGATTTCTCCGCACGCGTGAGCCTTCCTTATCTGACGTGTCTGCCGATAAAGGCGTTCACCACTCAACAATGACTTCAGCCAGTGTCGAAAAGTTGAATTCCAGGGAAGAGCTCCTTACTTCTGATAGCAGATACTCCGAGCCATTGAGCAAAGGTGAAAAACGGATCCTTGATCAATCGGCTGAATCCACCGTTGAAAAGGTTAAAGCGGGTGAGTTGACCGCCTCCCAAGTCTTGGGTGCGTTCATCAAGCAAACTGTTCGGGCTCAGCGTGACGTCAATTGCATCACAGAACCATTGTTTCCCGATGCCGAGAAGTGGGCGAAAGACGCCAACCTCCAGGGTCCATTGGCGGGTTTCCCTATCTCATTGAAGGATCCAGTCAGTGTCAAAGGCTACGACTCTACGATTGGTTACGGGTTCCGTTGCAAGAAGCCCCTGCAGCATGATTCAGTACTCGTTACCATGCTCAAGGATGCTGGTGCCATCCCCTTCGTTAAAACCAATATCCCAACAACAATGCTCTCTTTTGAGTGCACAAACTCTACATTCGGGACTACTGAGAACCCCCACCTCAAAGGCTATTGCCCTGGAGGTTCCTCAGGTGGTGAGAGCGCACTTCTAGCCTATGGTGGAAGCAGAATTGGCATCGGCACGGACGTTGCTGGCTCTGTTCGATTGCCCGCTCACTTCTCAGGTATTTATAGTATCAAGTGCAGTACTCAGCGGTTCCCTAAGGATGGCAACACCACGTCAATGCCTGGTCAAGACGGTATTCCCGCTGTTTACAGTCCTATGGCTAGAAGCCTAGATGATCTCAGCTTCTTTCTCAAGACTTTTATTGGGCTCAAGCCTTGGACATATGACTACTCTTGCGTGAACATGCCGTGGAGAGAATATCAGCCTCCTGCGAAGCTCAAGGTCGGGGTGATCTGGACTGACGGTGTTGTCACCCCCACTCCTGCGTGTCATCGCGCACTGAAGTTAGCTGTCGATGCGCTCAAGAGCAAGGGCCACACCGTCACTGATTTCGTAGTACCCGATGGTCTTGATGCCCTGGCTATTGCTTCATCGTTGTTGTGCGCAGATGGGTGCAGGCTGGTGACAGATGATCTGCTTTTCAGTGAGCATAATGATACTGGTGTGAATCGTGGCTTGTGGTTTGGGCGTCTTCCTTGGATTTTACGCAAGGTTTACACCTTGTATGTGCGTTATATCCGCAAGGACCATGCTTGGGCCTACATGCTTGACCACTTTAATGAAAAGTCAGTGTATGAATACTGGAAATTGATTGCCCGTAGAGAAGCGTACAAGAGTAAATTCTTTGCTGAATTCAATAAATCTGGCGCTGATATACTCTTGACCGTGCCTAATGCCACCCCTGCCTTCCCCACCGGCGGTCTCTATAATAGCTGGAGCTCGTGCGGTTACACTTTCCTGTTCAACTTACTCGATTACTCTGCTGGTATTTTACCTGTTACCAAGGTAGACAAAAGCAAGGATATCACGCCTTCTGGCTTTAAACCTGAAAACGGCATCGAGGAAGGTGCGTGGATGAACTACGATGCTGAGAAGATGGATGGTCTTCCAGTTGGTGTACAGGTCGTTGGTCGCCGTCTAGAAGAAGAGAAAGTTCTCGCCTGTATGAAGCTTCTGCAGGGCGCCCTTTCCGAGAATGGTGTAACTTACGAGCAGCTTCCCGTGAAGCTCTAGATACATTTATATTTGAGCTTTCAATTAGATACTAAAGATACTTAGAACCGCCCGAGTTATCCTTAGACTAACTGGCATGAAATGGTCGCAGACGGCGAAGACTTTCGTATAGCAGTTATTCACTGCACGTATGAAGCTGAGTGCTCCTCGCAAGAAGCTGCATGGAAAAACATGGTGGCCATGAGATAGACAGAGTCAAACCCATATTCTGAGGCCGATTGATAACTAGTCTTAGTATCAAGTCCATATCCCTTTACGAATTGGTGTCAAAATCCCTACCATCACCGCGTGCGCATTATAGCATATCCAAAGGGCGCAACGACCGAATTCTTGCCACCTCTGGGTAAAAGGAGCAACAAAGATTCTAAAAAAAGTACCTGCGAAATTTTATTGTCCGTGATGCAACATGATAAGCTTATATTTTGTCAATATCGAATATTTTGATATCGCCTTCAACACTCCTCATCGAAGGGACGTCTATATGCGAATTAGCTAAATCCCACTACTACTAGGCTTGTTTCGAGAGCGACATGTTCAAAGTCCCGTATTCGAGCAGGCCAAGTATGTGGGTCCTTGCAGGTAGGTGGTTCCCCGCTATGCATAAGTAATGCACCCACACAGCTCCTTCACAACCTCGTGAGATGGAGTGTATGTTTCGAGACTTCTACTCTCCATGCACATTGAAAAAGGCAGAAGCAAAGGGGTCTCTCTCGCCTAAAGAAGCCCCTTTGTGGCAGCGAAGAGGGCTGGCTCCTCCCCCAGCTCTAAACACAAATGTTATCATTGTGCCAGAATCGAAGCCATCATGGGGAAGGCGGAAGCTCAGCTCCCTTAAAGCGAAAATGGTGCAAAGGTCACTCATTCATGTCAGTAAATGACTGCGATCCAGGCGTTTAAGCACACAGATTTCGTCCCCACTTCACTATACACAGAAGCTGCCCTGCTCATTCTTTTCCATACCAATCTGTTTCCCTATTTAATAAACGATAGCATATTAGTATTCAAAAATATTAGCTCCCTGTTTTACGAGTGAGAAATGGGGAAAAATATAGTTGAAGCAGGTGCAAAAAGTTAGCCCGACGCGGGGGTCGAACCCGCAACCTTATGATGACTATCACCGAGTGAACGTATTAAGAGTCATACGCTCTGCCGATTGAGCTAGCCAGGCAAGAACGAGTCCCCTAACCCTTAGAGTTTATAGATCAAATTTCCTAAAACTAAAAGTCACGTGACCTTGTATAAAACAATAGAAAATAATGTGAATTTTAGCGCCGATTTTGGAATTTTAATAGCGCTGTGTGAAAGAAGTGATTGAAGGTAGTCTACGAATGAAATGATAGGTCTTGGGAAAGGCTGTATGAAACAACTATGAAGTTTTACAACTTGGCACTCTTTGCAAGCCCCGTCTAAATCATTCAAGTAGGCGTAAAGCCAGGGAACAGCACTCAGATTTTCAGACGGTGTCAAAAATGCCTCGTGTCTTGAAGTGTTAACGTTGGACGCAGTCGCTATGCTGATAGGCGATACTACCCTACCATCGTTGGTAAATCCTTCTACGACGACTTGATAGGCTTGACAGAATAGCTACTGGGGCACATCGAGTGAAGAAGACTTCATTTCAACTAATTTCGGGGAATTACATATGCATTAAATAAGTTAAATCAAAATAGCTTTTTGGACTCGCTGATGAGCTTCCGCAACTCGAGCACGGAGCTAGAGGACGTTTTTCTCGAGAACGTAGGCCGTACCGGTGATAATCGTTTGGCTGGAGCTTCATAGAGTCCTGATGAGGCGAGGCGTTTTAAAGGTGTAAATATGGAGACGTTGGAACTGTCATTCAGGCTTGTGTCTGAGATCTCAATAAATGGAAGAGGAGCTTGGTATTGCTCTATGACTTCAGCCGTGCGTTTACCCAGAGTATCCATTGGTGTTGGTGACAGATATCCCGGCAGTTTGGTGTGGAAAATGTTCAGCGTTATATCAGGACGCTCATCCGTGTTATTAGTGATAGCGATTCCTTTATAGCGCCGGCAATAGTTCGAGTCTAAAGAGAGTAACCTTTTGAAAAACTCACCTGCCTCCGATTTCCAATCTGCCACAACAAGAATGAGTCGGGCTCCCTTCCTGGAGGCATGAGAGAGAGCCTCATCGATAACATCCGAGCTGGTGTCATCTTCGACTTCTGAGGATGTTTCCATTGTTGACGAGTCACCCATTGAAGCAACCACCGGTGAGGGAGATAAGTATGAGGGGATCGGTAATGGTGCGGAGAGCCTCGCAGACCGATGATCTTTCAAAGTAGTGATAAATGTGCTAACAGACTCTTCCTTTTCATGTTTACTTCTTGCAACTTGCATAGCTTCAGATGCCTTTGCATGTATCTTTGACAAGGTGAATCTGAGTAAATTTTGGCGCCGGAACCTTCCTGCGACAAGTCCACTGTGGACTGTGATTTTTGAGATCTCTGCCAATATCTCATCAGAAATCTGTTTTCCAACTTCTGCAAGGGCGCTCAACTGCTGTTGACGACGCTGGGATCGTTCTGCCTGAATCTTTTGAACAGCTGCTTGTGATGCATGTATAAGGCTGGACTTGACAATTTTAGCAAGTTCTGAGCTAACAAAATTCTCGATGTCGGTAGCACTTGGCTTCGCAGGCTTTGGGGGCTCAGGCTTTGCCTTGAGCTCAACTTTTGCCGTCCCATTGAGTGGTACTGATTGATTTGATGCACCAGAAAAAGATGGAGCGGGAGCGAACGTGCTCGAGTTGGTCGTGGCTGGTGCAGATGGCGGCTTTGCGAAAGATGGGACCGGCGTGGAACTGAAACTGATGGGTTTTGTTTGATGTTGTTGTTGCTTCAACGGTAAACCAGAGACCTGAGAGCCAGTAAGGAGAACATTGTAATCAAGGTTTTGATCAATAAACTTGGACTTGATGGGTAGGGGAGTTGTTTCTTCAGACCAGTTCTCCAAATTTACATTATCACCTTCAATTGGAATTTTTGTACTGTTACAAAATGCTCGTGCTTCTTCTGGATCGTCAAATCCCAGAATTTTCATGAAACGCACAAAATTATACCTTTGATGCTTTTTGTGAACCGACTTTTGCATTGACCGTATAGCGTTACAGCGTATAGTGGGGAAATGCACCTGGCAAAGGGTCTGAAACAGAACAGGCATACCAGGTTGCCTAATCTGAGTGAAAAAATCGTAGAATAGTGTAGGATTATTGGAGCCTTTGCGTACCAACGACCGCAGCTGAAATGCAACTTGTACTAATGGATGGTCAACAACGAAAGAGGGTAGAGACTCCACTCTATATGCTGCCTCTGGATGAAAGAGTCTTGAAAGAAGCTGAAAAGCTCTCATTTCTGGCTCTTGCGGACAGTCGTGGATAGTTCTATTAGGACGAAGAGAGTATTGCTCGTCAAGGGTACGAAGACTCTTATTGAACTGCTCCAATTCTTGCTGCATACTCCAATCAGGCTGGCCTAGCATTAGATGCAAACATACCGCGTGAATACGACAGATCATCTCCGTACATTGGATTGCCTCAGGCCCAGCATAATTTTGGTAGGTAAAGTCCTGACGAATCGAGCGTGTGCGATCCCAGAGAAAAGGATGTGAATCTGGAAGCTTCGGAACAATGGCTTCAAGCATATATTTGAGCGTTTTCACCAAAACAGATGGTGGTCGTACATCACTAGGCAGAGCAGGGGGTTGGCCAGCTGCAGGACGACTAAATGCTTTTACTGCGAGATTAGGAGAGATTGCACCGTTTTCCATCTCCAAATCTTTGACATTATGCTGGTATGCACGGCGAACGCGCTCATACACAGGGCACATGTCTTGACAGCTTCCAACGAATCTAATGGCGTCCTGGAGTGAACGGCGGACATCATGGTTATCTACACGATTCCTCTTCTCCATTTCAGTACGCTCAGCTTCACGCATGGATTGAAACTTGAGGTATAGCTCTTGCGAGTTTGGCTGAGTGCGCTCTAAGTCCCGCATCTCCATCTGATTCTGCATATCCCAGTGGTCTGGGGTTTCATCAATGGACTGCAAGGGCGGCGTATGCTCTTGTTCAGGCGGTACGGGGGGATACGTCCGGCTATGGAACGTAGTATCCCCGACCAGTACCATATTGGGTGGGATGTGTGTGTAAGGAGGTTTGTGATGGTGTTTTGAAGCTTTGGTCGAAAGGCAGGAAATACTGCTATTGAAGTTACAGATTATGACACAGTGCCTGGAAAACAAAATCACCCTTTCAGAGCTGCTTTAATGCGACAATTTCTTAACTACATGAGTTCGAGATGCTGAGGCGAGTTCGAGATTCAATGTGTCTCGCAACAGCTTTATAGATTTTCTACAATAATGATTGCACAGCAGGATATTTATATCACAATTCTGCTGCAAAAACAAGATGCCAGTTCACATCTAAACGATTATGCCTCGCTAACTCGCTCTCGAAGGGTCTAAATAGTCTCGCGGCCAGTGCTGACTACACTTATCAAATGGACAAGCTCAGTGAAGGTCCCTTGGAGTTTGTGCAAGATAGCAAGCAGTTCCTTGCCCGCACCACTAAACCCGACCGCAAGGAGTATCTTCAGATTGTTCGCGCTGTCGGTGCCGGCTTCCTCATGATGGGCGCTATTGGCTACGTTGTCAAACTCGTGCACATCCCCATCCGCCACCTCATCACTGTTTGAAGTGGTTCCACGAGCGTAATAAGGCATGTTTCTGGTGTTTTTATTTGCAAAGCACCGTTGCGTGTAGCTCGTCCCTAAAAATCTATAGTTTAATCTGAAATTTAGTACACGATGCCAGCCCCTCTGAGGCTGGCCTCAACATATCGCCGAAGCGGTACAAAAACATGCGGAGCGGTATATCGAATTCTTAAAACACAAGAATGTTTATGCTTTAGCTAGGTGAATTGCTACATCGGATCATAATAGCCGCCTTGACATGAACCCAGAGCGTGAGCCCTGAAGTGCAGGGTAAGGGTTCGTCCATAAAGGCTGAAAAATTTCCTTATTTCTATGGAGTACGCCTTCCATTCACTGTGCGGACTTGACTAGTGGTCCAGTAGAGGGGAAAGGAAGGCCAGAGCAGAAAGAAATCGGCCCATACATTGCGCCAGACGCCCTAGATGTTTGGTGGAATCGCTTCGGTCACGACATACTATTGCATATATTTAGTTAGAGATAGTGCACATTTGAGACATGTGTGCTTGGTCAACCTCATTGCAAGCATATACTGATACCTACATAAATGAGTTCATCAATCCCCACTCAACCAATTTCGCATCAGGGCTCGAGATCCCTAATCACCGAATTCAAGGGCCATGCCACAAGTGAGACAACTATGAAACCAGCCTTGTCTATCGATAGCAACGTGTCCGATGATCCGTTGCCACTAGGTGATCTACCACGTTCTAACGGTATGTCAGTGCCAACATTGTCCCGGCAGAATCAGGATGAGATGCTTTCACCAAGCTGTACTGGAGGACAGTCGGACGTGACATTCAAACATCCGTCAGAGCTGAGACTAGATAGACAGAACTCCCCTGATGCGACATCGAGGTTATTCCTGCCAGGAGAAGTGAAAGATCGGACACAACCTCAAGTAGTTGGCAACAAGAACAGTCCGCCAAAGTTGGAAGAACAGCTCACAGGGGTAAAAATTGAGACTGGCCTTACTCCATTTCTTCAAAATACACCCAGGTTTCCAGATTCTGCATTCGCTTCAGAAAATGAAGTAGTTGAGGAAGCGGACGACTCTATGAATGAACAGAGAATTGGCTCCTCACCACCTAGGGGCAAGGTAGTGGACATGACAAGAAGCTCAAATACACTACAGAAAGAGTTTTGTCCCACTAAACCTCGCAAGAAGAAACATAGCTTTCCACACATGAAAATTTCCCCTCCAGGTGGGATCACTTCTAGTCCTCCAGATAATGAGACCATGAGAATTCCTACAGACGATTATGCCGCATCGGCAATAAGCGCAAAATGGGATGACGAAGACGCTAGAGTTCTGATATCACTGTTTGACAACGCTGAGCGGCATAAGTGGAGCTATATCAGCGATTGCATATATGCTGAATCCAGACAGAGGATACCTATGGTTGCCTGCCAACGAAAATTTTATGAACTCTTCGGGGTTGCAGAAAACTCCACCACTCTAGGCTCAAGCGTTCATTATATAGCATTCAAAAGTGGGTTTAGAGCCATTAAGGACTTGAGGGCTGCCACCGAAGATCCAGAATACACGGCACCTCAGACTCAGTAGAAACCCATCAATTCCAATGAACATGTGAAGAGTCTTGAGAGTGTTTATTAAGTTTCGTGTGCCCATAACTCCATGTGGTGTGCGAGGGTACACATTTCCCTGGAGGTTTTCACCATCAAAGTCCAATTCAGAACGCTCTATGCCCCCCGAGAAAGACTCCCTCTTTAGTCTTGTAGTTGACTTAGTTTATTTATTACTGATAAGCCCCAGAACACAGGCATGTGTCTGCAAGGTCTTGATCTGAACCTTAAGAGAAGTTCAGTGGAGCGCTCACCTACAAGCATGTACCGTAAAGCGCTGCTGGAATGGTTATAATCCATAACAGACTGAAATGCTCTTAGAGCCATCGAACCCTCATTTAGAAAAGCTAAAAGCTTGAACTTCAACCCAGTGGTCCTCTGACAGTCGAGCGGTTGAACCATTGCACAAGCAGAGAGGCCGCAAGAGAATCGTTCAATCGATTCCATTTACGGAGAGCATCAATAAATACCTATTTAACTCGTTACAGTGATGTTTATGCTGTTGAACCTGCTAACATGAGCGAGCCGTCCTGCACTTGGCCGCTGACTCAAGGTAATCAGTTTAACATCATGAGCGAAGAGGTGCAGAAAAAAGCAGGTAACAACGCCGCTTCAGAGTTCCTTAGCGATATCACAGGAAATAAAGTGATAGTGAAAGTTATTCCTGGCATCGAATATCACGGAATCCTCGATGCCGTGGATGGATTCATGAATATCACCCTTCAAGAGACCAAAGAGGTCTATGACAAGCAGATCGTTGCAGACTATGGAAAAGTATTTATTCGCGGCAGTATTGTTAGCTACATTGCTGCTGCATGAGGTCAAATGCAGCTGGACTCAGTAAAAACAGTGTAGTTAATCCATGAGCAAGGGCTTCGCGTCAAACGCGCCTCTGTTGCCGGCAGCCCGTTCTACATCATGTAATTCTAAAAAGTTTCAAGACAGATTGTTCCTTTTAGGACTCGGTTGTGCGTAACATGGGCTCTGTAGTTTTCCCTGGCGTAGTTCAGATCAATTACATTTTGTAAGGGCATTACTCGATGAAGAGACTAGTTACGATGTATATGGGCGGAAGTATGCCATCAATTGGTGGGTGTTTATTTTGTTACAGGTTGCATCCATTTAACTTACTCCTCTGACCCAATCAACACTTCCTGGATCATACGGATCAATGTAGGCCGCACCTATTTTTTGCTCTTGATACTCACTCAGCGTTAATTTTTTTTCAAAGAAACCTGAATGCTGCTCCCAGTTTGTCTGGCTTCGCTCGAGCTCCCTCGCATTAAGATATTTTAGTTGTGAAACCAATCTAAGATCTGCATGCAGATGCAAGGTCGTCTCAGACGTCTGAGGAAGAGCTGATCTAAATTTATACTCTAACTGTAATATACAGCTAATTCGATTGTTACAAAAGAAAGGTTGGAATAATTAGGTGTTCATTTTTTACTGGGGGGCAGCCTTAGACAAGAAGCATTAAGGCGAACATGGAGGTGACAAGGGAGATAGTAGAGAAGGCACCTGAATTAGCAGGAACAATACCTGGAATGGTTCCATTCCCAGGAGCTTCACTCACGCCAGCAACAGGAGGCTGCGCAGCAACGGGGGCCTGACTGCTGTCTCCACCTGTGCTGTTAGTACCGTTGCTGGGCGTCGGTGTGTCAGTGACACCACCAAGCTCGGCGGATGTATACGTAGCCAGAGTTGGGGCACCCTCAGGACCGGTGGTGTTTCCAGCGGTGGCAGCAGATCCACCTGCACCGGCGATAGCGGCACCTCCATTACCTCCGACAGCGGTGCCGGCAGCGCCAGTACCATCATCAGGGCTTGAGCCGGTTCCTGTGGCCTCTGCAGTCTCAACAAAAGTGACGGCAGCAGTAGCAGTGGAGCCAGACCCAGAGTCCTCACTGTCACTTACAGTCGAGGGGGAGGTGGAGTTACTAGCATTAGAACCACCGGCGCCAGAGCTACCCGAAGACCCATCCTCACTATCAGATCCACTAGTACCATCAGAACCATCAGCGGAAGCGCCTGTAGCTGTTGAAACCGAAGTACCATCAGCACTAGCCTGAACATTGGCAGTAGCAGCGGCAGTACCATCTCCCTCTGCAGTCGCGCTGGCAGCAACTGAGGCATCTCCATTACCTGCTCCGGCAGATTCAGACACACCTTCGTAGTTACTGGTTGGGGCAGCAGCGTCTGTAGCTGAAGCAGCAGCAGCACTCGTAGCCTCAGCAGAACCAGCTTTGGCCATGAAGGCAGCACCACCCTGGGTCAATGCTTCAGCACTAGCAGTAATTACGTGGAATAAAGAGCTTTGAATGCCTTTTTCTGTGGCATAATTGTAACTCGAAATTAGCTCTTGAAAGCCAGACTGTGTTCCAAGGAACGCGTAGATGGGATCCTCTGTCTGGGCGACGACGAAGGCAGTCAAAGAAGTCAATAGAACTGTCTTAACCATTTAACAAGCTTTGAGTATACATTTCAGCGATCTTATATATTACGGATTTGTTTCTAAATCATGCAGCGGCTTAAATACGATTAACACATGCGTCTAAAATCAATGCTATCATGCATACAGTGTTTCAGTGTTCGTGTAATCACCCTGGATTGTTTGCGTACACACCATCAGGGTGAATTGTGTGACGGGAGTAGAATACTCTTAGTTGCTGAAACTTAGTCTGTATTTAATGGCTTTATTTTATTTCTCAGTTTTCATGTCCATCAAATGCTCGACATCATAGACGTTAGTCAGGCCAAAAAATTATGGATTTGCACCCAGCGACTTGATGGATTCGCATAGTGTTGATGAGGCGCAAGCGCCATTGTTAGAGAATCCAGACACCGAAAACGCTATTTCCCCAGAAAAAGAAAGCCTGGATGCAATCGACGCAGCATTGAATGAGGAATCATCACCAGAAAGCTCCTCGGAATCATCGTCCTCGAGCGAGAGTGAAAGTGAGTCTGATGATGGCGAAGATCAGTCTGATGGAGAAGAGGATGATATTGTCAATCCAAAAGAAGATAGTGAGATCCCATATACGAAAAATGAGGTCACAGAGATACAGATTCCCAAAGTTCCTGATGGGTTTGAGATTAATGAATCAACGAAAATAGAGTTTGCGGGGTTTATATTCAATGTTGCCAACTGTTCGGTGATAGTTCAAGCAAATACATCAGGGGAGCAGCAAATTCTGGACGAGGGTGCTGTGTTTTGCCTCGAAGATCGCACAATCATAGGGCCTCTGTATGAAACATTTGGCCCAATCGAGAGACCCTTCTACGTCATCCGTTTTGAGAAGGGAAGTGAACTGTCGGCATTCAAAAGAGATCAGAAGGTTTTCTATGTAGAAACCAGTGCAAAATTTGTTCCCACAGATGAGCTCAAAGTAAAAGGCAGTGATGCATCGAACCTGCACGATGAGGAAGTGGCTCCTGAGGAGCAAGATTACAGTGATGATGAGGAAGAGGCCGCTGCAAAGTCATCAAAACGGCGTAAGAGAGCAAAAAAGAAGAACCCAAAAAAGCTCTGCCAACCAGAACCTGAGACCTTAAGCTCAGCACCCACACCGAACGTACATGCAGCTGCGCCAGCCTCAAACATGCAGGGTAGAAGCTTACAGGAGATGCAGGCGATGCAGATGCAGATGAACATGCAAGCACAGATGTCGCAATGGTACCAGTACCAGCAATATGCTATGTTTCAGCAGGGCTTTGGAAACATGCAGCAGCAATTCGCTGTGCAGCCCTCATTCCCGAATATGATGCCACATTATGATCAAAATGCTGCAATGCCTATGCAGCCCCAGGTGCCGCAACAGTCTCAGCCTCAGCAGCAACTACAGAACCACAATAACGGTCCAAAAGACTCTTCGGAGTATAATCGTGAGCATCAATGGCCTTCCGGCCCCCCTAATTATTGAGAATCTATGTATTTTTTAGCATCTTCTATGACTTCCGTCGGAAAGTTTACTAGTTCGGCGATATCGATCCCTTTTGAATTTTCACAAACACCCTGGACCATTTTAAAGCTTTTCGAATGCAAAGATGCTATCTGAAGACGCTCACTTTTTACCATGTCGCAAATTGCGGGCCCGAAGTGTGTAGCAAATAGCGCTCTGCAACGGTTTTTGGTGACAAGATGATGTATGGTCCCGCATGCCAAAGACACGCCATCTTTCTTAGAGGTACCACGACCCACCTCGTCCAACAAAGCCAATGAATTGGGTGTCGCATGGTTAAGAATTTGCGCTGTTTCTAGCATTTCGATCATGAAAGTGCTCATCCCTCTGTAACCATCATCACCAGATCCTATACGGCAGAATATTTGATCCATCAAACCAATGGTTGCCTTTTCTGCAGGCACATAACATCCCATGTGACTTAATATCGAGATAATAGCCACCTGACGCATAAATGTAGACTTTCCACCCATGTTTGGACCCGTGATCATGCATAATGTATTTTGGCCCAGGCTGAAGTCGTTGCTAATGAAATTTGTGCCTTCATGGAGTTGTAGATAGTGCTCAACAGCCCAATGCCGACCGTTTTCAATATTTAGAACTGGTGTTTCCACTATCTCGGGCCTTGTCAATGTTGTTTCTTTTCGTAGCTGCGCAAATGATTGGCAAATGTCGATCTCGTCCATAGCGTCGAAACTGGTTTTGAGAATGGGCGCTAGGCTCGTGATTTTTGATTGTATCCTACTCAGGATTTGCTTTTCGAGTTTTCTAACACGAGTGCTGAAATCTTCATGTGAGTTTCCTAATTTCGAAAGCTCCTCGTCGGCAATGCAGGAGGTTCTTTTACCAACCCTGAGCGCTCTGTCGTCCTTCCTTGGCTGACCCTGAACAACAATGTGGTATCTGTAGAGATTTGACCACTTGATAGATGCTTTTTCATAGCGAGCTCGATATTTTTGGAGGAGCGCTGTGGTTGTTTCCTCGAACATCTCTTGATGTTTATACAGCTGTGTTAGCGATTTGCTGAACTTTGGGCTCATTATAGGTTTGTACTCATCTGAATACTCCTCAAAAGTTTCGATATCGAAATACTTGACCACTTTGCTAGCCATAGAGCCTGCCTCTCGAATGGCACTACTTATAGCGTCGATCTCAATTCCAAAGCGAGGGTTAGCTGCTAGAAGGTCCACCGTCTTCTTCATTAGTTCGATAGACTCAGCGAGATTATAAATATAACGGGGACTGGCCGATGCTGCTATTGTTTGAAGCGCTTTCTTTCCGTCTGGCATCTGCCTGAACAGTTCCTGGACTAGCTCTAGTGTTGTGGTGGAGTCATAGAGCGAATCTACTTTGTTGAGTCGATTGTTGATAGTTTCAATACAACGGTGTGGATTTGAAATTAGGTGACGTAGAGCTCGCGTACCAGATGGCGATCTTGTGCGTTTTATGACCGAAAAGAGTGATCCCACGACTGTCCCGTTTGTCGAGGACGCAAGCAGCTCAAGCGTACTTCTCGAGCGTTTATCCAATCTCAGAGTTGATTGATAGGTAAACTCCTGGGGTGCACTCAAAACTGGACTGGCGGCGGCTTGTGTATCTATTATATACCCTAACAGACCAGCTGTAGCTGCAAGTGTCATTGGAGGCATCTGGGCCAGAGAGTGCTTGAAGTTTTGCTGTGAGTCGAAGCAGCCTGTATACTTCAGCACATCCCTGGGGAATGTGGCTTCGATGGTGGTATATGCATACGTCGATTCGTAGTGATCAACGGGAGACTCTATCAGCAGTTCTTGAGGATTGATTCTAGCAAGATCATCGGCCAAATCATGTAGTGTAGAGTTTTGAAACTCAAGCGTTCCTTCGTTTAGATCCACCCATGCCAATCCCACTCGTAATGTATCAGAAACACACACTGAGGCGATATAGTTGTTTTTCCACGTGTCGAGATAAGTACTACGCTTTAGGGTTCCTCTAGTAATGACGTGTTTTTTACTATCCGCTTCGTGACTCAATATTAGGTTACAATTATGATCTTGCACCATATTCCAACTTAGAGCCTCGAATGTACTCTCAGCTACTAGAGGCTCTATAGCGAGTTTGACAGCCCATTTCTTTGGAATACTGACACCGTCTAACGACTTTTCAATACGAACAGGATTTCTGTACCGCAAGTGACAGTAAAAGCGGCGCAAGAGCATTCTGATGCATCTAGGTCAGGCAAGTCACGCGTAAGGTACAGACAGCGGTCGAGTGCTGATTCTGTCAATGAGTATTTGAAATCCCTGGCCCGATTGAATTATAAAATGCATTTTTAAGGAGACAACGTCTATTGATATTAATTTAAATAACCTCTACAGGTTGCAGCTCCGCAAAGACATGGAATACGGTCTTCGTCATCTTCGCGTTCGAACTTGTAGTCGTAAGTAATTTCCTCGCCAGCTTTGATATCTCTGCCAGCATGTAAACAAATTCTTTTGGTTTCGCCAACAGTGACAATTTTTGCAGTGCAAGTCGGATCACAACTGTGATTGATCAAGCGAGCAACATTACCCTTTTTGGTGGCATCGATCACAGAATCACGATCAAGCCTGAATAAATAACTGGACCCAATTCCCTCTATCGTATATCTGCGTTCTCTAACATCAGCAAGAGGATTTCTAATAAGCTCTCCAATGTATTCAATAATCATCTCATTGGCAGCGATTGGTTCCATTGCATACAAACCCCAATTATGGATTGCGGACTGGGAAAATGTAACTTTTTTGGAGTTTTTCGCCAACTCGTTTTGCATTAGAGAGTCCGCCTCGAACGCATTCAAGACACGGGTTTCGCGCCGTTTACTTAGTCGCTCAGTTCTATCTTCCTCTCGCTTTCGCGCGGCAACGGCTTCTCCAGAATCTCTATCTTCCTTTACGGCGTGACGATGAGGAAGATAGCGCGCCTTATCTTCCACTTTGATAGGGGTATAGCCGGTGCTTCGGAAAGAAGGAGGTTTTATACCACCCCATTGTGGCGCAAGCATCTTAGGATCAATGTTGTCCAAGGGGCTTGTCGCTTGCTTGTGACGGGTCTCCATGTCCCTGTAAATTCTGGCCCAAGTGCGGACACGCTCAGCCTTGATTCCATGACCAGCCGTGCTTGCTGCCTGCTTCGCAGCTTGGAAGTCGGATTCATCAAGCAACAGTCGCTCAAAGTTCGATAGATAAAGCTTGTCCTTATCGATGGGATCTACGATTGAGCGAGGCACTTTTCCAACCGTGATACCAGGACCAACCTCGGACTCGAATGTTTCATCGTCCGCTCTGCCATCCATACCTTCAAATGCTGCGGCTGTATTGTCTACGTGGTCGTCACTCTCTTCGTCGACTGACATGTCCTCAGCCTCAGAGTCAGACTTTTGGGTGGAGCCATCTTCATCGAGCTCTTCTTGGGTCTTCTGCCGTTTACGGAAATGCAAGCGTAGGTCACTGAGCTTGGCTGGCTTTCGTTTCAGACTATGCGTGGGAGGGGCTAACGAGGGATATTTCTGGGGCTGCAAATAGTCTACAATAGTAGGCATAATAACTTTGGTCAAAATGTCGTTATGCAGCTTTTGCTTGAGCTCTCGCTCCAGCCCATCAATTGTTTCCTTCGGCTGCTCAACTGGTGCACTAGGCGGAGGACTGGGTAGTCGCACTTTTGGCTTTATAATGGCATCTCTAAGTCGCATAATGTCATTCAAGTACTGATTTTGGACACGTAACTGTAACTTCCGCAGTTCATAAAATCGAGATAGTAGTTGATCCTCCGGCAGAAATACACAGAATCCGTTGAATACTGGAGAGAGCTTTTCGCCGAGACAGCGCTCCAATGCAAATATAAAGTCTGCAGGATAAGGATGCCTGAGATGTAGAGGTTGGATAAAAATATGCTTTTCCTCTTTCGCCCTATTATTGTTTCTGAGCGCTTCATTGCGTAGAGCCTCCCTATCTTTCCTTCTTGCTTCACGCTGTCTGAACTCCTCCTCTCGTTTTTCTCGGAGAATCTGGTCGGCAAAATCCTCACGAGCCTTCATTATCAATGCACTGAGTTTCTCTCTGGACTCATCCCATTCCGCGGTAACGAGCTCACCATATACTCTAACTTCATCATTGATGACTTTGGAGGCAACCCGGTGAGCATGTGCTAAGTTTCCATCGAACTGAACTCGTGCTGCTCCCAATGAGACCATTTTATCATCGATTGCAAGCTCACACGACTTGATAGAACCATATGTACTTAACGCGATGATTAGCTGACTTTTGGTCACCAGATTCGAAAACCCTCTAATTAAAATGAATGATTCTGGAGGTGGTGCAATTGTGTCGTTATCAAAACGCAATTTAGGCAATGGTAATGAGGTATACCGTTTTCTTTTCGCTTGGGGGATTTCCATTCGCCTGGCAACTCGCTTCGTATCGCGTCTGGGATCTTGTGTAGGCCCCCCTCTGAGCTTCTGGTACTCAGGTTTACCCTTAATACCTAGAAGGTCGGGGTCTTTAATGCACCTGTACCCCATACACCCGCGATACGTTGACTTGACACAATGCCAATGCTGACTACTTCGAGGTGGTCGGGCTGGAGAACTGCTGTCTCAAGCAGCATCAAATAACTTGGTCGGAAAGGAGTCACATTTGTATCTAGTGTTCTTGTTTTAGAGTTAATAGTATTTGTTACGTGCGGTAAATCAACTACCATATGTGTATTGTGCTTTGTTACAGACTACTTGGTTCTGATATGCTTGAGCTTTCCGGACGAGTGTAGGAAATTTTCGGCGTAAGCTTTGGGGACGATCTTACGCTGGTGAGGTTCTTGAACATAGTAGTTCCATCCCTGACGTGTGGCAAAACGGATGGCATCGCTCTTTGTTCTGAAGTGGATCTGGGTACCTTGCATATAGTCACCGCTGGAGGCATAGCCAATGGTGTGATCTTCCCATCTGTTTGCGCGGTCAACAATATCCCAGTCAATACGCCAGCCCTTGGAAGGATGAGTACCAACCTGTGTAGCGCTTGGGGCTTGCTGGAAGATGCGCACGACACGATCCTCGAGCGCCGCCGGTGCTCCACTAACTGTGGCAGCGACAGCCTCAGCAGTGTTAGCAACGTGAACTACCTTGTTCTCTGCCTTAAGAGCTGTGCGCGAGGAGCTCAATGCTCTCCGAAGAATTAGGGACATGTGAATGACTAAAGATACATTCGCTCTTATTGGAGGTTATCGTAAGAAGTGGGTTTCAGGTTGATGGGCATTACAGATAGATTATTCAGTAGTATATTTACAATCTTGCTACTAATTCGCGTATAGACATAAGCGAACGGGCTCACCAGGCTCTCAACCTGATACCCGTCGAGGCTCAAAGAGTACCTTGCGCGAGGAGTACTCAGTCGAGTCCAATTTTCAAAAGTTCATCAATATTCGTAATCTTTTCTCTAGGTTTACCCATTTCTTTACCTTTAGATGTCTCAGCATCGTCAATTCTCTTCCAACCCTGCCAGGACACGGTAGGCAATTCCTTGAGAGCACCATCCATACCAGGCTTTTTGGAGGAATCATTCTTTAGAAAAGCTGCAATCTCCTCACCTATTGAGTATGCGTCCATCATGGTCGACACGATAACACCTTGGGGCCCTGTCCGTATCCAGCCAGTTGCAAATGCATTGGTATCGGGAACTCGGCCAAGTTTAGTGGGAATGAGCCCTAGTTGGGAATTAAATGGAATACCAGCTTCTTCCATACCATTTATTGGCATTCCACGGTACCCTATACTCAGGAACGACAGGTCGCACTTCTCGGACACAACTTCATCAGTGGCCACTGCTTTGGGGTTATCCAGAGGACCATCAAGGACATTAACAGCGTAGTCAATACGTTCAAGACGGGTCGGTGATGCAGGTACAAAGTCAATAGGGCTGCGGAGAAATTTTAGAGCCCACGTACGATCTGCATCTGCGACATTGGTCTTGGAGCCTTTCTCCAAAAGCTGGATCTTGCGCTTATCTGCTCGACCAAGAACCCCAGCATAATTGGTCAAGTCCCCAAGATCTGGAGCTTGAAATGCTACACTAGGTTCATTCAAAAGCTCACGCAGCTCCTTGTTAGTGAAAGCAGAGTTGAGAACACCGCGCCGGCCAACGATATCCACATGTTTTATGTCTGAGTTTGAGAGTGTATCAATGGCTGCTTGCGTTATATCTGTGTGAGCCAGCTCACTTGGACGGCGTAGTAGAATACGTGCAACATCCAACGCTACGTTGCCATTGCCAATGATCGAGACAGACTGAACACCTTTGAAATTCCAGTTCTGCTGAGAGTCAGGATCGCCATTATACCAGTTCACAAAATCACGCGCACTCCGGACAGCATGGTGCTCAGCACCGGTCACATTGAGGCCCCTGTCTTTCTGGGCGCCATATGCAAACAAGACTGCATTGTAGTTCTCTAATAACGATTTCACCGAGACATCTTCTCCAACACATACATTACCGTAAAAATGAACGTTTTTCTCCTCTGCAACCTCAGTGAATCGCTCCTGGCAGTTCTTTACCTCAGGATGGTCTGGGGCAACTCCGAATCTTGTGAGGCCGAATGGTACTGGGAGCCGCTCGAAAATGTCCACAGATGCAGGAATCTTCGAAAGAAGTCGCTGCACAGCATAAAAAGCCGCAGGACCTGAGCCAACCACTGCCACTTTGTGCATTGATTCTGACGATGAGATCAAAGTCGCCACCACTCGCGCCACTGTTCCTACACGTCATGCCAGAGAACAAAAGGAAGTTTAAGCCGCAGAATTTAATTGGTTTGATCAATGAATCAAAGTCAACGGCCAGTCAAAAAGAGCTGAGAGACAGCTCCTCGCCCTCTCCCGCTGGTCGAAGACCCGGAACACTGACTTCTGCTAGCGGGCAGTACAAGCTCAGTGCTCTCAAGGGACAATCCCCCGGCTGGTCCGGAGACGAAACAAGACAGGATAAGCCTGAGTCGAGACAATCCACACCTCCAAATTCAGGGGCAAAAGGAACTAAAATGGACTTCAACTGGGATGAAGAAGATGAGTGGGATCCTGCTGCTCATCAGATGCCAAAACCCAGCAAAGAACAAGCAAGCTCAGGTGACGCTACTCCTTGGGCAGCCCCCAAAGCTTCTACAGCTGCAGACCTGAGCAGTACCATCAAAAATTTGAAACAGGCACCCACCAGTCAGAGCTCCTCCATAGCTTCAAGGGCACCAAGGGTAACACCACGGGCCGCCGTAGCCGATGGTCAGGACGCACTGCGGCGATTCCGTCTGCATCCCACCGAGAACGATGCCAATTCTCGAGAGCTCATGAGCGCACCGCGCCATCAGGGGCGTGAATTCGGCAGAGACTTCAGTCGTGAGCCGCCCTCTCGGTTCGGATCTCGCTTCGATCACCATGACTCCCACGATGATCTAGACTGGAACAGTGGTCGTCAAACTAACACAATGAGACGTGAATCTTTCGGACGTGAGCCTTTGTCCCACGACAGAACCGCTGCACCTCAAGGGTTGCGGCCACTCCATACACAAACGCAGGAATCGCACTCTCTGCGCCCCCTCAATTCTGCTAAAAAAGTTCAAGAAGAAGATGAAGCCACAAAACAGAAGAAGGCACAAGAGGAGATCGAGCAACAAAAGGAGTTGATGCATCTCGCTCGGCAAAAGGCCTTGGAGGCCAGACTTGAGAAGGAGCGTAAAGAAGAAGAAGAGAAGCAGCAGAGATTGAAGGAGAGACTAGCAGCGTTGGACGCTAAGAAACGTGAGAGCGCTGAAAAAGCGAAAGCTGAAGAGGGGGCAAAGGGAAGCCAGCGCTCTACGGACCAGAATCATCAAAAAGAGCACAGGGATAGGGAGCACGCTCGCAAAGAAGCAGAGCGCCGACACGCTGAGGAGTTAAAAGAGCGCGCCATGGAAGAGTCTTGGAGTGCTCGCAAGCAGAGTGGGGGCCAGCCGCTCTCATCAATGCGCCGAAAAGAACGACCTGCTCGTGATTCCACCCCAAAGTCGGACACAGGCTCAACAGCATCTGCCGGTTCATCTACCAATGGTAATAACAAGCCAGTGTCCAGTTCAACTCCAATTGAAGTATCTTTTCCTAACTATGAGAATGTTGAACCATGCAAGGATCCTCTTACAGTCGTCGGTAAGTTTCCTGCAGCCTCGGAAAAGTTCCATTCCTCTGAGCGTGAAAGCGCAATGGAAATTCGTGTTTTATTTCCCACTCTAAAGTAGGGCTTAATCTATCTATGTATATAGAACCCAAAAATTCACGCAATAAAACATGGCACGATGCATTCAGCAGCTGATGGCCATTGTGAAACCTGAGACACTCCCGTCACGTGTCTAGGGAGGGGTGGCAGGAATGGATGGTAAACTGATTCCTAGCAAGTAAAGCCGATATGTAATTAAATAGTAGATACACGATACTCTTCCTGATCGCTAATGCACTCCTGTCTTGGCGAAAAATCTGAATAATGTTGTGTTGATCTTACACCCCCGCCCGATCTCTCGTTCTCGCGACAGTACCTTAGTAACATTATGGAAGGAGAGGCCATGTCCGCCCATGATAGGCACCATTGTAAAGAGTGCGAGAGGCCTCTTGTCGAAGGACGCGCCTACGAACTAGGCGGATATCGATGGCATGTCGATTGCTTTGTTTGTAGCATCTGTGCGCGCAAACTGAACGCTGATACGAACATGCTGGTCTTGGGAAACGGCACTTTGGTATGCAACAACTGTAGCTACTATTGCAATATGTGCCACACAAAGATAGAGAAGTTGGCTATTCTTACCAACGATCAGGCCTTCTGCTCCAACTGCTTCAAATGTCGTAACTGTAAGAAGCCGATCGAGGATCTCAAGTATGCTCGCACGCCGCATGGGATATTCTGCATGTCATGTCACAACTTATTTATGGCTCGTAAGCTACAGCGACAATCACGCAGAGCCTCAAATACGTCGGCCTCATCGGCGCATCGTCACAAGCAACTTCCGGACCTCCCAGGGTTGCCACCCAAACCGAACTCACGCACATCTTCTACGTCTACAGTACCTCAATTAGGCTCTCCTCTGACGGGAACACCGGTCAACGGAACCCCACGCAGCGCGGGCAGAACGCCAAAAACAGCTGTCAATCTCACGGAAGACTCTGGCAGCGAATACGAGGTCGACCCTGCAGATTGGGGGCCAAGAGCGACAGATACAGACCAGTTACAGCCTGTTAAATCTGCTGAATCTACGTTGCTCGCCTCACAAAAGGGTGAATCGTTTATTGACACTGTTCCTGTTACAATTGAACCGTCCCTTGAGAAAAGTGTCGCAGCAGCTGCAGCTGAAGAATCAAAAGAGCCTCAAAGCACCGGCTCTGAGCGTGAGGAAGATGTTACGTCTGAAGACTCTTCCAACCAGTTGGCTCCCTCTGCCCTTGATGCCACAGAGGAGCCCAAATCCTCGTTGGAACCTGTGGCTTCCAGAGGTTCTACTAGATCAAGCGTTCACTCTATGAAGACTAGTGTTCAAGATGTAAAGCCTCAACTTGCCGCAGGAGCAGAATCACAGTTGACACCCGAATTCAAACGTGTTTCGGAGATCGACTCTCCATCAATCGATTTTCACTCTGCAAGACAGTCTTTGGGATCCAATGTGGATATTCATGGCAGTCAGACTTATCGAAGCTCCCAAGCGCCTGCCCATGAGACTTTAGCAAGCCCTATCGATGCAGCATCTCGCAGCTCTCTAGATGGCGGCGAATCATCCAAGTTTGATAAGACTCTTCGAGATGCTTTGTTCAATTCGCCTCTATCCATGAGTACGTCTCTCAGAGATGACAAGGCTAATGGTGACCAAAGCTCCCCTCGTGCTGGCTCACGCGGCGGTTCACCTCCTGCTAGAACAATTCACACTGCTCCTCAAACTCCACGCGGTGAGCTGAGAGCTGATGTAAATATTCCACCGAGATCACCTGCTCGCACTCCTTCACGTGCGAGCTCACCCATGTCTTACGCGTCATCTTTGTCGTTGCAGCGTTCTCCTGAACTGCTACCACGCGATTACAAGTCACCAGAGTCTATGCGTTCTCCCCCCCCTGGAACCCCAGAGCTGTCTGTTCCTAAGAGATCAAATCTTCGCGGTGTCTCTCCAAATGCACGCACTGCGCTTGCAAGGTCGACTCGCGCCCCTGCCAGTGGAGCTGCCACTAGCGCACCTGGTCCACTTCCTACCTCCCCAAGATGGACCAAAAATGCTGGTGCGAATACTGTTTCTGCACATGGCCAGCATAAGAGATCTTTCAGTGACAATCAGAATATCGGCGTTGATAGCGATAACCTCTTGCGGAGTCTCGTTGTTGCCCAACATCGCATCAAAGCGTTGGAGTCGAAGCTCAGCACTCCAGAAACCGATCCAGGGCTATTAGAGCGGAAGAGTACAATTGCTCATTTGGAGGCTCGCAAAGATATAGCCAAAGAGGAGCTTGCTGCTCTAAATAATGCCACCAACGAGACGAAGAAGGATGCGCAGCTTTCTGAGTTTAGCTCCAAACTGAACTCTATGAGAACGACTCTTGAAGAGGATATTATGGAGCTCACTGCTCAGAAGGAGAAGTTAAAACTGGAAGTCGCCGAGCTTGTAGATGCCAGAGACAAGGCACTCGAGGAGAGCTCGCTTCTGAACACAAAGAACTCCCAGCTTGCAGATATGAACAATGAACTACTGAGAGAAACTATGGAGAAGTTTGGCGGTAACCAGCAGAATGACAAGAGCCACTCTCCGTCAAAGCTGTGGGAGAAGCGCAAACCTCGGAGAAAAGAGGTGGGATCTGGCGCCAAGGTACCTCAGCAGCCCCACTCGTCCTCCAATGGGGGACCTTCTCCTTACATTCGTGGCACAAGCTCTGGATTTGAAAGTACTACAAAGCCGGCCGCACCAGTCACGGGTCAAATACCACCACAACAAGGTTATGGACAGAACCAGACAGCACAAGCACAGTTTGTCACCGTTCTTAACACCCAAGAGCCCACAGGTACTAGTGCAGACAGGAGCAGGAACAAGCTATGGCCCTGGAAGCGTATGCAGCGTGGAACCCCTAGAACAGTCGAAATCGATGAGCTACCTCCACACGGGCCAACCGGCGTTGTAACTCATCTTAATGGCAGCGGCGGTGCTGGTGGTGCGGGCGGCGTCAACAATATGGGAGCAGGATCGAATGGTGCTTCTTCGCGTAGCTCATTACTCGGAGAGTCACTCGAAAAGAGAGTCGAGCTCGATGGTACTGACGTTCCCCTCTTGGTGACCAAGTGTATTGAAGAGGTAGAAAAACGTGGAATGGAGCTTGAGGGTATTTATCGTAAATCTGGCTCGAAGTCCCAAATCGATGCCTTGATGGAGCATTTCGAGACCCATAATCCTGATACAGCTTCAACGATGAGCGTGGATATTTCCGCGGTGACCAGCGCCCTGAAGCAGTATCTACGCTATCTGAAAGATCCTGTTATTACCTATCAAAACTATGACGACTTTGTTCGGGCCGGTAGGTCTCAAAACATTCCTTTGGTGAAGGTGATCGTATCCTCGTTACCCGCCGCTCATAAGAGTACGCTCACAGTGCTGATTGCACATTTAGTCAAGGTTAAAGAATATGGCCACAGAAACTTAATGACTACCGTCAATCTCGCTACTGTCTTTGCGCCCACCCTGACTCGCGATATCACAGGCGACCGGGAGATGGCAGACATGCAAGCTCGCAATGATGCCACTCAGCTATTGATTGACAACTTTGAAGCAATATTTGAGTGATTTATGTATTTATATAGCTGAAATACTCAGCGCTTAAACTTATGTTGATCTCGCGCTTATCCGGGTGATTACTTCCCAGCTTGGGGGGTACAGTCAACGTCACCCCACAATGCTCGCCCAGAAATTGAAAGTCGCTCTCGTTCAGTTCAAATCAAGCGCAGATAAAGCCGCCAATTTGACTAGAATGGGGGCCAAGATCACCGAAGCGGCCGACAATGGCGCAAAGCTTGTTGTCTTGCCCGAGTGCTGGAACAGCCCCTACGCTGTGAGTGCATTTCCTGAGTATGCCGAGACAATTCCCGGACAGACAAGCAACTTCTTAGCTGATGTGGCGAAGAAAACTGGAGTTTATCTAATTGGTGGCTCCATCCCTGAGAAGGCCGACGGAAAGTACTACAACACCAATATCTCCTTTGATCCCAAGGGAAATTTGATAGGAACTCACCGTAAGGCACATTTGTTTGATATCGATGTTCCTGGCAAGATCAAGTTCAAGGAAAGCGATATTTTGAGCCCAGGATCCCACCCAACTCTGCTTGATCTAGAGGGCTACGGTAAAGTAGGCGTAGCCATCTGCTACGATATTCGCTTCCCCGAGCTTAGCGCCATCACCGCACGTAAAGGTGCATTCGCTCTGATTTACCCTGGTGCTTTTAACACTACTACTGGCCCGCTTCACTGGCAATTGCTTGGTAGAGCTCGTGCCGTGGATAACCAGACATTTGTGATGCTTTGCTCTCCAAGCCGTGACCTTGACTCGAGCTATCACGCGTACGGGCATTCACAGGTTATCGATCCCTGGGGAAAGATTCTTTGCGAGGCTGAGACCGATGAGACCATCGTATACGCTGAACTCGACCCCGCATCCCTCAGCGACGTGCAGTCATCTATTCCTGTCAACTCTCAGCGCAGATACGACATCTACCCTGATGTTTCTGAAAACGCTCAAGTTGGCACTGGTGTTGAAACAAGATAAGTATATAAGATTATATGATGCTCTGTGTTATCGACTCAAGCAAGTCTTGTAAATGCGTCATGTGGGAAATAAATAAAGTATCAAGAATCTTTGAGTTAGTTGGGATGATCATTCCAGATCTGATTTTGCTCGAATCCATTCTGCCGATGGCTGTAGTCTCTATAAGCCTGATCAATCCAATCAGATGAAACGTCGACAAAAGGCCCTTGGTAATAAATAGGCTGGTCAAGGCTCTCTGCTGTTCCAAATACGAACAAAGCCGGCTCTTCTTGTGATTCGCTAACCTGAACCATACACTTGAGTCCACTCTCGTCTTTTCCTGGCCGCCCTGCAAACTCAACATAGTGCATGGGCCCAATTTTCACCTCTTGGTTTACGATGCAGTGGCCGGCTGTCGTCTGCATGAAAGCGTTCCAATGATCCGGAATAACATACTCAAATTTACCACCAGGCTGCACTGAAACGTACATCACCGTGACAGGAGTGATCATCATCTCGTTGTTGGCCGATTTATTGAAAGCTTTTCCACAGAGCAGGGTCACGCTCACACCCTTTGCAATATCAAAAGTTGTCGGATCAGTAAGATGTAGTAGTCTAGGCTGCTTTCGCTTGTATTCCTCGGGAATATCAACCCAAATATCCAAGAGACTAGATGTGCCGTCGAGAGACTGCAGAGTAGGTCTCATACCTCTACCAACCATGCTAACTGCAATCTCTCCAGCGCTCAGAACCAGCTTGTTTAGTGGGCTAAATTCGACTTTAATTTTTCCTCGTAACATAAATGTTAATTTCTCAAATCCTCGCGCAGGCTGTGGGGGACTCGCGACGGTGTCCACCCAGACCTGCTCACAGTTGACGAATGGTGGCAGCGCACGTGCTTTTGAGCTTCCAATACTACGACAAACATTCATGTTGTTGCCCGAGGGCAACGCACGAACCTTATACTCGCGAGATATCTTCCGCATCTCAAATACTCTCACTCAAAGGAGGGGTATGATGTCAGCAAGTGATGCCGCGCAAGGGCGCTGCAGCTCCTCACCCTCGGTAGACACTTGGTGGACTATGGACTCGTCGCATGAATGCATTAATTATTATAGGACATATGTAGGAGCTATACATAACCATTTATATGTGAATGGCGTGGAAATTCCTTGCGCGGCTGCCTCGACTAAAAATATCAATTGGCCGTGAAAGACGAAAATATTGAACTGTATGTGTTGGATATAATATGTTTGTATAAACGTCCCTGGAGCAATCCTCCATGATCTGCACTGATCTTCAGGTTAGCTGTAGGTTGCCCACTGGGCACACCCAAGCCCAGCTGGTATATAACCAGCTGGCCCAGTTTTAGTTAGATATAACAATTTTCTATAATGGCTCCAAAGATAGTAAACAAGAAGGGAGTCGCCCCGCTTAAAGCTGCCAAGTCTAAGACTGGTAGCCAGTTCGAGAAATCTAAGGAATCAGGTTCTGTATCAGGTTCTGATAATAACTACTCTCCAACACGACTTTATCAAACGATAATTTATTTAATGAAGACAGTAATATTTATGATTAGACTTCGCACTTACCGGCAATGTTAAGATCAACCAGTGCTAGAGTGATGATGTCTCACAAACATTCCCGTTTGACATAATTATAAATATAGATTAGCAGGGGCTGGGCAGGACTGTCGAGCCGAAAAGTTAAACATCGATAGCGGGCTCCTCGTTCGCCTCGATATCTTCAGTTTCCTCGACGTCCATCTCAGCAGGGACGCTTTCCAAATCGTTTTTGATCTTCATGAGCTCTTGAACGGCGGGGTTTTCATGCTGAACTTGTTGCTTCTCTAGCAGCTTGAAGTACTTGGCAACGTCTTTACCAGCGGCAAAGTCTGCCTCCTCTTTTGTATATGGGTTCTTGAGGGCTTTGAGGCGTCTCTTATGAACCTTTGTACGCTGATGTGTTTTCAAAGCATGTTCGCTCTCGTAGTAGTGCGCACAGGGGATGCAGTAAAATTGTGCCAAACCAGGCCGGTATTCATCAAAATCTTGGTTCTGCAGTTTAGAGATTGATTTCTGATCTTTCATATCCTCGTGAAGGATCTGGTCCATATCACGGGTATAGCGCTTTGTTTTATATCTTTTGACGGAGTATCTTCCCATGGTGTTTAATTGAGGTCAAAGTGATCCGTGATCACTGCTTGAATAATTTATTTTTCAGATGTACTTGCTGACTTATCAACTCAGCACGTCCCACCAAACGTCCGTGGGAGGAAGGGAAGTGCAAGTCAGGTGATCGCCTACGCTTGGGCATTTATGCATGCTCCACAGAATTATGCAGAGCAGGGGTGTATTCGCTATAAAATGTAAGAGAGTTTACTAGGGGGTAGAAGCTGTGACCAGATGAGTTAGTGAGTAGACTTGATGCATGCTTTTTCACAATTGTGCAGAACGTGTAAGATCGTCTGAAACAATAGCTTCTTTGTGAGCGCATCAAATCGTCTCTAGCGCTCATAGGTATGTGTTATTGACTTGGTATTGGCTAGCAGTTTGTCAGTCTGACTTCTCAACATGGATCGACATATCATATTCATCGAGGCTGAGTATGACCTGCATATAATTCGCGAGGATAACGCACAATGGGTCCGTAGATTCAAGACTTTTAATTCCGCATAATCAAGAATTCTCTAGACTAGTATAACAGACACCGTTACCTGAGGGTCAGCTCAACCCTCAAAGCTTGCAGAGGCTGCATGGGCTGTCATTTAGGCTCCTTGAAGAAGGGATAATGCACAGGAAAACTCGACATTCTCGCGCCAAATAGAATCTAGACAAAATATACAGTGTTTACCTTCAATATAATGCAAAACCCCGTCAATTGCTGATGCGACCACGTTGCCCCAGGTTCTTGCTGTCAAATCAGATAAGCACTCGACCTAACAACAGCATGCTTGAATCATTGGTAGCGACTGTTTTAAACAGAGTTGTGGGATCCTACGTGGAGAACTTTGATCCCAAGCAACTAAATATTGGTCTTTTGAGCGGAGATGTTAAGCTACGCAATCTTAAGATGAAGCGGGCCGCTCTGGACAAGCTGCACCTGCCCTTAAATGTCAAAGAGGGCCACATTGGGTCGTTAATTTTACAAATCCCATACAGCAATCTCAAGAATAAGCCTGTGAAAATATTTATTGAAGACGTGCTCGTGCTGGCGCGGCCGGATCTGCACCCAGACGACTCTGACTATAAGCGCCGAGTTCAGCGGTCTAAGCTCGACAAATTGGAGTTATGGGAGCTCTCTCATGAAGCGAAGCAAGAGGAGGACCCCAATGCACCTCAGACATCGAGCTTTGTGTCCAAGATCATTGATAACTTGCAGGTCACAATTAAGAACATCCATATACGTTACGAAGATGCTGAATGCGTTCCAGAACACCCTTTTGCTATGGGTGTCACTCTTGGCGAGCTGAGTGCTGTTTCCACTACTAAAGACTGGGAGCCTGCGTTTATTTCTGAAGTTTCAAGTACTTCTCACAAGCTGGCAACTTTGGACAGCTTTTCAGTGTACTGGGACACGGACGCTGATTCCATGGAGGTCAACGGCGATGCCTTCAGATCTCGTATTACCGATTTGACGGGTCAATACATGGTAAGACCTGTCAATGGTCAGGGTTATATTACCCTCAACAAACGCCCCAAGACAGAGGCCACCCCCAAGATTCATGCTGATCTACAGTTCGAGGAATTTGCTCTTGGACTGGAAGGTGGTCAATATCGCGATATACTTGCTGTGGCAGACCAATTCCAGCTGTACTTTCGCACCAGAGAGTATCGTCAGTACCGGCCCAGGACTTCGCCGAAGGAGGACCCTAGAGGTTGGTGGAAGTATGCTATGAACACTGTGCTCAAGAATGTTCAAGAACGGAAGAGAGTGTGGAACTGGGATAATTTCAATCAGCGTATGAAGGATATGAAACAATACATGAGTCTGTACGAGAAGCAGTACAGCACTACCCTCAGTGCTACCGAAAAGAAGGAGTTTGAAGAGATCGAGGAAAACTATAAGCTGGAAGACCTCATATTGTTCAGATCTTTGGCCAAGAGAAACATGAAGACTAAACCCAAACCTGTTAAAGCTACTTGGTCTTCATGGTTATGGGGTGGAAGTGCCGCAGAGAAAAACGCTGAGTCGGGTGAGCCTACCGACGGTCCAATTGAAATTACTGACCAGCAGAAAGAGGAGTTCATGAGCATCTTCGATGAGCCCGAGAAGAATGTCTCCATGAATCAAATAGTTCTCAGTGCGGAGGTCTCGCTAAAATCTGGTAGCGTGAGACTTAAGCAGGACTCCTCTAATGATGTTGCAGCGCTGTTTTTCAATACTTCAGAGCTCAAGTTTATTAAACGTGCCAATAACCTACTCTTCGGATTGTCTCTTGGTTCATTCGGTATAACTGATTTATGCAAAGACTCTCACTATCCAGATGTCGTTAAGGCTTATGAGCGAAAGAATGCTAAAGCATCAACTGATCAACTTTTCTGGCTTCTGTTCGAGCATAATCCGTTGGACGGCTCGGCGGACTCTACTTTGAGTTTGAAGAGTCAGAGTGTCAAGATCGTCTATACAGCGCTGTTCGTCGAGCGCCTGATCCACTTCTTCACTCCTCCAGATAAGTCACAAGCGGTAGATGCCATTGTAGATGCTGCATCACGGACTGTGGAAGAATTGCGTGAGCAAACTCGTTTAGGTCTCGAGTATGCACTCCAGAATCACAAGTCTCTTATGGTCAAACTGGACATTGATGCTCCCATTATTGTAGTGCCCGAGAATCCTCGTATTCCGGATTCTGGTGTGTTGGTGTTCGATACTGGTCATATACGGCTTGCTTCCGAACTCGCCCCTAAGGATGTGATTGAAGATGTGAAATCCAAGCAGGCGCAGCGGTACACGGAGGAGGACTGGAAGCGCTTAGAGAAGCTAATGTTTGACAGGTTTCGTATCTCGCTGATCGACACTCAGGTATTGATTGGCCCTCATTACAACGAAACTGTGGGTATGCTGGACTCCGCGGAGAACTCTCAATTCCACATTCTTAATAGGTCAACACTGGACTTCCTGCTGATGGTCTCCATTGTGCCAACTGTAGTGACGATTCCGCGTTGCAAAATCGCCATCGATCTTCAGAAGCTTGATATGTATTTCACCGACGTTCAGTATAAGCTTTTCCTCAGCATCATACAGAATGCAAGCCCAACTATCAATGCACCCCAAATTGAGGAAATTGATGAGTCTATTCCAGTGCTTCACCATAGGCCCACGGAGGTTACCCGCAAGCAGGAGCAAGAGAAGAACTCGCACGTTACTCAGGTTTTGTTTGAGCTGAGTTTGTTGATATCTGAAGCTAACTTGCACGTCGCTCAAGGCTGGAGTTCCAACAAGATTGCTGATATCTGCTTGCACAGTTTTGCTTTGGATTATAAGCTGCGTAATGAAACAATGTTAGTTGGCGTCACGGTGGATGACTTCCTTATTGAAGATTTTGTGAATAAGAATGGGCCATCTGAGCTACGGAAAATAGTTGAGAGTGCTGGACATGGTGACGACTCTGTCGAGAAGTCCAAGCTGTTGACAGTTAAATACCAGAAGAGTGAACAGGACGGAGTCAACCGCCAAAATGTCGATCTCAACTTGGCCTCACTGACGTTTATCATTGATCCCACCTCGCTGTTGACAGTATACGACTATGTGATGAGCACTTTTACATCTCCAGCGGAGCCAGTGAGCGTTAGCGACTCTGAGTCTGAGGTGGCTGTTGCTTCTTCTAGTGAGGATACTATCAGCGTTAAGATAAATCTTCAGAGTATCACTGCTAAAGTGAATGAGGACAATGTTATCGTTAATACGATGGAGCTTTCAAGTGCCCGCATGACTGTGGACCTTCAAGGTGTTGCAATGAAATTTCAATGTGTTCTTGGTGCTGTGTCCATCGTGGATGATGTCAACAAAGGCGCAGATTCCAATGATGTTATCCGCCATCTGCTGAGTATCGAGGGTGGTGGTGATCTGGCTGATATTCGCTACGAGACTGTACCTACCGATGAGTATGACGCGTATGTATATTTCAGATCAGGCTCCCTGAAGTTGAGCATGGTTGAGGAGCCTATTTCTAGACTACTGTGTAGTCTTTCCAAACTATTGCAGATGAAATCACTGTATGACCAGGCACGCATGCTCGCATCCAACCAGGCTCTTAGCTTTGAGCCTCCTGAGCGTATGAAACTTGACGTTGTCATGAAGGCGCCTATCATCGTGTTTCCTAGGTTTAATGATAGCCACTTAGAACTTTTCTCTTCAAATCTCGGTGAGATATACGTTCAGAACTCATTTGATGCTAAAAAGGTTCAGACGCTGACCGCAGGTTTTCGCAATCTTAACGTGTTTACTGAGCTTTACTTTGCAGGCGAAAAGCAGGTGCTGGAGATCGTTAAGGACGCTGACCTTGGAATCAAAGCTACTATCCAGAATGATGACCCCAGTATTAATGGTTCGGGTAGCTTTGACCCCACCACAGTCGAAGTAACCGATCATCAGTACAGATTTTTGATGGAGTGTATCAGCTCTGTTACCCAGCTTATAGCTAATGTCGGCGGAATGGATAATACAGAGGTTGGTGAGGTTCAGCAGCATCTCGTCGACTTGAAGCAGATTGATATTGCCCAATGGAATACCCCCGCGGAGCCCACAGCAGACGGCGCTAAGACAATAAACTTCGAGTTTGACGCCCCCGAGTTCGAGCTGAAGTTGTATAACGACACTGACGGTGCGCGCTCAAACAGTGACCTTGACAAGCATGCTTTGTCCCTGTTCAAACTTGATTCTTCTCATGTAAAGGTGCAAAACGATGGCAAGAACAACATGAGTGTGGATTTGACCGTCAAATCTTTTATCGTGGATGATTTGAGATCTTCTTCTGAAAATAGGTTCCCCCACATTATCCCCGCTGCCACGCACGGTGATCATCAGCTCATGTGTCGGTACACTCAGTCTCCCGGTAGACCTCCCAATGTCGACGTCTCTCTGGATAGTGTCAGGGCTATTGTTGCACTGGATTACCTGCTTGCGTTACAACGATTCAGCACTGTTCCCACAGCAGATACAATTACGGAGGAAGTGCCTGGTGAGGTTGACAACTACGAGCCAGAGGCTCTCACTACCAACGATTACCATTCGTTTATTGAAGAGGAATCTCGCGCTAATGAAGTAAGAGAAGCCTCAGAGGAGCAGGAGCCCACTGACAGCTTGACCAGTGACCAGCCAGCGAACTCCGCACAACCTGCCATGACATTTGGCGTAAGTGTCTTAGACCTATATGCTTTCATTGTTGCTGATAGTACGAGAGAAGATACAGAAGCCATCGTATTTAAGGTTGAGCATATTGTTGCCTCTGTCAATAAGCACTCGTCTCTCGGCATCTCTAAGGTGGGGATGTACTTGACTCGTATGCACTCTAATGATGATAGCAAGCTTCGCCTCTTGGATGATTTCAACATTACATTGAATGCTGAGGCTATTGACAACACGCGTGATGCTCATCTCACTAAGGTGTTTGCCCACATTGACCCGTTGGTGTTCCGTGTGTCTGTTCGCGAGATTCTCATGGCAACTAACATCTTACAAAAAGCATCTGCGCTGTGGGTGGATAATGCCAAAGCTGTGAATGTGAACACAAAATTCTCCAAGGTCACGTTGGATGGCAGAAACGCGAGCAAATCCTTCAAATCTGGCAAACGCACTCAGAACTCGAGAACTCGCCGTTCCACAACGTCTGGAGTAGACTCTCAGCGGAGAGAGAGTAGTTCTAAAGTTCTTGGAGAACAGCTTCAAATTGAGACCTCTGGCTTCAGAAGTGTCATTATCGATAGCCATCATATGCCAATGCTTGATTTTGTTGTTCGTCCATTCAATGTGCGCGTCCACAACTGGAGCTCTGATTTGTCGGCAGACGCGCAGGTCGAGATGTATTCGAATGTTTATAGCTTTACGAAGTCGGCCTGGGAGCCTTTGATAGACCGCGCGAAGATGTTTTTCCACATGTCAAAGCCCCACGCCGAGCACGCTCCTGTTATCAATGTGCAGACCAAAGACATCACAAATTTTGAGATAACTAGCGAGCTCATCGAGCTTGTGGAGCAAGTTCAGACATACTTCCAGCAAGACCCAGAGAAGGTTTTCTCACAGAATCGCCAAGATGATGGTCATCCCTATCGTATCATTAACCAGACGGGTTTTGACATATCAGTCTGGTCTGAGACTACTGAGCATGCTGCTGAAACCCGCGAAGTTGTCATGATTCCCCATGGTGGTACTGAGAAGTGGTCTTTCTTTGACTGGAGAAAAATGCGCGAGGAGCTCGGCGGTATGTCTCAAGAGGTCAATTTGGGAATTGAGCTAAAAGATAGTCCCTTTCAGCCTCTTCATAGTGTGAACGTGAACATGGTAGGTGAGCATTTATATTTATTGAAGCCCTCTGAGGAAGCGCAGCACCGTCTTGCTGTCGAGATTTTCGTGAAGGACTCCCTGAAGTACGTTCTTATACGCTCAACTATATGTGTTGCAAATGAGACTTTGGTGCCCTTAGTTGTTCGTCTCGTTAACAGAGGCCATGAGATTGACCGGGTTATTGAACCTGGCGACCGTATCGCAGCCCCGGTTCTCGATGTCGATGCAGAAATTTATGTGAAGCCCAAAAATGGCAATTATTCTTGGTCCAGTGAATCTTTATGGTGGCGTGAGCTTCGTAAGAAAGAGTATGGCGTTGAGTGTCCTGGTCACGACGACTCTTTCTTCATCCATGCCCGTCCATACTATCCCCGAGACATTCCTTTGCAAAATCACTACCCATATATGACGATAAACCTGTGCGCACCTATTGAACTGATCAACAACTTGCCATTTGATCTTGAGTATAGGTTGTACTGTAAGAACACCCGGGTTGATTGGAAGAACACTATCAAAACTGGTGAGGAGTCTCAAATTCACGTTGTCAACCGATCCCAGCTGTTACTTTTGAGTGTAGAGGCACCCGAGGCTGGCTACAGAAGTGAGCCTATTGTTGTCCATTCTGCTAGCCCTGATTTTGATATTGAGCATCGCATGTTGTTAAAGAACTCTACTGGACATCGCTTGAAGCTCGATATTAAGTATGTTGATATGCCTAAGAGCCAGGGCAGTGCCATTGTTATAATGGCGCCCTATGTGATCTTGAATAACACCGGTAGAAACATCACTGTATCCACAAAGATCAACCATGTTGAGTGCGAAGTCGAGCACGATAATGAGGACGGTAAGCTCGCCAGTCGCCCATATATGTGGTCATTCGAGCACCCAGATTCTCGTAACAAAGCAGTGATTAAGGTGGAGGACAGTGGTTATACATCTCCAATTAGCTTTACTGCTCTTGGCACAACCTCTGAGATTACCGTTCCCTCCAGAGATCATCACCGTGAGATGTATCTGGGGTTCAGCCTGAAGGAGGGCCAAGGAAAGTTCAAGCGCACTAATGTTGTGACTGTTGCTCCAAGATTTGTATTATACAACCGCATGGATAGACCTATCTTGTACAGAGAGCCCGGTGAATTAGATGCCATTTCGACGCTACAGCCGGACTCTTATGAGCCCATTGGCTTTGTTTCAAATATGAGTAACTGCCAAATGTGCTTAAACTTCACTAGCGGAGCCTCTAAGTGGTCCTCAGCTTTTTTGATGTCTAACGTTGGAACTACTTATGTCCGTATCCGTGAGGAGGGCAAGCCTACTACGCTAGTCAAAGTTGAGATTGTCTTACAAGAAAGCACATTGTTCATTTATCTGACAAAATGCACCAATTGGCCCTACTCTATTCGCAACTTGACTGATCTTGAGTTTGAGTTTTATCAGGCCAACCCTAATGTTGATGAGGATGGTATTGAGCGTCGCTCCTTCACTCCAATTATGTATCGTCTGCCACCCCTGACAGCCATGCCATATGCGTGGGATTTCCCTGCTGCTAGTGTCAAAGAGCTCGTTTTAACTCACGAAGGGAAACAGCGCAAAATTCAGCTGGCTGAGATTGGAGAGCTTGAGCCAAGCAAATTCCCAGGGCCGGACGGCTCATACGCTGTTGATTTCAATGTTATTGCCAACGGGCCGCTACAGACCCTTGTAATCAGCCCATTCTCTAACGAGACGAGTAATTACAATATTGTTCGCACCAACACTCGGGCTAGCTCGACTGCATCAGTCAACAACACCAAATTTGAGGTCGATGAGGCTGATGATACGCAAAGTGCTACCTACTTCCAGTTCGAGCTCGAGGGTCTGGGTGTCTCGTACATCAATAGACATTCCCAGGAATTCTGCTACGCGACTTTCAGAAATATTACCGTTGTTTATCGCATCTCTGAGATGTATGAATACATTTCTACAAGAGTTCAGTGGATACAGGTGGACAACTGCCTTGCTGCTAATACCGAGTACCCAGTAATGGTATATCCCACCGTGCTGCCCAAGAGTGGTGATGAGATTCAGCAGCATCCAGTGTTCTCTGCGTCTGTGGCTCGTGTCAATGATGAAAGCTATGGCCTTACCTATATCAAGCACGCTACTGTCTTATTACAAGAGATGACCATTGAAATAGACGAGGACATTCTAGTTTCTGTGCTGCAAATGATCAAGCGCTCGAGTGAAGGCGAAGTCCTTAGAAACGACCGTTCAACGCTTTGTACAACATCGCTTTCCATTCCAGCTCCACCTTCAACTATTTCAAACAAGGACATATACTTTGAGATGCTTCACTTGCAGCCACTACAGGTCAACCTGAGTTTTATGCGTACCGGTGCACTGAGCGAAAGCGATCTCTTCTCTGCTCTTAATGGTGGTGTTGGCTACTTCTTAGACGCTATGAGTATGGCCATTGGCAATATCAACGATGCTCCTATCCGCTTAAATGCCCTGATGATGGAAAATGTTCGTACCACTAATGAGACCCTGCAGAGAAACATCTCCACATACTACTCGCAGGAGCTTCTCTACCAGCTTTACAAGGTGCTCGGAAGTGTGGATATCATCGGTAATCCTGTTGGGTTGTTTAACAATATCAGCAGTGGTGTAATGGACTTGTTTTATGAACCTTACCTTGGCTATACTATGACTGATAGGCCTCAAGATTTGGGTATCGGAATCGCTAAAGGCGGTGCTTCGTTCTTGAAAAAGACTGTGTTTGGTGTATCTGATAGTGTTTCGAAGGTGACGGGATCCATTGCCAAAGGTTTGCTTGCTGTAACGATGGATGCTGGTTACCAGCGTCGCCTCAGAGCTGCTCACGTTCGCAATCGCCCTGGAAATGCACTATTTGGCTTCAGTTATGGCGCTTCAGCGTTTGCTAGCTCATTTGCTTCGGCTCTAAGTGGTTTGGCGATGGCACCTCTGGAGGGAGCTACCGCTGAGGGTGCTCCTGGTTTCTTCAAGGGTGTGGCAAAAGGCATCTTTGGATTGCCTACCAAGACAACAATTGGTGTTCTTGATTTTGCATCCAACGTAAGTGAAGGCATACGCAACAATACGACGGTGTTTGATAATAACACTATTCTGCGGACTCGACCCCCTCGAGTTATTCAACAAGACAAGATCGTGCGTCCATACAATGAACGCGACGCTATCGGCCAACAGCTCCTTCACACAATGAACAATGGCAGGTACAAGGACGACCAATTCCTGGCCTATACGCAGGTCTCATCAGGGGACGTTGTGCTTGTAAGTTATGAGCATATTTTGTGTTTGCGTCTAGAGGGAATGAAGGAACAGTGGAGTATTGAGTACAGAGAGCTACGTTCTATTGGTATCGAGTCTACTGGTATAAATCTAAAGCTTCGTGACGGTGTTCAGGGGCCATTTATTCCAGTTCCACAAGAGGATAGTCGCAAGTATCTCACGAAGAGTATTGGCAAAGCGGTATCTACTTACAACCAGCTCAAGTCAACTATTGCATGATATGTAAGATTTTTAGCCTAAGATTATGTTTAATATTAAGCCCCTTTTACTCAATTTAGCGTAATACTCCTCAGCGGTCTCTGCCTTGTATCCTGCGGCCTGGACTTTGGCGGCACCGATATACCCATCGCTGAGCTTGATTCCCAACTTACCATCGATAAGCTTGATTGTGCCGGTTTCGTCTTCTGACGGCCCAAGCGGCGTGATATCTGAGATGAGAGTTCGGGTGCGCGACTCCTTCTTTTTTTTTAGAGGCTGCTCAAAGAATAGTTTCGACAGAGCATTTGCCTGAGCGAGAGCTTCTGCAACTGTCGAGCTGCAATTTAGCCTGTGTTCCTCTTTAGAAATCACTTTTGCCCAGCTAGGAGGGTACGAGGACTCCATTCCGTCTTGAAGAAAAAGTTTATCACTTAAAACGGTTTCAAGTCCATATGAGCCGATGTCTGCAAGCTGTAACCTCAGCTGATCAACTGTAGTAGCGGGTGAAAGTGGGATTTGGTCACTTTGCCAAAGGATTTTTCCGCGGTCAAATTTGTGGGGATCTAATGTCTGTACACTGACACCGGTATACGGGACACGTTGCAAAATAGCTCTATGGAGAGGTGCGGCACCTCTAAAAGTTGGTAAAAGACTGGGGTGAACGTTTAAGCCACCATATCGTAGGCTCGTTAGATACTGCTCAGGGATCAGCTTTCCATATGACACGGCTATAGCCAGATTTGGACGTTGATTGAGAAGATTGATGAAATCTTGCTGGGTTTCAGCCTCGATCCAGTCGAGATTGTGCTGTTTGGCATAAGTTACGATCGGCAGATCAGTTATAGTTGACTGCCCGCGTCCCGAAGGTTTTTGGAGCCTCGTGACAACCTGAACACGGTCGACAAGGTCTTTGTGGGTTTTCGACAATCGAAGAACAGCCTCAAGCGACTTTATAGAGAAGATGTCGCTACCGAAAAACTGCACAGAGAGCATGTCTTCAACCGATTCGCTGTGACCGCCCGAAATAGGGACCGCGACGCGTGCGGGGGCTTGCACCAAACCCCCACGGGTGACAGCACCCCTTGTACCAACACGAATTGAAGATCGTTAAGAGAACGCGCTAATGAGGTCGCTACTGCCTTCATGTTTTTTTGTTGCTATGGGATGCGGCACCCTGTATATATACAGTGCGTACGCCCCACAATTGAGCGATAGGCTCGACCTGACCGCTACGCAGGTCGGTAGTGTTGGCATCATCGGCAACCTTGCAATGTCCATTTCCGGTCCCTTTGCCGGTCATTTGGTAGACAAATACGGGTTTGTCTGGCCTATCATTATTAGTGCCCTCTGTAACCTGACAGGCTACTCCATCATACGTGTATTGTATGTGAACCAAGTAAGTAGCTTCTTGTTACTAGTTGTGGCCCTCATCCTAATTGGATTGAGTAGCACATTTGCATTTTCGAGCTCAGTGAAATGTGCTGCTATCAATCACCCGATGAATCGAGGAATCGCTACTTCTGTTGTCATGGCCGGGTATGGCCTTAGTGCATTCATTTTGAGCTTCATCGCCAACCATGCGGCCCACAATAGTACTGAGGGAATGCTCATGGTTCTCAGTTTTGTACCCACGGCTCTGATGGTGGTTTTTGGTCCCGAAGTGTGTATGAATGACCCGTTGAGGCACTCAAGTGTCCCCAAACCCCAGGAAGACCCAGACGAGATAGTCTATGACTTTGCTGATGAAGAGATGGATGGCCCTATTCGGCTTGTACCACTCCGGTTAGCGAGTGATGTAGACTCCAATGCCAATGGCGTTGTGGCAGCCGCGTCTAAATCCAAGGACCTCTCGGTCGATGCGATCATTCGACTTCCGTCGTTCTGGTGCTATTTCTTATTGCTAGGGCTAATGGCTGCCATGGGTCAGACCTATATTTATAGCTGCGGTTACATGGTTAAAGCGCTCGTCGCGGCGCGGGAGATGGAGCGTGAGAAACAGGCTCAACAGGTCGCCATCCTCAGCATTGCAAACTTTTCTGGCAGAGTGTTTGCGGGAATTCTCAGTGACGCCATCAAAAACAAACTCAAACAGAGTAGAGACTGGACGTTGGTCGCAGCCATCACGTTCTGCCTTGTCGCGCAGATCGGCGGCAGGTGCGCTAATAGCGTCGAGGTTTTGAACCTGCTGAGCATATGTACAGGCATTTTCTATGGTCTCTGCTTTGGTGCTTTCCCTGGCATTATCGGAGACGCATACGGAATCGAACACTTCTCGTCCAATTGGGGTGTTGTGGCTCTCTCGCCGGTGATATTCTCATACTGGCTCACTAGAAGACTTGGACGTCTTTATGACTTTTACACCACAAGTAGCGGTGTTTGCATGGGCCCTATCTGCTTCCAGGGGGCTTTCACATTAACGATTGGATTATCTGTAGCGCTCTACGCGGTGCTGCTTTATTTGCTTCGCATACAGAAGCATTAAAAACACACAATAACCTACGGATTAACTCTTCCATTCAATTTCTAAGAATCACATAGACTATATATTCTCATGAAGCTTAGATTAAAGAGTGCGATGGTCGTAGCGACTCTGCACCCATGACAAATGAAAGCAAGATAGAGGCGAGAAAGCGTCGATTTGCCAATCCAGAGCCTACTAGTGGGGGCCTCTTAAGTCGTGGGTCGAAAGCAATGTCACATCAAGAAGCTCAGAGCTGCCTCAACACCCTCAAAGCACAATCGGCAGAAATTCGATCCTGGAACGAATTCAGTCGACTACGTGAATCGACAATTAAAACACCTCTGAGAGCTGATGTATTGAAATTGGGAATAGAGATTTGCGTAGCGCAGCACAAAATCGAGCTAGAGTCCACGTTGCGAGCATTATTAGACCTGCCAACGTTGAGCCCCAGTGAGCGCCACAGATACGAGCTACTTTATACCGTGGAGTCACTTGGGCTTGGGAATGCGACTGAGGCTCTAAAATATTTGGACAATGGCCAAATTAGGGGTTGGTTCGAAGCAATAGCTGATTCTGATCTTATCAAAGGGGTACTTATCGTGTCCCAAGAGCAGGATACATTGGTCAAAACAGCAATGCTGCGTCAAATCCCCAAATTAGCTGAGCACGCTGTCAAAATTATTAATAAAGCATATCGATCTACGAGCCGAGACGACGCAATTGCGCAGGTACGAGAGCATGCATCACAAGTTGGCGCCACATTTGCCACGCATTAGGCACTCAGGTCTCTGAGTCTCAAACCCCTCTAAAACGACCCATTCGAAACAGTCCTAAAATGCCTCCAAAGGGATGGAAAAAGTACGCGGACGGATTTAAGCCCGCTACATCTCAAGGGACGCCCGCAAAAGAGCGTCAGTCTTACCCACTGGACAAATTGTTGATGCCCAGGAGCGTCGTTACGCGTATAGCAAAGTCTGCCGTGGACGATCAGTCACTGCCCAAAGATGGTGTAACGGCACTACAAAGAAGTGCGACTATTTTCATCAATTACATTGCGAATCAGGCCAACAAGAATTGCCAGAAGCAGGGGCGCAGAATTCTCACTGTTCAAGACGTGCAGTATGCCCTCGAGAGTCTTGGGTTTGGCGCGTTTTGGGGAGAGATCGAAACTGTTCTTAAAGACGCTGCTGCTGCAGACCAAATAAAAGCAGCGTCTAAGCAGTCAAAAGACTCAGAACTCCCCGAGGGATCGCAGGGAACCGAGTCACAGGAAGCGGGAGCGGCCGAGAGCCAAGCGAAGACCTCAGCCGAGTCCGTTGATGAAGATGCTATGGATGAGAGCTAAAATAATTATTTATATATATAGAGAGAAAAGCCTTTCTGCATCTTTGGCCGTGGCCCGCTCTGCAAATATCTTACGAGAGATCTTAAACATCTATGCCTGAAAGTGAGGGGCGTTTGAATATCAATAGAAGTACATACTCAGTGTTTGGTATGGGATCTATCAAATCTCGTAACTAATGCATCAGCAAATAGGCTTAAATTGTAATAAAGCTATCAAATGTTAAAGTATATGCGTCAAACCGTAATAGTGCGGATCGTGTGGAGATCTTAGCTCGATCTAAAAATAGGAAAGAGTGGCGATAGGGCTTTGCCACTCACGTTATATATTGTGAACTTGGCACCATGAGCGACACGGAAAATTACCAGCATTTCAGGGCACCAACAACGAGCGCAATATCAGGCGATGTATGACCGCGCGCTCCACACACTGCCTGTACAATGACATCATCATTCATGCGCCATGACGCATATCTCAAAGCATTGTATCTGCTTGGTCATCACCTCCCTTCCAATTGTGCTAATGCCAGTGTTTGAGAACCTGCGAAATTTCATTAGACACGGGAAACAAGCTCAAGACGAGAAGCCCCAGACCACACAGGCCGCACCCCAGGCACCGGTTACCAATAGCGTCCCTCGCAGCAGGGAGAATGATCCGTTGCCGCCTCCGCCTGATGTGGGAACTGGAGCCCAGAGCGTGGGCACCGCCAGTCCTGTGGTCGACGCCGCAAAACAGCTCGTTTTAGAAGATGTTGAGAACAGCCGCAAGATGCCGGTATATGCCGGACTCGAGGCCTATATACTACTCGACAAGATGGGCGATGGTGCTTTTAGTATTGTGTACAAGGCACGCGAGAGAGGCACAAACCAGGATGTCGCAATCAAAGTTGTGAGCAAGCAAGGGTTGAGCTCCAGCCAGCGTGCGGCAGTGCTCAAAGAGGCCGCAATTATGCGTCAACTGCATCACCCTAACATTGTTGAGATGAAGGCGTTCCGGGAAACTCCTGATCATTACTTCATTATATTGGAGCTTGTGCCTGGCGGAGAGCTTTTCCATCAAATCGTTCGGTTGACATACTTCAGCGAGGACCTCAGCCGGCACGTAATCGTTCAGGTTGCGCATGCCATCAGATATTTACACGAGGAGGCCGGTGTTGTACATAGAGACATCAAACCAGAGAACCTGTTGTTTACTGCGGCCCCTTTTGTTCCCTCCAAGAGCCGGGTATATCGCGATGGCGATGACGAGTCCAAAGAAGACGAGGGCGAGTTCAAACCTGGCGTGGGCGGTGGTGGCATCCATCAGATCAAGTTGGCTGACTTTGGCCTCTCAAAGGTTATCTGGGACTCGAAGACGATGACACCGTGTGGAACCGTGGGGTACACCGCCCCTGAAATTGTTAAAGATGAGAAATACTCCAAAAATGTTGATATGTGGGCGTTGGGTTGTGTGCTTTATACAATCCTATGTGGATTCCCACCATTTTATGATGAAAGCATTGATGTCCTTACTCGCAAAGTTGCCAAGGGACAGTACACGTTCCTGTCTCCTTGGTGGGATGATATTAGCGACGGCGCTAAAGACCTTGTATCACAGTTATTGACAGTTGATCCCAAGAAAAGATTGACCATTGATGAGTTTCTTGTACATCCTTGGATCACTGGCAAGAGCGCACACCTTGGTCCCGATGCACTTGCTCACAAGGCTCTGCCCTCTGAGCCGCGTAGTATAGATCCCGCTCGTGGCGGTGCATTGCGTGACGCCTTTGATGTTTCTAACGCTGTTTATCGTATGGAGGAGGACACCCGCCGTGACCACAGAGAAGCCATCATCGAAGAGGAGGAGGAACTGGAGGCTCAGTTCGAGGCATTATCGGTGGAGCCTAGAGAGCGTGAACGACAGAAAGCGACGAGGCATGCGCCTGCTGGCCAATTCTTCGACTTGCATTTAGAAGGAGCTACATTATTAGAGCGGAGAAGGAAGAACGCTCTCGCTGCCTAGAAGAGAAGAGAGCCTTATTTGCATTCCGAGTGAAAACTGATCTGTGGCTGGTTGTAGCGATATTTAATTCCCACATTATTTTCTTTTAGTGTAATGTAATGTTTCCTAGTTATTTAAAGTATGAAATTAAGAACTCAACTTGTTTAGTTCAACGCTCGTCGCCCTTCTTCCGCCTTCCGTGCCCAGACACGGGGGGGGGGGGGGGGGGGGGGGGGGGGGGGGGGGGGGGG